>VXBX01009918.1:485254-519275 GCA_013400415.1 Scytalopus superciliaris
CTTCCCTTCCCTTCCCTTCCCTTCCCTTCTCTGTAATTCCAAGGCAAAAGGAGGCTTTGCAAAGTTTCCAACAGGCAAGGGCTGGAGTGTGTGTGAAGGGACCTTAAAGCCCATCCCATCCCACCCCCTGCCATGGGCAGGGACACCTCCCACCAGCCCAGGTTGCTCCAAGCCCCATCCAACCTGGCCTTGGACACTCCCAGGGATGGGGTCCACAGCCTTCAGAGTTCAAATCTTTGCTTCCTTCAGCCTTGCAGTGTGGCCTGAGGTGAGTTGCTGTCCTGTGCCTCAGTGTTCCCAGTCCCCATGGATGGCAGCTCTGCACTGTGTGCCAAAGGACAGAAGGAAAAGCCCTTTGCAGAGAGTAACAAAATCAGAAGCACGTGGGGCTTGGACATGGTGCTTCCATGTCATTTCTCTTCCATGCTCAGGAATCCTGCACAAGGGGCAAGTGGCCTCTCCCCCTTGGACTGCTCGGCTGTTTCCCTGGGAGAGCTCTGGAAGGTGATGAATTGCTCAGGAGGGAAGGCAGTGGTGCCCTTTCTGTTTGTGTGGAGTGTGTCTAATATACTGATATATGCTGCATTCATCCCTTTTAAATATAAATCAATAAGCTGCTGTATTTCAAAAGGGAAGAGAGCACAGGCCAGTCAGTGTGCAGTATAAATGTCTTCATTCCCTGGGGTGCCCCTGGCTGGCCTGGAGGGCTGAGCACACAGGCGCTGAGGGAGGGGAGACGTGCTTGGGCTTTTCCAGGGAGCTGTGCCAAGAACCAAGGAAAAACATGGCAGGGTTTTCCCCGGGTCCTGGTGCTGCCAAGATCCTCAGCAGCAGCTGAGAACTGAACCAGCCTGGCCTGGAGGGAGGAATCTGCATCTTTGGGAACCAAACTGGCCCAAGACACGGGCTCAGACAGGTGGGTGTGACTGTGCAGCCCCAGGGCATCTGCAGCAGCTCAAATCAAGGCAGCAGAGTCTGCTGCCAGTCCAGGGGAAGTGGGGATTGTGCCCCCTGTGCCCCCTCAGGGGAGCCCCCCCTGCAGAGCTGCCCCAGCCCTGGGAGTGTCCAAGGTCAGGCTGGACGGGGCTTGGAGCAACCTGGGCTGGTGGAAGGTGTCCCTGCCCATGGCAGGGGGTAGAATGAGATGCCTTTAAGGTCCTTCCCAACCCAAACCAGTCTGTGATCCTGTGATTTCTCTCTTCCCTCTCCAAGGTCCCATGGATGTGGGCCCTGTGTCTGTGTGTTTAGTGTGTGACCCACGATGTGATGCTCAGTTTTAGCAGCCTCACACTCTGCAGGAGGAGTGAAGGTTTCACCTGCAGTCATGTCCAAGCTGTTGCTCCACCTGTCCTTGTCCAAAGGTCTCCAGGGGTCAAGGACCTTGGGGAACACGTGCTTTGGTTTCCTGCCTCTCACTGCTGCCTGTCCATGGCCCCTCAGGGGGCCCCCCAGCACTCAATGCCAGGGCTGAGCTCTCAGGGCTCAGCAAAGCCCCTCCATGGTGTGGGGAAGGTGCCACCTGGTGCCTCCAACCACATCCACTCCCCGTGCCCCTTATCCTGAGGAGCTGGGCAATTGTGCTGCTGCTTTTAACATTGTAGTTTAAAAAAACCCCAAAAAACAAAATAAAATCTACTCTGTACAATTGTAAAATGGTTGTGGATCCCAGGACTGTGAATTGTACAGCAGTTTCAGATCTACACTATTATTTATGATCAAATAATACCAATTTGTATAGACTCCAGCATTTCACCTGCTAAAGAACTCACCCATTAATTCATGTTGCATTTAAATGTTCATTTTAGGCCAAATTTCTCTGGTTAATGCCCAAGATTCTCTTTCAAGTCCTCTGGAAGCCAGAGTTGGAGCTGAAAAAAAGAAATGGCCCCTTTTCTGGAACCTTCTGCTGAGAAAAAAAATGTTAATTATCTCTCAATATTTTATTAATAATCAATTTCTTATGATTATTTTTTTAATGAGATGTCATTACATAAATGCCCTCATTTTCTGGAGTGCATTTGGTATTTGTAAGAGCCTGTGATACAGTTTGCATGAATAATTCCCATTCAATTGACTATTCCCAAACTGTTCCCTTCAATCCTCTGCTATTTATTACTTGGGATGTGTGGTTGCCACTCCACTTGCAGGATTTTATGGCTAATGGGATGACTGGAGCTTTATAGCCCTGATAGAATCGGGGTTAGTGGGTAGCAGAGAGGAAAGGGAGCAACCACCGGGTGGAAATGTGGCTAATTTCTCAGCTCTGGGAAATTTCAGGATCAGCAAACACCTCCCTGAGTCTCTGGGTCTCGTTTGGATGGCACAGCAAGGAAAGTGCTCTCCCTGGGCCAGCAGAGCCCCCGGGAGCCCTCCCTGGAGCACGGTTTGCTCAGGCCACACAGTGACTGCAGGAGGGGGCACTTCATAGCAAGGGCCAAATTTCCCAGTTTGATCTGAAGTGAAAGGGAAAAGCACCATTTTGGGGATTGGTGATGCTGTGGATCCTCCCAGGGCTGTGTGACCCGAAGCAAAACTAAAATAAAATCAAACCATGATGGATTTCCAAAGGCCAGTTCCCCTCAGCACTGCGAGAGGCAGCTCGGCTGTGCCAGGGAGCATCTGGGTAAGGAAAATCACATCTTACACTGCAGGGCACAGGAACGTGTTCTTGGGGTCAGGAAGGCCCTTTTCACCACCAGCTGAGCCTGGGCTGCATTTTAGTTCATTTTTCACTAACAAAGTGCTTTTCAGCCACTCTCCACTCAGGGCAAAAGCCAATGACCCCGGGCTGGCTGCTCTGACACAAGGGCAAGAACCTCCGGATCATCTCCCTGAGCCAAAGCCACCCACTGGGAGACAGCTCAGGATCAGGTGCCAGGACTGTGGCACAGGGCCAGGATGGTGGCACAGTCTCAGGACAACTTCACATTCCCAGAATGATGGCACAATCCCAGGACTGTTGCACATCCCTGGGACAATGGCACACCCCCAGGATGGTGGCACACTCCCAGGACGATGGCACAGCCCTGGGATGATGCCACAATCCTGGGATGATGCCACAATCCCGGGGTGATGCCACAATGCCAGGACGATGGCACGGCCCTGGGATGATGTCACAATGCCAGGACGATGGCACAGCCCCAGGACGATGGCATGGCCCTGCGATGATGCCACAGTGCCAGGACGATGGCCCGGTGCAGAGCCCGGAGCAGAGCCGGGGGCGGTGCGGATTCGCAGAGCGGCTGGAGGTGGGAGGGAATCCCTGCATTTCTGCGGAGGAGGGGAAGCAGACGTGGGTGATAAGACCCTGGCAGCGTTCAATAAGTCTCCGAGCCTGCTGCCTAAGTGAGATGTTGACAGAAACAAAAGAAACCCCGTTAGGAAATCTCTCCCTCTCCGCCTGGAAGAGGGCGAGGGTTTTCTTGGAGGGGGGAGTGGAAGGTTTGCATACATTTCAAGGCTCAGCCGAAACACAAAGTGCTTTTTGTGAACGCAAGAGAAAAGGACGTGAAGCAGGCAGGAGAGGAGGAGGAAGAGCAGGGGAAGGATGCCTCAATACAAAAAAGCTTAGCCTGATAAAATATTTAGGACGGGCTCACACATCAGAATATTAATGCTCTGCATTCCTTGTGCTTGCACTCTGTTGATCTTCATTCTCCAGTGACCTTGTTTACAGTATCTGAATTTGCAGTCTGCATTTTAATAAGGCCCTGAGAGAAGGTCTGAGACACAGCGTCTCACTGAACCAACTTCAAAACCCTGCTCCGACTGGTTGAAATTCTGGAGGATGGGATGTGTCTCCCGGGGTGCCCTCTGAGGACAGACCCTCTGGAGAGCCCACCCCGGGTCAGCCACCACCGCCTTGCACTGGGGAACTGGGGCAGTGTGCAAAGGCTCCTCCGTGCAGTCCATTCATTCTCCTTCCCACCTCCTCAAGGGCTCGGAGGGAGCCTGGCCTTTCTGCGCAGGGTGCGGGCAGTTCCGCACCATGGCCGGTCCCCTTTCCGCCGTGCCATGGCCAGGTGACCCAGGGGACACGGAGCGGCGGCTCCCCGCGGGGTGCCAGCCCGGGCTAACAGGCGGCACAGCCGGGATGCCACGGTCCCCTCGGCCGCCTCCCGCGGCGCCTGCCGAGCGGCGCGTGTTCCCCGACCTGAATTGCCTAATGGGCTGTGAAGGGTCTCAGCAGGCAGAGCCCGGGCTCGGGGGGATGTGGGAGAGATCGTGCAGGCAGCGTGTTTGTCACATCTGTTCCCTGCTTTCTGTGGAGATGCTGTCGAGGATGGGGAGGGCAGAGAGATGGGAGCCTTCCCTGGGGATGTGCCAGAGCCCAGCTCTGCTTGATCTGGGACTGCCTGGATCCGACCTGAGCCAAGCTCTGGGCATGGGATTGCTATGGCACAGGGCCATCCTGCTCCATCTCTGTCCTTGCTCCATCCCCCTCCTGCTCCATCCCCATCCTGCTTCATTTCTCTCCTGCTCCATCCCCGATCCGCTCCATCCGCATCCTGCTCCATCCCCGACCTGCTCCATCCCCATCCTGCTTCATTCCTATCCTGTTTCATCCCCATCCTGCTCCATCCCTGTNTGACCTGCTCCATCCCCAACCTGCTCCATCCCTATCCTGTCCATCCCTATCCTGCTCCATCCCTATCTTGCTTCATTCCTCTCCTGCTCCATCCCCCACCTGCTCCATCCCCGGCATGCTTCATTCATCCCTGCCCTTTTTCATTCCCATCCTGCTCCATCCCCATCCTGCTCCATCCCCATCCTGCTTCATTTCTCTCCTGCTCCATCCCTGACCTGCTCCATCCCCAACCTGCTCCATCCCTATCCTGTCCATCCCTATCCTGCTCCATCCCCATCCTGCTCCATCCCCATCCTGCCCCATCCCTCCCTCCCTGGTCCCTGTCCCCCAGCAGAGGGTGGTGGCAGCCCATGGACAGGCTGCTGTGCCTCCCAGGGCTGGCCGGTGCGGGAGGGGAGCAGGGACACGCCGGGCTGTGGATGGAGCTCCCGGCACTGGCGGGGTCCGGGCTCCTGCAAAGGGAGGCAGAAGTTGGCAGCTCCTCGGACGCCTCGCTGTCCCCAGGGACAGCCCTGCCCTGTTTGCCCATGGAGCAGCACCCTGCGAGGCTGGCACGGTGCCCAGGCACAGCTCAGTGGGCACCCTGGCACCGCAGCTCTGGGTGGGAGCAGGAAAACAACAGCAACAGAGAGTCTGGGGATTTTGGAACTGAAAGCAGATACTGGAAATGAGCTCAATGCCAGTCCCACCCTTTTGAATGCCCAGATACAACCCAGAGGGCGGTGGAGACCCTTTCCTTATCCCACCCTACTCCTACTTGTGTTTGCTTTTAGAAGGAACAGAAGTGACAAGTAATTTGAAAAGACACCATCCCTCCTCATCATCATCCACACCAACTGTCCTCCCCCTGACCCCACAGTGGTTCTGTGTCGTGCCACACCTGGTGTGCCCTTGTGGTGCCACTTCCAGGGGACTGGGCACAGCAGGGTCCTAGAAAGACACCCCAAGGTGTGTCCCAGCATGGGAATTGTGACAGGAGGCGGGAGCCAGGAGGGAGTTTGGGTCTGCACAGCATTTGGCATGTTTTCTCTCCAGCATAAATCATGGAATCATAGAATATCCTGAGTTGGAAGGGACCCACAAGGACCATCAAAGTACAACTCCTAAAGCAACTCAACTAAATGAATGAATCCTCATGGAGACTGAGAGAGAAGGGAGGATGGGGTTTTTTTCTGTTTCACAAATGGACAAATACTGTGGGCACAGAGCAAAGGAACTTGGAGCAGATTCCTTCCAGTCTTACCTCTCTCACCCTGGGAACACTCCGGGCCATGCAGCCACCTGCTCCTGCACAGCACTGTCCAGCCTCCTGCAGGAGACCTTCCTTGCTTCATTCCTGCTTTGTCCTGGAAAAACTCTCATCAAGTGTCTCCCCTTTCTCACAGAGAAATAGCTCAGGGGATGCACCAGCTGCCCGAGGGGTCACACGACCCTGTGGCACAGGATCCTCTCCTGGGGGGCCGATGATGAGCTCCATTGCCTGGTGCTCCTCTCCCTGTGAGAAGGGAGGACCTGCTGGGTGGGTTTGGGAGGGTCCTGAGAGCTCCACTAAAGCACTGAAATGGCAACAAAGCAGGGGAAACTTGCAGCTCCAGCTCAGGACTCAGTCACTGCCCTGACAGAGGTTCAGAGGCGGTTTCCAAGAGCAGCAAGGGATGTTCCTCCTCCCGAGTGACCTTTCTTCCTTCTCTGAAGAGCTCCAGGCACAGAAGTGTGTTGTGTACCCATTGCTCTTCAGCATGTCCTGGCTGGCTTGGCTTTGTGTGCAGCACAAGTTCAGGCTGGGCAAATCTGGCCCTGCAGCTTTCTGCTTCCTAGGCAGCTGCTTGCTCCCCTCCTGTCACTTGCTTTTTTAGGATTCCTGAATTGGACTGGAATTCCAAACTGTTATATGAGAGATCTTGTGCATTCACTTGTATTTCTGGAGGCAATTTTCCCCAGTACCATCCTTGCCACTGATTTCAGCACATGTGGCTGTAGGTGACCTTCCTGGAGGTGGCCAGAGCTGAGCTGGGTGTCCCTGTTCCCATCATGGTCTGATCAGCCACTGAAGCCTGACCATGACTCTGGAATCCTTTCCCACCGTGTCTGTAGCAGGCAGTGGAATAAACCTCAGCACTTTGAAACTACATTTTTAAGAGTCCCACATGGACTGGCACCCACTTTCATGCTGGAGTGAGACTGAGAAAACCCATCAGCTCCAGCTCTGAGATGACTTGAAAAGATGATGGAGGTTCCAAAGCTCAAGGCCAACTTCTGTTTTCTGGATCAAAGCTTTTGGCACAGTCCCAGTCTCTATTTCCAACTTGGCTGTGCACCAGCAGAAGGACCAGAATGAGGCTCCTCATTACAACAAATCCAGTTCTCCCTGGGCTCAGTGGCAGCCTGACAACACCCAAATCCCAGCAATGTGGGATGCCCTGGGGAAAGCCAGAGGCAGTTCCCAGCGTGCACCCCCCACCTCTCCCTGCAGCTGCTCCCTGCTGAAGGGTCTCTGCTCTGGGAGGTTCCCATTGTGACCTTTGTCAGGAGAAAAGGAGCCATTTGGGAGAGCAGGATGAGGCCATGGAGTACCTGGGCTTTGGGATGTGGAGGGGACAGTTCCTGTGTTGTGGGAGCCTGTGCAGGACCTTGAGCATGAAGGCATCCCTGAGGGGCTGCAGAGTTCTGTGGGGACTTGGGGCACATCCACAGAGGTCTAAGAGGCACTTTTGGGGTACAGACGTGCAATCTGTGGAGAAGGAGGCTCAGACACTGGGGCAGGGGCTGCTGAGATGCTGAGAATGTAAAGGATGAGAGTGGTGGCAGCTGATCCCCAAAGTGGGGACAAGGGGCTAGAGCTGTCCTGGGCACTTGTTCCAGGGCAACACACACCAGCAAGAGCTCCCACTGCCCCCAGAGCAGCTTTGGTCTCCCCCTGACAGGGAAAACTGGGGTTTTACCCAGGTCAGTGAGACAGAGGGGCAGAGGGTTCAGCCATGCCCAGGGCACCAGGGCTGGGGATGGTGTGGGTGTGCTGGAGCCACGAACTTTGCATGCTCAGACAAAGCTGGTGTTGTGCTCCCAGCACACGTGGGTGACACCACACCATGTGTGTGCCTTAGGACCATGGCCACCACCAACCAGGACCTGGCAACCCAACTACAGTCAGCACCTGAGGGCAAGTGGGAGCAGCAGGGCTGGGGGGCAGCAGGGGATGCCCTCCCTTAGTGGGGGTACTGGAACAGAGATATCACCATCAGCAGCACCTCTGTGTGACCAAAACACGGGAGGCTGAGGCTTCATGAAGCTTCAGACTTCTCTGGGAGAGCCTTGAGAGCCTCCCCCATCATGTCTGTGCCGAGGTATCAGAAGTGAAGTTGAGCACCAGGCTGAGCCACTGAGGCTCATGGGGGAAGGGCAGGGCAAGAGCTTTGGAGCCTCAGCATCTGGGAAATTCCCTGTCCTCTGCATGTCTCAGCTTCCCCACCTATTCCATGAGGCCATCAATGCAGCCTCCTGCCCCATTTGAGATCTGAAGGTGGTCTTCTGAACACGGACATGCTGCACCTTTCCCTCTGTGCCACCTCAGTTCCCAGTGTGATGGGCAGAGATCAGATACTGGCACCAGGTCACTGATGACCACCTGCCCCAGCAGCACTGGAGCAGCAGAAGGGTTGCACAGGTGCCTGTACTGGCACAGCCCCAGGGCTCTCACAGGTCCTGGAGCAGAACTGCAGTGTAGAGAACACACAGACACATTTCCTGGGTTTCTTTTAAGCTCCTGGTCTCTTTGCCTGGCCCTGGAGTGTGAGCAAGGCTGGGACTCGTGCAGGGAGGTGAGGGGATGGAGCTGCAGGACCAGATGTGCTGTCTGTGTGCAAGCTGTCCTGCACATCTGTGGCTCAGAGCAGCAACAAAGTGCCCTGATCCACTGCTGGGAGGGTCTTACTCTGTCCCTCAGCTCCTGGAAGTGCGGATCTCCACCAGCAGAACCGCCAGGCAGCACACAGGCAGGTGGGAGCTGGGAGGGGGAGTGCTCCCATCAGCCTTCCAGCACTGGCACAACTGCAGGGGTGAGAAACAAAACCCCAAAACATCTAAAGGCTCCCCAAACTGGCACTCTGGGGACACAGACCATACCCCAGGGAAGGTTCAGACCTGGCATGGGAATGGGAAGGGGACATGGGGCAAATCTGGATCCCACCTCTGCGAGGATGGAGTCACCCCAGAGGATGAGCTTTGGGACACCTTTTGCTCCTGCCTCAGGGAAGGGTGTGCTGCTCTGTGCGGCCCCATATGGTCAGTGCATGCAAAGGGGTGTGGAACAAGAAGGTCCTCAGCTGAAAGAGGCTGAGCCCCAGTGCAAGGAGTGCAGGGAGAGAACCATTTCCTTAGGAAGTCTGGAGAAATCCCTGGGGAATGGCACCTTTGCTGGCTGCTGTGGGCTCACCCCCGAGGCAGTGAATGCACTGGGTTCCACACGAGGGTCTGCACCCGCCGGGCCCCCCCAGCAGCTCTGCAGCTCCTCAGCAGCTCCCCCAGCACGGGCAGAGCCCCGGCAGAGGGACGGCGGTGATTTATCTCGGAACATTTCTTGCCTGTTGAAAGCCTGACCTCAGATATGGAGACACGACGTGGGGAAGATGTACGAGTGTCTCTCAGCAAAAGTGCATCAGAGAAACTGAGCGTGAGCTCCATCAATCTGCCCGGGCTGGGCCCCCTCGGGGCCGGCACCGGGGGGACCCTGCGAAGGTCACCGGGGAGCTGACTCAGCCTCCGCTCGCCGCTCCTGCCATCCATCAGCCCGCCTGGGGAACAGGCAGGGAGCGGAGCTGGAGGCAAGCTCCTGCTCATCCCTCACCCCCTCCCCTTTACAGCTCCCGTTAGAGGCTGCAACGGGCACAAATGTCACACGGGGCACAGTCAGCACTGACCTTTCAGTGCCCACAACAAGCCCTGCCAGGCTCCGTGGGGGGAGCTGTCACCCCAGCCAAGCCTCCTGCCCTGCCAGCTCTGTGGGCTGGGACAAGCACAAGATGGATGGAACGCGGGGACACAGGTGACAGGAGGGTTTTTCCCTCTCAGTGGCTCCAGCTGATACAGCACAGCATTTGGATAACCTGCAGAGCCTCCCCTAAATCTAGTGAGGACTAGGAAGGAGCTGGGCTCTTCTCAGCAGTTTTTAAAGCAGTGAGAATGAATCAGAGTCAGAGTCACAGAATCACTGAATTGTTAAGGTTGGAAAAGACCTCCAAGATCAGCGAGTCCAACCTTTGGCTGAATCCCCACATTCCCACTAAACCATATCACCCAGTGCCACATCTGATCATTTTTGAACACCTCCAGGGCCAGTGACTCCATCCCTGCCCTGGGCAGCCTGTGCCAATGATTAAGCACTCTCTCAGTGACAATTTTTTCCCCTGATGTCCAGCCTGAGGCCGTTCCCTCCCCTCCTGTCCCTGTTCCCTGGGAGCAGAGCCCGACCCCCCCCCAGCTCCCCCTCCTGGCAGGGACTTGCAGAGCCAGAAGGTCCCCCCTGAGCCTCCTTTTCTCCAGGCTGAGCCCCCCCAGCTCCCTCAGCTGCTCCTTATATGACTCACTCTCCAGATCCTTCTCAGCTTCATTCCCTTCTCTGGAGTCACTGCAGCCCCTCAGTGTTTCCCATCCTGTATCCCAACTCCCAGCAGCACCGTGTGGGAAAAGAGCAGCAGAGGTTTCAGCATCAAGGGGACAAGAAGCCCAGTCCCTCACCTGGTCACCTTCAGCTTGCAGCAAACAGCACTTCCAAAAGGGTTTTCCTGCCTGTGTTGAGGGACAATTAGTACTATGACCCATCCTAAGACTCCCAGGGCTCCTCAATGCACGGCCCATGTTCTGGAAGGACCTGGCCCTGTCTGAGCACGAGTCCCACAGACTTTTGATGAGTCTCTGGAAATGTTCACAACAATACACCTGCCAAACACATTTGGTGGTTCCTGTCAGGTGCCTCTCTGCAGTGCCAGGCACAGAAATGCCTCTGTGAATCTGGCCCCAGATTACCTTAATATCTTTGCAGATTGGAAGCTGTGAGAGTAATTGATTCTTCACTTCATTAGTTAAACTGAAAAAGGAATTAAGAATTACCGAGGGTATGACAAACTGCTTGGCCAAACGTTTGTTGTGCTGGGAACAGGTAAGCTTATTTACCTTTTCTTTTTATCAAATGTGAATGATTTTGAAAACAAAACACTGGGATTTAAAATGGGGAATCAAGACCTCATTACTTTTTAGAATTTCCTGTTGCTAAAATTATTCATATTTTCTGTTACTTTGCAGACTTTTGAATATGGATTCAGCCATGGCAAAATATCTATTTTTTCCCTTTTTTAATTTTTTCTGGTCAATAAACCATCCAGGCAAAAGAAGCCTCACAACTGCCCACAGCTGGCTGTTGGTAAAGCCAAGAGGCTCCTAATTCACACAGGACCTTTGGGTTTGTGCTGTGCTCCAGAGCACTGGGGACTAACCCAGCAGTTCTTCCAGGTCAGAGGGACATCGCCTTGGCCACATCCAGCACTGAGGCTGCAGGAGTGTCCTGGCACCAGGGCTTGGGGTTGAGGGCGTGGGGAAGGTGTCCAGAAGGACACGGAGGAGGACACTGCACTTTCCAGGGACTTTGTTGGATGGGACTGAGGAAACTGAGCTGGGGCAGGAGGTTCCTGGGAGGTTCCCCAAGGCTGCCAGGGCTCAAGGACTGTTTGGACAACCCTCTGAGGGACAGGGTGGGATTGTTGGGGTGTCCATGCAGGGCCAGGGGTTGGACTGGATGATCCTTGGGGGTCCCTTCCCAGTCAGGATATTTAGTGGTTCTGTGTAATTTACTGTGTAATTAGTTGTTGGTGCTGCTGCACATCCCCCATGGGGGAGGGTTGCCCTCCCTCACTGTGAATGTCTGTGTTAGATTTCAGAGGCAGAAATGAAGCTGTTTGTCCCCTCCCCAGACAGTGGAGAGACATCAGAACCTCCAAAAAGTGGCCTATCCCTCCAAGAGGCACTGAGAGATGCATCACTGCTGATTTCAGCAGGAGAGAAGAGCTCTTGGACCCACCTGAGCTGCCAAGGTGCCTTTCCCAGGCAGGGAGTGGCACAGCAGCCCAGCCTGGCCTGGCTGTCCCGGGGCCGGAGCCGTCCCTGCCGTGGGGATCCCATTCCCGGGGGGAGCAGAGCGGGACCCTCCCGGAGCTGTGCCGGCTCCCGGGGCTGCGAGGCAGATTGAGCTGTTTGTTTTGCCTTGTCTGTCTCTTTATGCATCCCCAAGTCCCCAGTGACTCTGCCAGCAGCTTCCAACGTGGAAGGCATCCTTGTTTCCATATATCTGTTAAATAAAATGTCAGCAGGTGACAACACATGCTTCGGTGGTGCTGTTCTGTAATTGAGCAGAGCTAAGGAGGGATCAGAGCCCAGCACCACATTCAGATTCAGAAACTTTGGCACTATTTGCTCTAGTTATGGCTCTGTTTGATACAGACCCACTGCACTGCAGCCCCCAGTGTGCAGAGACAGCCTGCCCATACCCAGCCTTCATGCTGCACTGCTATAAATCCATGGTCAATAAACTCTTCCCTGCTGTAGGACAGCGACAGGCAGGCCTTGCCTAGCAAAGCTGAGTGGTTTGGACACGATTCCCTCTCTAGCAGTGGTGTCACCTGTAGAGCTGGCCCTGGGAAAGCAGGAATGAACAAGTGCTGGAGGCTTTCAGCACACCTTTCCCCAAAGTCTTGCTTTTCCCTCTCACCCACCCCAGTTCTGCTGTTGGCACAAGAGCCATCACAGGCTCGGTGTGACACCGCTCAGCCAAGATCAGTGTAACACAGGCTGGTCCTTTCTCTTAGATGGTTTAATTTAAAAATGATATTCATATAACCAGCATGCAGAACCTGAACTCTTCAGTAGGAACTCTCCCTGTGCTGGTGCAGGAGGTGGGAACGTGCTGCTCGAGCCACTCCCAGCAGCTGCAGACCTGTTTGCAGGGTCTCATCCAGAGCAGCAGTGCTGTCAATCACAGCCCATGTTTTGGGGAGAGAAGACAGGTTTTTGCCTATCAAAGTGACAGGTACAAAACCCGTCCCTGACCTTTGCTTCCCTGAGCTCTGCCTAATCCCCTGGATGATCCCCACAGCCAAGGGTGGGCTCCAGGTGAGTATTCAATATTGAAATCTTACATTTTATAGCTGAAATAAAAAAAGAATGGGTTCATTCTGTGTGGGGGGAGTGTTGACACCATCCTCTACCAATCCTTGCTTTCAGCTGACACTGCTCATCATGATTAAATATGAAATTTTAAACACCAAGTTACCATGACCATGAACTTCATTTTTATTGCAGAATATTCACATTTCTCCTATTGTTCATTCTACATCACACGAGCCGCTGGACTCCTCACTGGCTGCCTGGTGGTGAGTGAACTGCTCTGAAATTCCCTTTAAAAACAAGCAGAGACAACTCCTCTTTTTTTTTTTTTTTTTCATTTGTCATTATAGCACTGTGAGTTTGTGCAGTATCAATTAGCTGTGTTGATTTTTCAACTCTTTCAACCACCACAGCACCACAGTGGTGAGGGGCTTAACCCGGCTCTCACCTTCCCGCATCCTCTGTGCTGTTAATTTATTCCCACCCAGGTTATTTGCAGAACAGGAGCTGGCATTGTGTCTTGCTCAGCTCAAATGCAGTTGCCGGGTTGGTTCTGACTCTTTAAAAAAACTTCTCCGTGCTCTGGCCACACTTTCTGCTCCTTCACCACAGATGAAAACATGGGTTGTGCCACCCTTGGTGACATCAGAGATTGTTGTGAAATTCTGGTGAAAACTAGTGACAAATGTTTGCCTAAAGACACCGTGCCTTCCACAGGCTGAAGGTGTATAAAGCCTCCTCTTTCTCCACCAGCCCTTCCCAGGATCCTGTTGATGCAGCACGAACAGAAGAGCATTAATCATCAGCCATTTCTCCCCGAAACTCCTCTCTGCAGGTCATGGGAAATGTCCCCCTGTGACATACCCAGTTAATTAATTTGTGTCTATATGCAGGAGAATAATTGAGTCTCTCTTTTTTTTTCCCCATGGTATTTAGCGAGTCTCAGGGCTGAGCAATGAGCCCACCTTCACCTCTGCTGCGAGTGAGGGCAGTTGGAGATACCTCTGGACTGCTCACTTGTGTGGAAGTGTCCAAGGCCAGGTTGGACAGGGCTTGGAGCCACCTGGACTGGTGGGAGGTGTCCCTGCCCATGGCAGGGGGCGGGATGGGCTTTAAAGTCCCTTTCAGCCCAAACCATTCTGGGACCCTGTGATGATTCTGCAGCTTCCACCCCATCTCACACCACATCTGTGAGCTCCAGGGCCATTGTGTGTGGTGGGTGCTGGCCATGCCCTCCCCACCTGGGCACCACCCACCCTCTGGCAGTGCTGGTTCTACTGCCTCTCCTTGGTGAATGCTGAGCTGGAAGGGACTCACAAGGATCATCTGGTCCAATCCTCAGCCCTGCACAGGATCATCCCCAAGAGTCACACCCCAGAGTATTGTCCAAATGCTTCTTGAGTTCTGTCAGCTTTGGTGCTGGGACCACTTCTCTCATTCTGGATCTGGAGTGATCTGTCCCAGCTCTGTGTCCCAGCTCTGTGCCCCAACTCCCCATCACAGCCCAACATCCTTTCAAGGACCCATTTACCATTCCCAAAACTGCCACGCTCAGGCTTGGTCAGCCACAGGCTCTGCATTCACCTCCTGTTTGTGTCCTGTATGACAAACCTCTCCCCAAGGGCCACTGCAGGGGATGTGCAGCTCTCACAGGAGCTGGTGCTGTGCTGGCACTGTTGGCTCTGCCCAGGTTCACTGACCACCATGGAAATCATCAACCACCCACTGCCAGACACTGGGGCAACCTCCTGAGTGCCTCCCTTAGGCTTGCAGGGAGCAAAGCACTGTTTAACCTTGTCCAGCTGCCCTGCAGAAGATGCCCTGTGTGTTTTCCTGGCTAGCTTTGCTCCTGGCACCACGGCCAAGCCCCACAGAGGGCCTGTTCGTGCTCACACTGATTTGTGCTTCACTGCATGACCCTTTAAGCAGCACAACACTTATTCCAGGTGCAGAGGTCCCCACTGGGGCTGCAAGGATGGGCCTTTGGCTTCATCCCTTCCTCTGTCCCTCAGGAATTTCCACAAAGGAGGAAAGCATTTCAGTGACCTTTTTTATGTGCAAATATGCCAAAAGAAGGGACTGCTTTGCTCTGCCTTAAGATGAGTTTGCATTGCAGGAGGAGAAGTCCTGAGGTGGGCTGGGGAGGTCCCACATCAGGGGAAGCTGTAAAGCTGGCACCTGGCTGTGCCAGGGACCGTCTGCCTCCCAGCCCTGGGCATTTCCATGGCTGTCACTGCAATGCAGCCCCAGCCCTGCCCCTGTGAGCAGACAGGGCTTGTGTGCATCCAGCCCCTCGAGCTGTCACTGCCTGGGAGTGACAGACACCTTACAAGCTGCCAGCCAGCCAGGGCTCAGCACCCTGTCCCTGAGCAGGGGGCTCAGGGCAGAGCAGCTGGCAGGGTGAGCTCAGCTCAGACTGGAGCTGAACCCAGCCCAGGGGTTACACCTGCAGCCCAGCTAAGGCCAGCATGGAGCCAGCACTGCCAAGGAGGCTCCTGCAGAGAGGGCACCTCCACACACCCGCCCCAAGAACTGCTGCCCCAGCAAAGCACAGGCCTGAAACCCCTTCCCTCATCCATCACTTGTACAATTCTGGCCAGAAATGTGACTGTAGCTGCTATGCCTCCCTCTGCCTCCCCAGGTGAGTGTGGCTGCCCCGAACAGGTCAAGGTGGCTCAGCTGGTCGGGCAATGCTGTGCTTTGCACCTGCAGAGATATTTCAAGGGCAGCACCAGAAAATAACAGTGTGAAAGGAAAGCACTGCAGAACAAACCTCCTGCTTTGAACCTCCTGGTGTTTTTCACCCTCTGGAAAGGAAAACAGAACATGAAAACACTTCAAAGAAAACCCTCCACCAGCCAAAGACGAGCTGGGGGGAAGCTCAGTGGAAACTCAGGCATCCCCAGACGTGAGAGCTCCCGAGCGTGTCCCTGCATCACACCCACTGTGGGAATCACACACTCTGCTGGGTAAGAAAGCTCAGGGCAGCTTGGCACGGTCACCTCTACCCCATGTGGGATGTGCTCATCTTTCCAGCTCCAGCCCTACCCCTTGAACCATGTCGGAGTGCAGCTGTACTGTGGGGTGAGGGGAAAATTCATTAGAACACATTCCTCTGGAGGAATGGCACTGATATTAAGAGTCTATCAATAATGATTCACTAGGCCATGATAGCAGTGAAATTGCAGTGATAAAGGGTGACAAAATATTGTAAGATATGTGCATCGAGGTTGTGGAGCAAATTATCTGATCTGAGAAGCAACATGTGATGATGTGCACGAAACCATCTGCTGCCCACGGTTAAGGTTAGGGAAAGACAAAGAGGGAATGCACCGTGCTGGGGAAACAAGGGATTCAGCTGGGGATTATTCCCTCGGGGTGGGCATTGCCCACAGCAGGGTGCTTGCACTCCTGGGGGAGGAGCCCTTGCTCTGGCCATGTCTCCAGAGTTCCCTGCAATATATGCAATTAATCACTAATGACTGGCGATGAGGAGCAATAATCCTCCCCTCCAAACGCCCTGATGTGGAGATATTTGCCATGCAAAGCACTTCTCTGGGGACGCCCCTGAGTGTCAGCAGCTGGACTTTTGGTTCCTGCTGTCACACATTGCAGGCTGCAGGCACAGTCATGCACTGCCTGTGGCACCAGGACAGGACAGGCAAACCCTCCCTGCCTGCAGCTCTGCCTGTGCCAGAGCCCCAAAAGCTGGGCTGTCTGCAAAGGCCCTGCCCACCTGTATGTGGTGGAACTGGGGGCAGAGGAGGAGCCAGTCCAGGTCTCCACATCCTCCTTCCAAACTCTCACCTTTCTCCAGGCTGGGACAGCCCGTTCCCTCCACAAGACAGGAGGAGCCCTGGGTCAGCTCTGGCAGCAGCACAACAGCAGTGCAGACGTGCTGGGGGTCTCCGGCTGGGAATTCCCTGTCCCTCAAGCACCCCCCATCCCAGCCAACCCCCATTCCCAGCCTGCCAGCCTCCTCTTGCCCATGCCCTGTGCAGTCTGCTGTCATGAAGCCCCTGAGCCTTTCCCTTGGTGCTCGCTGAGGATTGATGGGGCTTAGGATTGCAAGCAATAAAAACACAGTGCTGAAATTGCAGGGTATAAAAGCTGCCCCATAAAGAGCAAAGGCTTCTTCTTTTCCTCCCTGTAACCTGTAAAACATCTAGTAAATCCCAGCACATGCTCCCAGTGCTGCATGGAGGCTAATCCAAAAAGCCCAGGAATATCCATGATTAGGTGTATGTTGTGAGTAATGGTTTTAGCAAGGCCCGATGGAAGCTCATCTCAAACTTGCTCTTGGTTTATGTGATTTGACTGGGGGGATCTCCTGTACTCCAGATAAAGCCACCTGTCCATAAGTCACTGCTCTGCCTATTGCACGGCATTCGGGGAATGTGCTGATGTCATCACCAGGCTCAACATGTTCAGCCCGAGGCTGGCACGGCAGTCCAAGGAGGAGCTGGGGAAGGAGAGTGTTCCCGGAGCTCCTTCCCCTAATGGACTCCATAATCGACTGGCAGTGGGAGTGAGAGTGCTCTGGGCAGGCAGTGCAGGGAGCAGCTGGTCCCCTGCCAGGACCTGTGCCGGGGGAAGGAGCCAGGGCTGGAGAAGGGAACATCCCTGAACTGCTCCGGGTGCAGTGGGAGACCTGGGGCCTGTGTGGGGTTGCTGAAAGGGGGTACTTGACCCTCTGCCTCTTCTGCCCACAGGAAAGGTGTGCCATGGAGCTTTAATGAAATTCCTGCCTTGCTGAGCCTGGCTTACCTGACGGGTCCTACCTCACCACTGCCAAGCCAGCAGTGCCTGGTGGAGGTGGGAGGGAGGGTGGGAGATGCCAGGGGGTGCTGCCAGCCCACACACAGCTCTGAAGGGCGGTGGCTGCTCAGGGTATGGAGTAATGGATGAGCCTTGCTGAAGGTGGCCATGGAAAGCAACCTTTGAACTGAGGGCCATGCCCCCTACCCCCTGATCCCCCTTACATAAAGCATCTGCTGAGGTCACTGCTGTCCCCAGCTCCTCTGTGGTGGCTCCTGGAGGGCCTCAATGACATGATTATCCCTCCTTAGCAGAGCATTTTCAAAGCCCAAGGAGGGCTTTGCTCACTAATCTGGCATTCAGTGCAGATAATAGGCTTTGAGACAAAGCCCTCCTGGAGTCTATTTTAAGGTGGTTTTGTAGCATGTCGTCTGTCACAGCAAGAGCCGCCCTGTTACAGCACTCCTGGGACACTCTGCCACCTCATGGTCACTGTTACCTGCTGTTCCCTGCCAGACAAGCTCCTCCTCATGCCCATGTGCCATCCCCATCCCCACATCTGCCCAGCCTTGCTGGGCTTCTGTCTTGCCCTTTCCACAAGCACTAAGGGTGTCTCCTTTCTCTGGGTCTCCTCAGGGAGGGGGTGGAGGTGCAAAGGGCGCGTCCCAGCCCCGGAGTGGGACTGGAGGACTGGAGGGAGGTGTTTGCCCAATGTCTTTGTCTTCATGGGGTGCCCTGTCCAGCCCAGTGAGGTGGCCTGGGCCAAGGGGTTCCACTCTTCTGGACAGCAGTTTCTTAGTTTAGGAGACTATTTAGGGCAATTGCTGAGGCTGTTTTGGTGTAGAATCCCTCCAGGGGCAGCTGGGGACACACTATGGGGACACAGCTCTCCCAGGGTGGCACCCACACACTGATGCAGGGGAGAGGGAGGCCAATCTCACTGGCATCCAGAAATGCTTGAAATGTGGGAACCCTCCTCCTTCCCATGACACTCTCCAGTCTTTTTCTGCTCCTGTCTCCCTCTTTCACAACTCCACATACTCCCACCTTCTTTCCAGGCTCACATCATATCTCATAGAACGACAGAACTACAGAATATGCTGAGTTGGAAGGGACCCCCAAGTATCATCAAGTCCAACTCCTGGCCCTGTGCAGGACACTCCAACAATCTCACCCTGTGCCTCAGAGCACTGACCAAGCACTTCTTGACCTCACACGTGTTTGGGGCCGTGCCCACTGCCCTGGGGAGCCTGTTCAGTGTCCAACCACCCTCTGGGGGAAGAACCTTTTCCTGAGATCCAACCTGAGCCTGCCCTGGCACAGCTCCATTCTGTTTCCTTGGGTCCTGCAACTGGTCACGAGAGTGAAGAGACCACGACACACAGCTGGAGAAAGGCCAAAGCCAGGGGACATGTCCTGGTGTGTGCAGTGTCACCCCTCCCCAGCTCCCCCAGCTCTCGGCTCCAGCGCTGCCAAATGGGGATTTCCCTGCCAGCCCAAGAGGAGCCAATGCATTCCAGCAGTGTGGGGAGCCTGGGCCCAGCCCAGCACCAGGGAAAGGGTGATAATCCACTTTTTCTGCTCAGCTGGGGGCCAGATGGGAATTCATTAGGTAGGTGCCCAAACTGCCAATTAGGGACAGTCTCCCCCCATCCCCAGCCCCGGTGTGACAGGTCCTGGAGCCCCAGAAGTGCCATGGCCATGGGGCACCACAACCAGGCTGGCAGAAGGGAGAAGGGCAGGGCTGGAGTGAATTCCAGCCCTGCTGAGGGCATTGGAATCTCCCCCCTGGGACCTGGGCTCTCTGGGGATACCAGGAGGGCACTGGCAGGAAACTGCAACGGGCTTTCCCTCTGCATGGGGGGGTGTTACCCTGGGCATGGCCAGTCCTGTGGGGAGGTGATGGCATGGACTGGGATGCAGAGGGATGTAGGGCTGTGAGTCTCCTGGAAAGTGCTGCTGCAGACTGTCAGCCCTTTGGAGCACCCACAGAGGTCATGGATGGGGATGGGGCTGAGGTGCTGCCCCTTCCTTGAGGCTTAGAGTTTTGGGGTCTCCTTGTGCCTCTCTCCAGCCCTTTTCTGCTCCCAGCTTGGCTGGAATGCATTGGCTCCACTTGGGCAGGCAGGGAAATCCCCATTTGCAGCACTGGAGCCAAGAGCTGTGGGGGCTGGGGGGTGACACTGCACCCACCAGGACATGTCCCTTGGCTTTGGCCTTTCTGCAGCTCACAGAGCTCTCAGCCCCATGGACAAGGCAGGTGAGTTTACACCTGCCCTACTCACCCTGCCTCTGCCAGGAGGGTGGCAGGGAGGAGGCACCACAGCTCAGGGGAGCGGTGCCAGCTCAGGGCACAAGCACTTGGAGCTGGAAGGCAGGGAGGGCTGGGCTGGTGGAGCTGCAAGAGTCTCCAGGGCTCTGTGGTCCAGCACTGGCAGAGCTGCCGGGATTTGTGGACCGGAATAGCATGAAATGATGCTGAAAATCCGGGTTAATCTGAACCGGCTCCAGAGGCCAGTTCTCCAAGAGCTGCCTCTTTATCTGCAGTGTGAATCTAAATCCACAGCAGGCTTAACTTGGGTCTTGGCAGCTTTACGTCGGCTCTGATTAGTTCACATCACCATCTTCACAGCTTCCTGACCCTCTGGTGGGGAGGCTGCCTCTAGATTTTCAGTATTTTATATTTACACAACAGTGTCACAGTCCTCAGGAGTCCCCAGGGCAGCTGCCAAAAATACCCCCCGGTCCCTGCCTCCCTGTGAAGCACAGCTGGAAGATGTTGTCCAGCATCCTCTGACAACCAGCATGTCACAGGGGTTGGGAGATCACCCTGCACCCCTGAACCCATGCCTAGATCCAACCCAAACCCATGCAGCTGGCACCAGCCAGGGTCTTGTCCCATGGCTGGTGCCCCAGGTCAGGGTCCTGCAGCCAAACCCCCTCCCACAGGGTTGGCAGTGCCAGGAACCTGGGTGTACCCTGACAAGGCGAGTATGATAATGGGGAGGCATTTGGGGACATTACCCTGTGACCAGGACAGCAGAGAAAAGGAGGGTTGTGGTTGTGACCCCCCACTGTAGATCCTGGATGAGAATTGACCTAAAAAACCAAACAGAAAGATTGTGGCAGAAGCAGGAGCACAATCAGGTGTGGGTGGCCCAGGGGCTCCTCTCTGGGTGGGCAGAGCCCCCCGTGGAGTGGGGGCCAGGCAGGGACTTCCTGACAGATTTGTGAGGCAGAACTCACTGGGCAAAGACCTACAAGAGGTGAGGGTGCAGAAGGTGGAAACTCCCACCACTGTCATCATGATTAATAAGGAGGAGACCAGGGCAGCAATAGGGTGCATGGCACCTTGCTGACAAACAGGGATTTGGGGTGGTGATTCCTGTTTTACAGCTGTCCAGAGCCCCTGCTCGTCCTTCTCTGTCCTGTCCCACCAAACTGGGGGGCTCTGGTTCCACACATGTGAATATGACTCTGAACGGGGCTGACCAGGGAAGCCCAGGGAGCTCTCGAGTTAAACAGACAGGGCAGAAACTTAGAGGAGAAAAGAAGGAAAACCACTCCTTTCCCTAAATAGCCAAGTTCAGGCACTCCATGGAGCAACCAGCCCCCAAAGGAGAGACCATGAGGCTGCTGTCCTTGGCTACTGAGGCCCCTGGGCTGGGTCTGTGGTCTCTGTAGAGCTTTCCTGCATTCAGGAGATGTTCCTCTGGAGATCCGAGGCCACAGATAGGAACAGGCAGGTGGGAAGCAGGACAGCCAACTGTCCCCTGTGCCCAGGTTTGAGCAGCTCCTTTGTGGAGCAGCTTCCCTCTCCCTGGCTGTGGTTCACTTGGGATTTGTGCAAAAGTGGACATGATGAGCATGGAGGCTGCAACACAACAGAGAGTATGGGGTCAGAGAGGGTAGCATGGAATGTGCCAGGAGTTTCCCTGTGGGAGGAGATGCCCTGCACCAGTGCCATCCTACCTCTCCCCTTCTCTTCTGCCTTCTCCCTGGCTGAGCCTGCTTGGCACCAAGGCTGGCAGGGACAGAGGTGTGTTACCAGAGGGCCCTACAATCCAGGTTGGTGTAACAGACGGGTGCAGAAACATTGGCATGTGTGAAACAGAGCCCTGGAAAAGAGTCAGAGACCTTCCTTTAGCATAAAAACTCTCCCTCTTTTCACATTTCAGAGAATCCCAGAATGGTTTGGGTTGGAATGGACCTTAAAGCCCATCGAGTTCCATCCCCTGCCATGGGCAGGGACACCTCCCACCAGCCCAGGTTGCTCCCATCCCCGTCCAACCTGGCCTTGGACACTCCCATGGATGGGGCAGCCACAGCTTCTCTGCCCAACCTGTGCCAGGGCCTCACCACCTAAAGAATTTCTTCCTAATATCTAAACTAACCCTATTCTCCTGCAGCCTCCCCTGCCCTCCATTTTCATGTTAAACCTTATGGTTCCAGGTCCCAAGGCAGCCACCTGGGACAGGGAGATGGTGAACTCTTGGCTCTGATTCTCAGTAGAGGGTGGCAGAGAACATCTCCAGCCTCTGCCCCAGCCTTCGATGGGCCCAGCAGCAAATGTCAGGGACCTGGAATTGGTGGTGAGGTCAGCAAGGCTGGGGACACAGGGCAGGATCAACAGCCCTGCCTGCAGGTGGGACACAGCCCTCAGGTACAGCTGGGGTGAGGACAGACAGACAGACGTGGGCTGAAATATCCCCTGTCCACAGACACAGCAGGACTGCCCCTGGTGCATCCTATTGCCAGGGAGGAGGGTGCAAACTCACCTGTGACCTTCTCACAGTCCCTGCCCCACATCTCAGCCACCAGATCCCTGCTGGACCCCAGGGGTGCTGGGATTTCTGTGTCCCAGCAGGAGGGTGAGGGGCAGGACCCAGCTCTGCTGCAGCTGCCTGTGGGGCAGGGAGGCCTGGCAAGGGGGATTCACTGCAGACCCTTAGATGTGATCCCAGGTTGATCCCTGTGCAGGCCCAGGAGTTGGGCTGGATGATGCCTGTTGGTCCCTTCCAACTCAGTATATTCTCTGATTCTGTGATTCGAGCCAAGCTGAACTGGTGAGTGCAGAATTTCCCACTCTGGGATCCTCTGACAGACCTGTGGGGTCTGTGGAGGGAGAGGGGAAGCCTCCAATGGACACTGAATGGTTTGGCAGGGAAAAAAAAGAAGATAGGGCTGATGCTCAAGAGGTTTCATCAGAGAGCACAAGAGAGCACAGAGTTCAGGCTGCCATGGACAAGCAGCAGCTCTTTGTGCTGAACCTCAGCTGAGCTGAGGGGCTGGGGAAGGTCTGAAGGTTTGCACCAGATGCCAGCAGGGCCAGGATAGAGCCAAAAAGCAGAAATTGTGTCAGCTGCTGGAATGCAAAGTGTAAATCCATGGATGCTGGCTGAGAAAAAAGCTAACATTGCTGTCCTAAATTATTTCTACTCTCTCCACTGTGAGGTTCCCAGCTGGCTGTGCTGGGCCATCCCTGCTGCAGCAGAGGCTCATAATATGCTGTAATTAAGTGGGCACAAGTCTAATCAGTCTGCAGAGAGCCTTGGACAAATGCACTGCTAATCCCTGGTATCCCCCAGCAGGGACAGGCAGTGTGTTAAACCATGGCACAGCCCCAGCCAAGCACAGGTTGTCGCCTGGTGACTTTTTCTGTCACACACTGAACTGCTCCAGCTGAACACGATGGTCTCAGCAGCCCCTGAGCGTGTCATGCTGGAGAGGAGGAGCAGCCAGCACCTCCTCCAGAGCCCTGCAAGGGGGCAAGGGGATCCAGCTCTGGCCTTGGCACAAGGATCTGGGACAAGAAACATCCTCAGAAGAGCAAAATGCCAGCCCCCCCAAGAAGTGAGCATGAAGTGTCCCCAGGAGCAGCAGCACTGCTCTGCCCAGGGAGCCCCAGGCTGGTGGAACACCAGCCCGAGTCCTGATGGGAGGACACTGCAAATGTCTGTAACTGTGCTATGGCTGAGACAGTTTCTAAGAACTTTTGTCCTTCCAGTGAGATCATGGAATGTCAGAATGGTTTGGGTTGGGAAGGACCTTAAATATCATCTCATCCCACCCCCTGCCATGGGCAGGGACACCTCCCACCAGCCCAGGTTGCTCCAAGCCCCATCCAACCTGGCCTTGGGCACTCCCAGGGCTGGGGCAGCCACAGCTTCTCTGCCCAACCTGTGCCAGGGCCTGCCCACTCTCTGAGTAAAGAATTTTTTCCTAGTATCTACTCTAACCCTGCTCTCTGTCAGTTGGAATCCAGTCCCCCTTGTCCTGTCACTCCAGGTCCTTGTAAATAGTCTCTCTCTGTCTCTCTCATGGGCTCCCTTCAGGTATTGGAAAGCCACACTTAGGCCATCCCGAAGGTTCTGTGAAGGTCATGGCTGCTCAAACAGGGTCACATCCCAGAAGGGACTCACTGTCCCATAAAGCAGAGTTCCTGCTGCCCTTCTGCCCTGGGAGAGCCTCAGCAAGGTTTGGGTTCCACGAAGGCACCATTGCTTTGGTCCCTTCCCACCCCCCTTCCCACCCCAGGCACAACCAGGGCAGCAGAGGGGTTAAGCCACTCCGAGTTCTGCACCATCAATCCATCCTTCACATCTGACGGCCCCAGCTCTTCAGCGGGCCCAGATTGATTTCTTGACTGGGAGCAACGAGCAGCTTCACATGAAAAATGAGGCTTTGCGCCGTCAATAGAAGTTCTAATTACAACTTAAATCCAGGACATTCTTTCCAGCACACACCAGATTTACAGCGCCGTGCAGGTGGGCGTGCAGCCCTTTCTAATTAAAAGCAGCGCACATTGCAGATTGCTCCACACAGCCCCTTCCCAGCTCCAGCTCCACAAGGGCACAGGCAGCTGCTGGCACTGAGCTGGCACCCCAAGGGCACCCAGCTGACGAGGAGCAGGGAAGGATGGAAAGCTCCATTCCCTCCTTTCTTTGCTCTGCTCTGCTCCTGAGGAGGTTTCCCACACGGGATCAGCCCAGGCTGAACAGTCCCACTGCCCAGCACGTCCCCCTGGGCACAGCCCAGTTGTCCAGCCCATGTGCAAAGGGTCGCACTGGGTCTCACTGGGGACAGTCACAGAATGACAGAACACCCTGAGCTGGAAGGGACCCTCCAGGATCATCCAGTCCAGCTTCTGGCCCTGCACAGGACAACACCAAGGACTCGATGATCCTGTTGGGTCCCTTCCAGCTTGGCATACTCTGTGATTCTGTGAATCCCACCCCGTCCCTGAGAGTGTTGTCCAAACATCCCTTGAGCTCTGGCAGCCTTGGGGCCGTGCCCTGCCCTGGGAAGTGCTGGCACACCCCAGGGAGCAATCTCAGAGCTTGCTGGTGCCCCTAAGGTGCCATTTAGGGACTCAGTGTGCCAGAGCCCTGTATGAGGATGCTTTCTGGGATCTGGCACTGGGAACTGGGGCAGGGTAGGTCCCAAGCTGGTGGACAGGGCACATCCTAGCTCTGCTGTCAAGACACTCTGAGGGTCTGCACAGATTGTGTCTCCCTGTGCCTCAGTTTCTCCATATCTGAGTTAGGAGAAATGCCTTTCTGAACAAGGCTGGAAAACCAGAGGGTTTTAGGAAGGGAGGGAGAAAGTGTCTCATTGACCAGGCATGGCAGCTCTGATAGAGGTGATGTGTCTCTCCCCTGTCTGCCCAGAGAGCTGCTCCTGTGGGGTGCCCTCCCCACCTGGGGCTGGGAAAGCCTGTCCTCCTGCCCAGGGAGACACCAGGGCTGCTGCTGCACCTCCTCCAGCCCCTGGCACTGCAGGGTCCCTCTGCAGACCCCACTGGCTGCTGCCCCAAGACCCTGAGAGGTCTCAGAGGGGTAGGGCTGTCTGGGAACAGTGGGTCCTAAGGGAGCCCCTAAAGGTGGTGGAGTTGGGGAAAGATAGAAGCAGAAAATGTTAAGCAAGTCTCCATCATCTGATGAGAAATCCTGGCTCCTTGGGCCGTGCTGTGTGTCCCAGATGGCTTTTGCACTGGAAATCTGCCTGTCCCAGCAGTGGGAAGTAGCTCAATTCCTCACAGAGGGCATTGGTGTTAAGGAATGAGCTCTTTCTAGTGGATGTCAGGATCCAGTATGACCAGAGACATTGTCATTGTGGTGATGTGCACAAACCAACCCCATCCCACGTGTCTCTGTGTGTGATTGGCAGCCCTGGCATCACCTTATCTCGTGCCCTGGGCTCTGCACTCCAGCCAGCCCCTTCTGCTTCTCCCAGTGCTCAGACCATCCTTGCTCCTGGCTCTGCTCCTAGTGGAGTGGGGGAGATCCTCCTGAGCCTTTGCTTCCTCAGCACAGGATTTGTGGAGCTGAGGAGGGTTACAGTGAGCAGAGAGAGTGCTGATTTCATAGGGCTGGAAGTTAAATTACTCTTTCCATGAGCTGATGCTTTGGAGAAAAAAAACCTCCACAGAAGAGCTGTTGGAGTTTAGAGGTGATGAAAGTGCAAAGTATCAGGGCTCTACAGAAATTACTCCTGCTCCAGCTGGAGCCTGAGGACGTGGAGCTGGGTTTGGAGTCCAAAAGGTCAGTGTGAGACTCACTCTCCAGAGCTTTTCCCTGGGAGCTTGGAGGAGCAGAAAGGTGGTGCTGGAAGCTGCTGTCCAAGGATCCTGCCTGTGCCCTGGAGCAGAGCCTGGGCCTGCTGGCTCACAGCAAAGGCAGGACAGGGGATCTGCCCTGACCAAAAACAGCCAAGTGCCCTGAGACTGGAGGGACAGACAGCTGTGGATCCTTCAGGGAAAGGCACCAGCAGCCAGGACACAGATTTACAGCCCACAGCTGGAGGGATGCCACCCTGCAAGGGGCTGCCAGCTCAAGGGGGGCCACAGATGCCTGTGAAATGTGAGGGGAAGGAACTCTGTGTTAGGATGAGCCAGAAACTGCCCTCATGACTCAGCTGGTCTGGACTCAACCTCACCACAAACAGCTGTGGGGCCCAAGGCATCCTGCATGGGGGTAGAACCTCAGGCTCCTTCCTCCGTGGCTGCTGAATTTCCTGCCTGAAACAAGATGAAATAGGCCATGTCATCCAGTCCCTGATGTGGGTGAGCAGCTCCCAAGCCCAGATGTGACCAGCCCCATCCTGACACGTGTGCTCTGGTTTATCAAAGCTGGCAAAGATGTCATCAAAGTTCTGCATGTGGTCCTGTTAGTCCCACATGAATTGGGAGTGCCCTGGTGCAGGAACCCCTCAGGATGGGAACAGATCTGTGCCTCACTGGGCTAGAGCGAGCAGAGGAGAGCCCATCAAAGCTGATGTGCATCAAACCTGCCCATTATTGCCCTTCAGAGCTGGTGGCACAACAGGAATCATGGATGGGACTGTTTCCTGATACAAAGATGCCCAGTTCCTGCAGCCCTCAGGGCCAAGGGGCCGTTGGGGGTGCTCAGGCACAGACTTTCAGGCCTTCCAGAAGAGGGTCAGGGCTGCCTGGGGGTGAACAGACTCATCCTGCACACAGAGGCTGCTCCTTGGGCTCCCACCTTGGGCTCAAAGCATTCTGTCCAGGTTTTGGACTCGGCCACATCACATCAGGCTGTTGTCCCTTGGGGTGAAGGAGGTGGAAGGCTGGTGCTTTGGGATTTCTGTTGGCTGTAAGAGGTGCACCAAAACACCCACATCCCTGCAACACTTCACCCCAAAGAGGGGGAGGTCCCCGGGTCAGTGTCTTTGGAGGATTTTGCCTCTGTCCAACACCTTGTAGCAGGTCCCGTGTTTGGAGTGAGTCTGCAAGGAGAGTCATTGAAGAAGATTTGGTGTAGGGTTGGTACAGAGGATGTCTGGAGCTCCTCAGATGTGAGGCTGTAGGTGACTGTATCATCTACAGTTCTCATGGACCTGACCCACTTTTTGGGAAAGGTTTCTTGTCTTTCAAGACAGTAAGTTTTTTTTCCTGTTCTAACCTCTCTCCCATGGTTTAGGTTGGAAGGGACAGGATGATCTTTCATCCAGTGCCACCCCCTGCCATGGGCAGGGACACCTCCCACCAGCCCAGGTTGCTCCAAGCCCCGTCCAACCTGGCCTTGGGCACTCCCAGGGCTGGGGCAGCCACAGCTTCTCTGCCCAACCTGTGCCAGGGCCTGCCCACCCTCCCAGACAACAATTCCTCCCCAATATCCCATCTGTCCCTGCCCTCTGGCACTGGGAAGCCATTCCCTGTGTCCTGTCCCCCCATCCCTTGTCCCCAGTCCCTCCCCAGCTCTCCTGGAGCCCCTTTAGGCCCTGCCAGGGGCTCTCAGGTGTCCCTGGAGCCTTCCCTTCTCCAGGGGAGCCCCCCCAGCTCTCCCAGCCTGGCTCCAGAGCAGAGGGGGCTCCGGCCCTGGGATCAGCTTAATGTCTCCCCTTTGGACTCGTTCCAACAGGTCAACAGGGAATCCTGCAAGGGGCTCTTGTAGGCAGATGAAGGGACCTTTAGGGGGCCCTGGGCAGCCTTGAGCTGGCAGCGTTTGTGACACTTCATGCTAAGATCGAGAGGATACTTTGCAGCCCATGAACACATCAGGTGCACTTTCCAGGAGGAATCCTGAAGAGAGGATGCAGGATTGGGAAAAATAAAAATAAAATCGTTGTTATCCTTGTTATCCTTGCGCTCCCCATCTCACAGCTGAAATGCTGCCCTCGCTGGGCTGTGCAGGGGCTGATAAGGAGGCAGGGAAGAGGAGCCGGGCTCCTGCACGCAGCAGCAACGCCTGCGCCTCCCTCCTTTCTGCTTTTATGTAGTTTGGGAGTGCTCAGGAACTGCTGGGCACAGACACTTCTGAGGCAGCGGCAGCTTCGCACGGCACGGTTGTTTTATGTCTGAACTGTACATACAGCACTGAATAGAGCTCATAAAAGATGGATGTATTCTTGTTCTTTTTGCTGGTTTTGATTTATTATTTACTTCACTTTTTTCAACTCTTCCGAAGTGCTGTAAATCATCTAAATCATTTTTCTCCTCTGCTTGGCTAGTTTTGGGGAGCTGAAGCGAGAGGATGGTGCCTGCCTCCTCAGCATTGCAGGGTTTGCTGAGGGATTTTCAGCAAGAGAGAGAAAATCAAGAAATTTGAGCTCTTAAAGTCTCCGTAAAATAGCTTGGAAAGACTTAAAGGTCTTCTTCCGTCTCCTCACTGCATTTCCAGGGGCTCTGCTGCTCAGCCTTTCTCAGCTGTGGGAGCACTCGTGGCTCAGGCAGCCGTGCCCTTGGCTGTGGGAGGTTCACCCAATAAACATCCCCCTCAGTGCAGGGAGGGTTTCCCAGAATCCCAGAATGTGCTGAGCTGGAAGGGACCCCCAAGGACCACACAGTCCAACCCTCAGCCCTGCACAGGCCCATCCCCAGGAGTCACCCCCTGTGCCCTAGAGGAGCATCCAAACCCTCCTGGAGCTCTGGCAGCCTTGGGGCCGTGCCCACTGCCCTGGGGAGCGTGGGCAGTGCCCACCACCCTCTGGGGGAAGAAGAGCCTTTCCCTGAGATGCCCCCTGCCCCTGCCCTGGCACAGCCCCAGCCATTCCCTGGGGGCTGTCCCTGGGCACCCCCGAGCAGAGATCAGTGCCTGCCCCTCCTGTGCCCCTCACAGGGAAGTTGTGGGCTGTACAAGCTGCCCTTGTGCTGCGGGGTTGTTGCAGATCAGGAGAGTCATTTCCCTGAGGCTTGAAAGGGAGCATGGATTGGACCTGGCTCTGGAGACTCCAGGGATGGGATGACATTTTAAGGCACAAAGGTCTGCCCAGGGGAGCAGCTCCCAAGGCTGGGTGTGGAAGGTGCAGAGGGTTTTGCTCAGGGCTGGTTCATGGCTGGGCAGTGCAGTGAGATGTTCTCTTGGTCCAGTTTCAGAGCCAAGATACTCCAGCACCTGGGGCTTCTCCAGCAATGTCTCCCTGGCCTCAGTCATGCTGAAGGCAGCTGAGCAGGAGCTGCAGCACCCAGAAACAAAGGGAAGTCTGTCCACAGGCAGAATGGGCCCCAGAGAGCAGATTTTCAAGGGCACTTTGCACATTATAAAGCTGCTATTGGAGGGGCTTAACAAACCTTCCTGCACCCAGCTCAGCTGAACCCACCCTATGCTGCTGAACTGAATTCTTCAGAAATCCAGGACGGACTCCTGAGAGACCCAGAGGCTCAATCCTCCAGCCTTCCCTTGCTCCTGCAGCCCCCCTCTTTCCTGAGCTGCCTGTCCCACCACCTCCCAGCACGTGGGCACAGGAGGAAGGGACCAATTCCCAGTCCCTCTGAAGGAGGATTGGGGTGACCCCATTAAACCTGGGTCTAAAGGGATGGAATCTGTGGTGTCCCCTGAACTCAGGAGACATCCACCGATCAGGGAATGAATTCAGCAGTTCAAACCCAGCAGCAGCACTGGACAATCCTGTCTGTGGGAAGGAAGGGAACACAGAGCAGAGCCCTGGAAGCACTGAGGGGTCCTGCACATGCTGTGAATGGGGCAGTGATCCCCCCATCCCTTTCCACAGAGGCTGTGGCAGAGGGCAGGATCACAGGGCTCCTCTCAGCTCGCCACACTCCCAGAGAGACCCAGTCATTGAGTGCCCACAGCCAAGAGCACACCAGGCTGCTTGGGGCTCCCAGAGCCCAGTCAGGGGCTCTGTCTCCTTCCTGTCACTTCGAGTCTCTTTTTTTCAGGAGAAATTCAGCTGTAGGGAGAGAAAACAGGCAGGCTGCTAATGAAAGGGCAGCTGCTGCTCCGTGTCAGGCGAGTGAGACCCCACTGGGAGCTCAGCTGGGCGCAGTGGGTGGCTGGACACCGTTTATTTTTACATTAGAGCTATTTGCCTCTCACCCTGTCTGCTCTGTGCTCTTTGTTTCAGAGTCAGTTCAGCCCCTGTCAGATGGACATCGATGCAGGATGTGAGCACAAACCTTCTCAGTGAAGTCTAATTTTAGGATAAAAACTGATGGGGGGGGGGAGGGTCTTGGCTCAGCCTCCCTCAGCATCGATGGCAGAGCTGTCCTTGGTGTGTGGCACTGGTTCTTACCCTCACTGCAGCAAGCAGAGAGGGGAGTGTGGAGCACAGGGCAGAGTCTTACTGGCTGCTGCCCATAAAGGAGACTTTCACAAATAATCTGTTCCCTGCCCCAAATAAAATGTCAGGGACTGCCTGTGAGTTTAGGAATCAGAGAATCACAGGCAGGTTTGGGTTGAAAGCAACCCTAAAGAACATCTTGTTTGACCCCCTGCCATGGGCAGGGACACCTCCCACCAGCCCAGGTTGCTCCAAGCCCCGTCCAACCTGGCCTTGGACACTCCCAGGGCTGGGGCAGCCACAGCTTCTCTGCCCAACCTGTGCCAGGGCCTCACCTTCCTCTGAGTAAAGAATTTCTTCCTCATACCCAATCTAACTCTCCCCTCTGGCAGTTTAAAACCATTGCCCCTTGGCCTGTCAGTACCTGTCTGTAGAAAAAGACCCTCTCCCTCCTGGGGAGGAACCACCTAGGTCTGTCTTCCCAGTCAGGGAGAAGGTTGTCAGAGCACGGGGTACCTGCAGAGGGGCAGGTAGGATGGAACAGGCCAAAGCTGTGCTCGAGGACGTGCAGCATCAGCCCCAGGTTTGACAGGGACAGGGGTGTCTGCAGGCAACCTCCTCACCCAGGTGATGCCATATCGTCGACTCTTTGTGTATTGCCAAAGCTGCAGTGCCCTTGTGTGGAAATGAGCCCTAAGTGGACAGTGACTTCACTGAAAAAGTGGGAGATCTGAGGGCTCTGCAGGGCAGTTAGATGTTGGTGCTTCAAGAATCAAAATTGGCTTGGGTAAAAAACCTCTAAGTAATTTTTTTGTCCGGCATTTTCAATGTCCCATAGGAGTTTCTCCACATCCCTTCTGAAGCTGTGACTGTCTCCCCTCTCATTTCCAGTGCTGGGGGGCAGTGGGAGCCCAGCCCTCCCCCAGGGCTCTTCTCTGTGACCAGCCCTGGATGAGCATCCCTGGGTGATGCTCCTCACACAGCCCACGGCTGTGGTACCTGGGCCCTCCCGTGGGCCAGGACAGAGCAGAGTGAAGGTCCTGGCTCTCCCTCCCTGTCCTGCCTGGCAAGCTCTGCAGAAGGTGTTCTTGGTACAGGTGTGATCCCACAGAGCCAGATGGGCCCCCACTCCTGCCCCAGGCGCTGGCAGGACTGGACACAGCAGAAGCTTTCATTCCCATAAAGGATGGTGCTGAATTAGGAGGCAGGGAGAGCCCAGCTTTGCTCTCAGACAGTGATTAATCACGGGGACAGGGTGCCAGAGAAGCTGTGGATTCATCTCACCTGATTCCAGACATTTAGAAATTCAAGGTCTAAATCTAAGTCAGCCCTTCCTGGTTCCCTTTGGGCTGAGCAGGGAGAAATGGCCCTTTCCAGAAGGTGAGTCTGTGCAGAGCAGTCAGAGCCAATTAGCACTGCCAGGCTTGGGAGCTCCGTGCTGGGGGAGCTGCAATGCCCAGAGCTGGAGAGTGTCACCCAGGGGGGTGCACATGGCAAAGGGCACAGGGTGGATGGTGATGATGATGATGAGGATGCAGTGGTGAAACTGAGGACCTTGGGGACCACATGAAGTGCTGGGGCCATGTGGCTGTGAGCCCCCTGGATCGCTCAGCCCCGGGGGGGGCGCACAGGATGTGACGGTGCTCTGACACGTGTGAGTGCGGCGGGGCCCACACTGCTCTGCACTGACTCAGCCCGACAACAGGCACAGCAGTAACAGACTCCAACGTCACATTTAAATGCCCATAAATTTGGAATCAGAGCCAGAGCTCTTTAATCTCGGTTCATTTTCTCACTCTTAACGAGATAACAAAGGAAACCAAGCGCGAGCTCGAGTCATGAATTATGGAGGGGGGCACATCCATCTCTGGGGGGCTGGGGTTTGCTCTGCCATCCCAGGGCGTGCCAGGTGAGCTCCAGTTGGCTGAGGACCAGCTGGGTGGTGGTTACCCTTGTCAGGGGGTGATGCCCTGTAGGCACTGAGGGTTATTCCAGCTCTGATGGACATGGGAAGCTACAGGTGGGTCCCAGGCTCTGCCCCAGTCCTGTAGCCTCCAGGATGGCTGTGAGGTCTCGTGCACAACCCCTCCCATCCTCTCATGGGGCACGAAAGGCAGGGATTTTTTCTCCAGAAAAAGGTGAATGTTATCCCTCCACCTCAAAACAGAAGATATTTAGCAAATGCCTTAATGCAGAGAACAGAAAGTTCCCCCAAAGCAGGGAAAGGCAGCAAAGCAAGGACCCATCTCTGCATGAGCAGTCCCTCGAGCACAGCCAAGACCTTGAGACACGTGGAATGAGAGGCCCCAGGTCCCCTGGCTGCTTTTGGGGTCAGGGCCCTCCAGCTCCACCACGGCCAGGCCCGAGGCACAGCACAGCTCTCTGGAGGAGGCTGTGCCAGCACCAGGTGGAGGAGCTGAAGGGGGAAGTTTTCCCACCCTGCTTGGAGCCTGGTGAGAAGGATGGAGGTTCCTGAGCAGCCTGGAGCACCAATTTCACGGAAATCCATTTATCTCTCCTTCCTGCAACCCTCACGACATGAATAAATGATGATTGCAGAAGTGATGAACCTGCCCCTGTTTAGGTGTGAAATGAATGTTTACAGGCATAGAATAAATCAAGTATCCCACGGGCGAGCAGCAGGATATTAAACCAAACACCTTTGTGTGCTTAGCACTTGCTGTTAGAGGCCAAGGGTTTGAAGCCTGGCCAGGGCTTCCCATCAGCCCCAGCATGGCAGGTGCCCAGCACTGGGTGCCTGTTCAGCAAAGGCTGAAAGATCCCCAAGGACAGGAGGGATGAGCAGCTCTGGGATGAGCATCTTCCTCCCTCTTCTCCACCTTCCCCCTCTGTTTGTCTCCATACCTCCCTCTCCGCCCAACACTACAATCTGCAGACTCTAAGAAGTCAGGAATACAATGCAAATTCGTGAAGGATTGGCAAGAAATTGCGTGTGTGCTGGTTGCCTGTCAGCATGCAGAGTACTTCTAATCTTGTCACATAAATAATACGATTATGTAAAATATCAAACAGTTGGAATAAACTTAAAAGCCACAATGTTCTAGTCACAGACTTAATAGAGGGGGGGAAAAACAACAAAAAATAAGTAAAATCTCTTTTTACTCTGCGGCATGAAGGGGAAATGGCTCCTCACTGAAATCAACCGGAGCCTCCCAGGGGATGAGGAGGTGGGAGCTGGCTGGGGAGACAGAGCTGCTCCTTAGGGTGGCTGGACACAGCCCCAACCCGCTCTAGGGCTCCTGAAGAGGAGAGGCAGCAGAGCTGTGGTTGGGAGGAATCTTTACCAAGGTCACTGAGGACTTTGGGGACAATCAGCACAGGGCCAGTGTGCCCTGCACACTCATTTGCTTTGCCACCTGCAGAAACCCTCTGCTGTGGTGCTGCTGGCACAGGGCACCCCTTCTCACCAGGGGGATTATTCAGCTGAGAGGAAACACTGATGCAAAACACCCCATCCATGTGCCCGTGGTGCACCCATCCTGGTCCCCAGCACCCCTCCATGCCCCCAGCACCCCTCCATGC
>VXBX01009920.1:335-20581 GCA_013400415.1 Scytalopus superciliaris
ACGCAAGCTTCTCCCCCGCGACAAGGGGGTGTCCGTGGAGAAGTCAGGTAATTAGTCGGTTTCTAATTAGGCAGTTTGATTCTTCATCGATCCTGCAAGGTAAACAATTAGCATTCTGCCGGTTTTAGACGCTAATGAGGTAATTAGCGCATTTGCTCCGCCAGCGCCTAGGCCGATAAGATCAATGAAGTGTGAATGGGCAAATTAGAGTCACCTAACCCTCGCGGCGGCTCCCCTGCTTGGGAAGGCAAGCTCTCGCTGCAGAGCTCAGCTCTCCGAAGCTGTTTCTGCAGTGGCTTGGTTGTGTGCAAAGGCGAGCTCAGCTCCTTACCAACCCATGGGGTACCCCGGAGTCCCAGGGCTGTGCCAGAGCGGCGGAAGGCTCCGTGCAGAGCCAGGTCTCTCCTAAAGCCTGCAGGGGCATGTTCGGCCCCAGCTGAGCCACGCGCGGGCTCCGGAGACACCCCGCGGAGAGACTGACCCCGAACAGCTGCGACAGCTGCCCACCCGAACCTGCCACACACCGGCACGCCAGGGAAAACTTCGCCCGGGAACCGAGGGCGCTTAAGGCAATGCCCTGAGTTGCCCCGCGGATCCTTCCAGAGGCAGAGACAGTGGGTGCAGGCAGGGCGGTGTGGGGGAAATAGAAGAAATGGACACGGATGCCCAGGGGCAGGAAGGTGGCTGGCAGCAGAGCAGGAGGAGACAGCCATCCATCTCACAACACTTCCCAGTTCTGCCAGCCCCTTCCGATCTGGACGGTACATCGCTCCTCAGCCACTCCGTCAGCAACAACATGGTGTCTTCCAAGAGACCATCCTGATCCCACCCTTCCTGATGAATATATTTAAACATTCAGATTGCAATATAATGTCTTCTTTAGTGTTTAGTTGGAAAGCAGTTCCCTCAGATAGGGAATCAATTGTATTTGGAAAGCACACAAAGGGTTGTCCTTGATTCTAAGTATGATTGCACTCAGTACGTTTGATTGATGATCTGATTTCTGTCCAGACCAGTCATAGAACCATAAAATCATTTCCTAGCCACCCGTGTTACCCCTCCAGCCTTTCCAAAGACTAGCCCAGCACTTCTTGCAGCAAAAACCTATAGAGGTGTGTCATGCATTCAAGTTAGCTCTGAAATGCATGGGAAACAGCCAAAGATAGTTTGATATGCAGGTGGGACAAATCATTATCAAAACAGACAAACAGACCTATGATGGAAAGTTCCTGTAAATGAATTACAGATTACAAGGTATCCATTATTATTTAAATAAACAAAACCAAACAAATATGTATGTGTACTTTTTTGTAAATAATACATATAAACATGCATATGTACATATCTGTTCCTTTATCACAGCTTTGATTTGCGTACTTTCTGGCTATCATCCCTCAAGCTGTGTTTGAAAGAAGAAAAGAAAACAGTAGGAGTATGTGTATATTGTATGTGGCACAGTGTTTTGAAAATTTATTTTTTTTGAAGCACTTTGAAAAGAGCAAAGAAGGAAAAGGTAAGAACAGAGCTCATCATGGATCAGCAGAGCATCCTCAGAGGCTTCAACAGAGCACACTTCTGCCCTGGCTCTGATGTTCTCCCACAAGCTCTGAGAAGCTGCTGAGAGGTCAAGGTTTGGATGTCTTTAAAAGGCTGGTCTTATTTGCTGTCTTCTGCAATTGCTTACATTTAAAATCTCTAACTTTTCCATCATGCCAGCATGTTAGTGGTCATTCAGAAATGAGGGAAAAAAGTAAGCACAAGCACTGTTAAAAAAAAGCAGTTGCTCCATGTAGAGCGTGGTCAACTGATGTGCAGTGCTCCAGACCAAAAGAAATGTGCACCCTAATTGCCCTTCACACTCCCCATACAGACAGGATTAGGTAAGGGACTGTTTCCTTGAAAGAGGATGGGGAGGTGACAACTGAAGGTGTCTATTCATGCCATCAAGAGATGCACATATCAGTGTCAGGGGAACTGAGATAGTCCATCACATCTACTTCTGCTAATCTTGGAAGACTGTCTAGCTGGAGTTACTCAGTCTCTCTGAGTAGCTGGGCAAAATCTGTTTGTTTCAAGCCTTCTGGATGAGAAAGGTGATTTTTAAAGGTTTTGGAGTGTTTGACCAGATGGAGAAACACCCTTGCTGTTTCTCTGCAGGGAATTACCTTAAAAAGAATGTTAGATGTGTGGACTTTAACAAAGTAATGTTAATCACTTAACTAATTACAGTTATTATGAGGATTAAATAATAATTTTCTGTAAAATGACTATAGATACTAATTATTGTTATTGAGCATCATTCTTAATACTGTAGTTCTTGCAGGCTTCATACTTTGAAAAGATGTATTTAGCATTGCTTTGAGAAGTACTCACATGAATATTTGGTATAGGTTTTTTTTTTTTGTTTAGGGATGTAGTGCCTTTACATGTAAATGCCTGAATGTTTGAAAATCATATACAACCTCCTTGATAGCAGAACTCATTAAGAGCAGGCCAAATTTCTGTTTGTGAAAGTTCAGGTTGGCTCTCTGCCAACGGCCAAACTTCACAAGAAAGATTCCCCCCTCCCTCTCCCAAAACGGCAAAAAGCAGCAAGAGGAAAATTGAAGAAATATATATGTGTGTGTGGCTAGCCGTCGCGAACGACGATGCTTTTTATGCCTGCGTGAATGGATTTATTATGTGGAGCTCAGCGTGCGCGGAACTGGCCCCACCCCCTTTAGCCCTGGGACACTCTANCTTAACCTTCACTGCCGGCCCAGGCAAACAACCCTCAGAGCAGGCCTAGCTTAACACAGATAAGCTAGGCCTAAACACCCATGAGGGAAAAGAAAGCAAAAGAGAGAAAGAACACCTCCCCCTTCGGCTTATATACACCTGATTATGTAAAGAGATGGGATGGAATACTTCCTAGATTTTGACCCTGGTTACCAAGGAAGGCCTACAAGAAACAACTCATCACACTGTTAAAATCTTGTTCAAACTTATTTTAGCTGTTCATGATGATAAAAATGTTGTGGATGGTGTTTTTCTCACAGGTTATCAGAGTTACAGGAGATTGGTTGTACTTTATTCCCCCTTTTTCCAATACTGTTTTTGGAGAGACTGTCTGTAAGGATGAATTTACACATGCACAACACACACACATGCACTCACCTCCGCGTGGGGCGGGGAAGAGGGGAAAAAACATGCAGAGGGAGTGCAGGGGGCCAGAATTTGCTCTCCCTCTCCTGCTCCTTTCTTTGGGACCCCATGGGCAGTTCCCTATAGAGGTCAGCATGGTGTCAATCCCACCAATCCCTGATCCATTACTCTGGATTTTTGGATCACCATCACTGCACACAGGAGCTTCACAGTGCCCTGACTGAAGCAGAAGCAGACTGGGGTTGCCACCGCCACACGTCACAGCCTTTGGGACCCTCTGGTCCCACCAACAGAGGGACAGGTCTTGCACCCATGTTGCCACTGGTTAAGTTGGCTTCTCAGCAGACTGGACCCTGGGTCAAATGAATGAACTGCCTCTTTCCAGTTTTTTCACTCTACCCTGGTTTGTTTTTTCTCTTTCCCCTCCCCCCGAGTTGTGTTCTGGCTGGGGAGAGGGCATAGGACCACAGAAAGTTTGCCACCAGATTGGTTCTCCTGAGCCATGTGATGCCATGCAGGAACACTGACATTTTGTTTCTTGTTTTGCCCTGCCAGTTGGAGGGAGGAGGAAAGTGGAAGGGTTTTTCTCAGTTGTTGATTTGAATCGCTCTGTTGATGTTGTAGTTTTTTGCTACTATTTTCCTTGTTAGTAAACTCTTACTTTTTCACCTATAACCTCCTTGCGGATTTTGTAGCTCTGTATTGGAGGAGGGGTGGGGTGGTGGGAATAAAAGGAGCAGGAGTTCATTTTATTGGAGTTCCTGCCCCAGTATTTGTCTTTAAATCAAAACACATGTGATACCAGAAGATGCACTGGTAAAAAGACTCTACTTCAGTGATAGACCACAAATTAAAATAATAAATTGGCCCTCGACAAACGTTGCATGATTTGGAAGAAATCAGTAACAACCCAGTAATTGCAGTTTAGAGTCCTAATGACATGCTAGCAATAGGCTTATTGTGAAGGACATTACTTCACAGTACCATAGCAGCAGAGCTGGATGCTGCGAGCTCCTCACTCAGCTAGAACAAAACCTCTGCTGCACAGCACAGGATACTGGAAGACTTTTGTTCCCTGCTGCAGACAGAGCAACCAAGCTCCTTATGTGGCTCTACATGTATCAGGCTCTGAAGAATTCAGTGCTGAGTATTGAATGTCTCCTCTATTCTGGTGGGGTGTTTCCTCTGCACCTCACCTGGACAGGGACTGCTCCCAAGTTCTATCTACCCTGAAACTCCAGCACTGCAGTCTTAGAGGGAGGTGAGCAGTTAGTGCCAGTTTATGGAGATGAAAAAGCCCCACAGATTATTTTGGACCCCTCAAAGAAATGCAGTGTGTTGCTCAGCAACTCCTTTTGGAGTGTTCAAAGACACAAGGAAGGAGCAGGAGAAGCAGAGACAGTCCACAGGTAGGGACAGAGTCCACAGGTGGGTTGATAACTTCCTCCAACTTTGGGTACATCTACAGTAGTGGTGACTGCCCCTCCCATCCATCACAGTTTATTCCTGAAGGATGAATGAGGTGAGTGGGAAACCTCTCCTGAAAGCACTAGGTTCTTCTCCTCCCCATCAACTACAGCTACACTACTTCTGTCTCCCCATCAGTGGGCTAGAAAGCTCAGGCCTTCTCTCTCTGTTTCTTGATTAGAGGGAGGAAGTGGATGATATGCAAATGTCACTGCGCATGTATTGGATTTTGTCCTTAAATTCAGGAATTTGTATATCCTCGTCTGTAACATGAGAGACTAAAAGCTCCTGGACCTTACTGGGGCTTTGGATGGACAAGTGATACACAGAAGGCTGACACAGAGGACATATATAGCACAGCTAACAGGGCTAAAGATGGTCTTACACACCAGAGCAGCTATTAATTGGTCAGAAAAACCTTGTGGTGTGTGTGTGGGTGTGTGTGTGAGTGAAGGGGGAAGGAATGGGTCAAACCTCACAGAGATGGGGTGGCATCCTATCCCTCACGGCAGCTCCACAGCCCACACAGGGAAGCCCCGGAATGGCTGCCGGTCACAAACAGCCTCGGAAAACTGTAACACCCACAGCTCCTGCAGCCCCTGACCCAGCTCAGATTGTCAGGGACAGTGAGAACACGGCCCCTCACTCTGGCCTGGGACCACAGAGTGGCCGGGGGGTTTGGCCATAGTGACCAGACCAGATAAAACCAGAAGTTTTGGGATGTCACGTGTCACAGCCCTGCCACCTGGACATGTGAGAGCTGTTCTGCCACAAAGTCTCAGGGCTAACTACCTCTCCCTTTTTTTCCTTCTCTCTTTTCTTAGTCCCTCTGCTTCTTTTTTATTACTCCTTTTTTGATGCTTTGGGCTTGGAGCTGGAGGGATTGGATTAGACTTAAGTGTGGTGAATTGATTGAATATTAACTTGGGTGTTGTTAACTGAGTTGGTATTGTGATGGAACACTTTGCCTAGCTTGTGTAGTCCCTTTTTTTGAACCTTTGCCAAATTCCCTTATTTTCTCCCCTACATTAGTAAAGAAACTCCTTGGGAACAAGAGACTTACTCTCTGGACATTTTCTTAAGGTATTAAAGAACCCTATATACATAAGTATTAAGGTAAAACTCTAAGCAGAACATGAGCTCATAGCTCCGAGGCTGGAGTGTTACAGATGAGCAGGACATAAATCCTTGCAAAATGTGAAAGCTTATATACTGCACAGTTTAGGGCTTGTATGGGGAATAGATACTTGTAATGCAGCACTTAAAAGCACACCTTGAGGTATACTGCTCAGGTGCTATTTCTGCATGCAGCCACAAGTACACAATGCATGCACAGTGCAACATCCTGCCCCTGGCTACTTCTGCTGCATTTTAATTTGCTGATTTGCAATGCTTGAGCCTAACAGCTTTGTATAGGTAACCACATACTATGTGTGGGGCAGAAGTGTTGTCACAGTTTCGAAGAAAGCACTTTACCCAAATGTCTCCCTTTCTGCCTTGAAGCAGCACTGAAGTATCCCTTGAGTTTATTCCTCATAGTCTCCAGAGAGGACTTTGAAATTAGGAAGAATTAAAAATCCAAAGAAATTTAGAAGCCTGGGATTTTCAACTTACAGTGCATTTTCTGACACAGACAGGACGAGAAACTGCAAGTGCTGTTGCACCACAGTGCTCGCACATACCCCCATGCATGGGCTGACGAGGAAATCCCCTCCCCAGCAGCTGCATGACTATGGATGCACTCTATTCCCATAGCTTCCATTTCTCTTGGCCAGCATTCTTCCATGGCAGTTGACCCACCAGGCTTTGCCCAGTGGCACCAGGACCTACCTCCTCCGCTTTGGTCCTGTGGCACTAGCTAGAGGCTCTCTGCCCCAGAAACATCCATCCTCCTGTGCTTTCGTTTGTTGAGACAGGGAGGTATGTGAGCAGCAGAGGGATTAGTTTGCAATCAAGGGGATGAGCTGTACATTTCCCAGATGGGTAGCCAGCCTGGTGTCCCAGCACCACTCTGTTGGCATGCACGGGCAGCACAGAGGGCAGTTGCATTGCCCTAGGTCTTGCAGCACTTCAGTGTGCATACAAAACAAACCTGGCCCAATAGCACTGCCTCGGCATGGAAAACAAGGAGGAAACATGGCTTAAAGGGGTGAGTGCATTGTTTCTTCTGCTGTTGGCCCCTTGGGTAGGCAAGTTGCACAGACTGCCAGTGATTCAGTACCCATTTTCAGGACAGGTATGACAGCACATCATTATTTTCTACGGATACTGTGAGAAGAAAATGCATCTTGTAATCCGGAAGACTCATCCTTGTACAAGATTTGTTCATATGCAGACCTTTTCATATGGAGCCCCAGTGCAGCATTTGCAGCTTGTGAACGTCCAGAGAAACATTTGAGTGCTGGGAGGTCTCCTTTTGCTGCTGGCTGCTGTGATGGCCTTTGGATAAGTGGTGAGGCAGAGCAGTACATGGAGGTGAGGAAAAGTTGTCTGTAGCACAACATGCACAGCCAGGCTGTGGAAGTCACTTCCACTGGGTGTCACTATGCCCACAAGTGTAGCAGAATTTAAATACACAGACTTGTGGAGAACCATGGTCTTGCTAGCTTCGGTTTTAGAAGTAAAGCACTCAGGGGCTTGCCTGTGAGAAATCATCCCATACTTGCCTTCCCCTGCTGGCTCATAGGGCTGTGACCAGCAGCAGGACAATGAAGCACTGTTCTTGAGTCTGGTGTATGATTCAAGTGGCTCTCTGTTGTTCTGTAGTCTTTTTAAAAAGGCTGTCAGGCTCAGGGAGGTCTTATACATGCTCAGTCCCATGGGTCCTGGGAGAGGGACAGGACCCATGTCTTAGTTATTGCCATTGTAATCAGGGGAAGATTCAGTGCATCTACAATTTATCACCTTTTTGAACAGCTGACTTTGGCAAGGTAGCAGGATGCTGAAAGTGTTGTCTGAGATTGATTAAACCTCCATGATGAAGAAAAACAATGAAACTGATCCAAAATGAGGAAGGGCATGGGACAGGTCTCTTGCAGTAGAACTGAGGCAAGACAGCTTTCTTTCAGTGCTGGGATTAAATATGCAGCCAGGCTGCTGTACTTGTGAAAAATGCCACTTTTGCAAGCACTGCACTTGTCCTTCTTTCCTCTCTTGATGGATCCATCTGTGGCTCCTGCATTACCATTTATCTGTGGTTATCAGTCACATACAACATATTCCACTCATTTTACCTGCACAAGTACGTGCTGTGAGGGTCCTCCTCAGCTACCACCAACCAACTCACGTTTCTGTTCGCAGTTTATCGCCCTTGCTCCCATATCTTCTCTTTGTCTTTAAAACTGTTGAACATGTCCTGGCATTTCCCTTGCATGCCAAGAGTCAGGCCCAGACCTTGCCAGGGACCAACTTGGTGTGTAAGGACCAAGTTACCCTTTTTTTTCATCACTGGTGTAGGATGCTCTATTTTGACCGAAAAATTCTCATTCTTGCACCAAACACCAACATCACTGCTGAAACTTTAACATATGACGTGTTTCAGTGGACATTAAAAGTGTCACAGTCAGCTCCTTGCTCCACAGCAGACCTCGGAGGGGTTTTGTGTGCTATGAATTCCTCTTCCCCCAGAAATAAAGAGAAGATTTTCAGTGTCAAACCTCCCCATGCCAAGCAGGCTTGATGCAGTTTTTGTGAAATGAAGTGAGAGGAAAGTTTGGTCTAAACACCCAGCTGAGACAGCAGTCAATGCATTGAGAGATGGTATACAGAAATTTTTGCTTCTCAGTTCACTGTTCCAGCTAAGCCTCACTCCTTTCTCAGCTCTCTGTGTACCAACACACTTGCAGCCCTGCAGGTAATGCAGCCATGCTACCCTTCCTGCCACCCCCGTCACCTAGCAGCTGGAGTGGGGACACAAGGTGGGAGAGGAATGCTGTGCCTTAAAAGTGGCTGGGGAAGAACAGAAAAAGGCCAGTGAAAGACAACAGCCATTTGAGTGAAATTATGTTACTAGTTTTCAGGGTCAGCACTTAAGTAATGTTAAGACTGCACACAATGCTGTAAATCTCTCCTTGAGCATAAGCATATGGAAAGTATTGTGGAATAAATTAACTTCATAAATTATAGTTTCTCTGTTTTCACTCTGTCCTCCCTTTTCTTGATGATTAATACTTCACTTCTGCCTCACTTCATGGGCTTTCTGCCTTGCCATATCGGACACATGACAGTAATGAATCTCAAAGGACTCAAATTCTTATGTGAAAGGGCTTCTGGGCTTCCCAGGTATCATCAAGAAGAGAAAGAAAACACAGAGCTGTGGTCCTGCAGAAACAAATGGCCATGTTGTAAGAGAAATAGCATGTGCTAATGCCTTCTCTACGCTTTGCTCCTGGGTCAGGGTCAGTGAGGCAAGGAGCTGGATATATGTATGGTGCTCCCAGGGAAGACCCTGGCACTCGACAGTGAGCCCAGCCATGGGCTTGACAAGGTCAGCAGATGAGCTTTTCTCTTTTTAGATAAGGTGCAGCTCTGAAGCACTTTGTCTCCTGTTCCCAGTTCCCATTTTGCTGCTGCACCATACGCAGCTTTGCTTCTTCATCTTTCTATTCCCCCTGTCAAGGTATTAATTGTGCCCACCATTGCAGCAGTTTTGAGTCTTCTGAAGGGTACTGTCCTTACCTGCTTTGACAAGGAGTCTTTACTGTGATTTATGCTATACCAGGGCTTACAGCCACTCAAGGTCTCCCATCTAGAACTAGTCAGAAAGTAGCTTTCTTGTCCCACTTTTATTTTAAAAGAGGCAAAAAAGGACAATTTTATTTCATTTTGTTTAAGAGGTGTCCCAAGGGAGATTTGCTCAGCTTTGATCCTATTTTCTCTTTTCTTCCTTTTCTCCCTTTCCTCTTTTTTCTTTCTCCTTCTCTGTTAAATAAGGTTACGATCACTTTGAATAATACAATAAAATTCTCCCTAAGAAATAACTTTGACTTTGGATACAGCAAGTATGCAGGCATGTTTACTTTTGATGGTAAAACGCATGCAAGTGGTGAAGAATATATTATTGTGTTAATGAAATGCTGCCCCCCTGCAAAACATCTGCTCAAACCCTTTCTGGCCGGCACTTAGGGAATCAAGGTTAGCCCAGTTAGTGAAGGAGCTGCCTTGCAGTTGAGCTCTGTCAGAATATGAGGGAACTGTTGAGTCTGCCTCGGTTCAATGAAACCTCTTTTTCTTCCTGACCAAGATGAAGGCTCAGCCCTTCTCCCAGCAGAGACAGAGGACAGAAATGGATGGGAAGGGAGAGGGAAGATGGAGTGTGGGATTTTCCCATTGCAGGCCCAGGAGGGGCATATTTTTGTAGGCAGGGTAAGTTACAGACAGAATTGCTGTCTGAAAACAGGAATAAATTTTTGAGGTTTCCCTTCTCGATAGTTTCACATTTTCCATGCAAAGAGACAGAGTTGGGATGTTTTCCTTTGGAGATCTGTGGGTCTTTGAAGTGGCTTTTTCAGTTTAAAATAGATATAAGGCATCAAGAAAAAGAGGCAGCTTACACTATTTCCTTTTGCATGATGAATAGTACAGATCTTTTTTAATAACTAATTGCAGCATCAGTGCTGTTCTTGACCAGTTCTGCCACATAAGAGAGTTGTCTATCAGCTTTCAATACCATGTTATTCTGCATTCTCAAGTATATTTCTGATTCTTTTGTGGCATTCTAAATGAGCCTCTTGCTTAGCATTTGGATAATAACAGTGGACAGAGGGACCGCTTCAGGACCATGGGTTTTTCTGAATGTTATGTATTATTTAACAGCACTACACCTAGCACACCTATTGCTTCTATGAGATGGCATTGTTTTCACAGCAGTCACTAAATTTTCTGTAGTAGCTGAAATAAGGGTCAGTTATTTTTCTTTCAGTTATCTCTGATTTTAATTTAGCTTATTGATTAGGTTCCAGAGCTTCAAATATCTGCCCTGCAAGTAAGAAATGTGTCATGCAAAATTACTATTTTTGGCTTCAAATTTTATGTATTCAAGGTCTAAAAACATCTGATTTTTATCCAAATACATTTTTCTATTTTCATTTTTTCAGCTGAAAGGTCTGAACAGCCTATTTAAATCCAACAAGACATTTCTACTTTATGTAGAAACCCTTCCCACTTCTGCTGTCATGGACACACACAACTTTTCACCAGAAAGCTTGATAACATAAAGGTTTTCTCTTATAACTAAAAATGTTCATTTTAAGTATCCATCTCTCATTGCATTAGGTTTCAGCAATCTGCTGCATACAAACTCGACAGTTCCCTTGGGAAATGTCTCTTCTTGTCTCTTTTACCCAGGATGCCTGATACTGGGCTGACTGGCCTTTTAAACTCCATGGCAAATTGTACCTTCAGCCCTTTTTCTAATACAGCTATGAGAAAGGACTGAGGAAGGGCTGGGTTTGTGTTCTTTCTTCACTTGAGTGGCAATCTGTTGAAAGCATAAGGGCAAGAGCTAAGCAATGCAGAATAAAGGGTTCTAATCATAATTTTTAACTGTTTGCTTTGCATATGTTGATGTTGCTCTCTATTTACTTCCAGTGTACCAAGGAGATTTGGGACAAAAGAAGACTGTTGACATTGTAAATGCCACTTCCTTCAAGTAAGCTGTAGCATCTCATTAACAAGCATATCTAAGGTTTCTAGGAATCTTTACACAGAACTTTTGATAATTCCTGCTTAGTAGGGTTTGAGAAAAATAAATAAAGGGAAAACCTTTACAAAGAATAAAAATACTTTTTTAGGCTTATAGAAAGGAAAATTGATGATCTTACAAAAAGTTTAGGAAAAAAAAGGTTACAAAGCCTTGGCACCTTCAGTTGACATAAGGGCCTTCAGTCTGTTGAAAAGAGAAATTTTCATAGTTGCAAGCTCTCCCCTCCGCTCATGTTGCTTGCACATTCTTGCTGGCACCAGTATATTCTCTTGTCTCCTTTAAGAGGGAAGAAAAAAGTGGTACAAATTCATGGTTATGTCACTTTATACTGATGACAAATGGACCTTTAAATATGTGACAGCCAGAAGAATTTGGCAGACTATTTGAAGACAAAAAGAGAAGGAGGTCAGGGTTAATTTAAACAGAGAATTTTAGCTTTTAACCACATTTGATCTTATCTTGAAAGAAATTATTTAATGTATTATTGCATGCAAACGAAAAGAGCTGGAAAAACCTTTAAAGTCATCTGACATAGCATTGAATTTCCAACATATTTTTGAGAGTCTGTCTTGGAAAAAAAAAGTGAACAGCTACAATTTCAGCCCTGCATTACAGAGGAAAAAAGTATTTGTACAGTGGTTTGTTGCTGGTGAACCAGGATTACCTCAGAAATAAGTTTACTGTGTACAAATGCCATGCATATGATATAGTGAGAGAAGTATTCTTCAGTAAATACAGCAAAACAAGCTTTGAATTTGCAGTGGGATTTCAATGAGACAGCCAAGGCTGGTTTTGTTACACACTGACTGTACCAGAATACCCAGTAAATTTGCATCTTGCACACTCTTTCCTCCCTTTTTCGTTGCCCATGACACTTATTTTCATTTTCATACAGCTATTATTCATCCAGTCTTGTTCAGAGCCTGGTTGTGTGTTAAAAGCAGATACAGAGTTGTCATGGAAAAAAGGTTTCTAAGTTGAACTTAGGATTGGTAAAGGTGGAGGAGCGGGGAGAGAAGTTTTTCCAGCTTTTTTGGCAGCACTTCTCTGCTCTGGCTGCAGTGTGGGTGCCAGCCACCATTTGCTGGGCTGGCGGAGGCACTTGGAGGGAGCTCTCTTGGCTTGGCCTTCCAACTCACTTGCCCTGTGCTGTTTCTTGGGAGACAGAGCAGTCGCCGCTGCCTGGATTTGCTACAGATGCCTTGAGGGCCAACATCACCTGCGGAGGAGTTGCTAAAACCCCCACCCTCCCAGAGCTTTTGGACAAAGGACAATGGGAGAGGCTTTACAGTGCCCATGGGAGTGGTTTCAGCACATCCCCTGTGGCTGCCATTTTCCAACATGAGTTTTTTTTTGAACCAGCCTTGGTGGAACCTATGAGTGACCTTTGTGGCCTCTGCCTTCCAAGGCGTGGCATCACCTCCCACTGTCCGTAAATTGACCTGCTCCGAGGGGGCAGAGAGAGGACTTGATCTGTTTGAAAGTTTTGATTACGGTGTTGCTGTTTGTTCTGTTCTGGTTTTGGTTATATATCTATATCTTTATAGATATAGTAGTTAAGAACTGTTATCCTTTTCTATATATTTTCTAATTAAAATCCCTTTATTTGAAAGGTTGTGGTGGTTTTTGGGAAGACGCGCCCTTTCCTTGTCCAGGTAGATATCTTAGTTTTCTTTTAAACCGAGACATTGTTGTTCCTCAGAATTAAATATTGCAGAAGTACATGGGTCACCTAATATTTCTGGAGGAGTAAGAGCAGATGTATGTATAGAAAGGCATGAATATGCCCTTTGTGCATCTTTTCTAGTACAAGAAAGAGAACACGAGATACATGACAGTTTTACAGTGGCTGAACATTTCTCCAAAATTGGTTCCCAGCCATCCATTTTCATCTTCACCCTCTCCATTTGTAGCAGTATGAGCCCTCTGGTGCACTGGAGGGTGCAGGAAAGCTTTTCCAGTTTTCCCCAGTTCACCATCGTTACTCTGCAGGGAGATACCAGAATACCACATAACTATAACCCAGAGAGCCACTGAAGGCTCTGTCAACATTTCTAGTAATTTTGCTCATTAATACATACAAATTAAAACTTGTAAGTTGATTCACTTAGTTTGTTTACAATTTAGCCTAGACTTGAAACTTTGTAAGACCATTAAAAGCTTAACAGCAGCATGTGTGAAATCAATCACATACTCAGTGATGGCAAAGTTGTTATTTAGACCCTTGTCTGCAAACATGGGTTAAACTATGCAACATTTTGGTTCCTCATCAGTTTTTGTCTGATTGTGACATTTCTGCTCCGTGCAGCCCTAAATATTTTCTAATCTTCTGTTTAAAGCTATATGCCTGCTGTACTTCAAAGTGCATCTGATGTCTTCTTAAGTGAGTAGTTTCTTTGGTATTATTTCCTGACTAAAAAGTGACTTACTGCTAGATTGGAGAACTTCTCTGGGAAGAGGTGACATCAATAGCATTGGGTTTGTGTTTTGTCTGTGGCATAGACTGCCCCTGAGCTTAGCCACAAAAATCTACCATTTTTAGGTATGATAGCATGCTGTTAAGCTCCATGTGTATGTGGGGACCAGTAAGCTCTCTGGGTCTCGGAAGTGCTCTGTGTGTTTATAATCCTGTCTTACTGAATGGGGTTTCCTACCCAAATTATGTCAATGCAAAATCACAGTCGTAACCACTATATCTGTACTTGGTAGAATGTTTCACGCATTGACCCCTCGAATAGAAGGATACATTTTACAGGATCCTTGGGTGTCAATTCTGTTGAATGGGGAGTGGGAGAAATACTGGCAGAGAGAACTCAAAGAAGTGAAGTGCAAGAAACCTCAAGAGAGAGGCTTTTAGTTGATCTGCTTAATTGTTTTCTGGATATATTAAAAGCCCATTCTTTATTCACTGGATATTCACCCAAAAGAAAAAATTATTTTTACACCCTTATAGTCCTTTTCATTCAAATAGCAGTACTCAGAATAAATATACCTAACGTATCTTTTCATCAGCCTTCCAGTAAAATAAGACCAGAATTGTGATTATTAATATTTTTAAAGTGGCAAACAGGGGGAAAAGTCAAAGCAATGCTCTAAAAATTTTCTATCCTGATAAATAGGAAAGAAGTTGTCCTTAAAGATCTCCTTATACTTACATTGTTAGTGGTACAAATGACATGATACAATAAAAGCTGAGAAGTCTGTTTCAGCTTCTGCTTGAGTCAGTCACTTGTAGAGTTGTCAGCCGTTTTCCCAATTCTAATTTGATGCATTAACCTAATTTTCTTGAAGGTTGCTTCACATTCTGACAGCCTTTCAAATACAAGGTTGTTTGCAAACTACCTAGTATAATCAATGCCTGACTCTCTGACCTTTCTTATTAGCCCAGGAGACATGAAAGTTTGTAAACTGGACACAGCGTGCTCAGAGGATAATTAGCAAACACAGTGCAGGGATTGCTGTGAGTTAGGGTATATTTATTTGGTATCCTTCTGAGAAAGCAGCAGGCCAAGTAAGAAGTCTGCTTTGAGTAAGCACTCTTTTTACAAAGAATACATACTTACCAAATTGTAATTGTACTGTTTGTCTACATATTAGAGTGCATGGAGTTATGGTCTTTGATATATAAGGGAGAAAAAAAGGTGAGGTTTTTAAATGTTAATTTGCATAAAGAAAGAGACTTCCTGATGTAGACTTCATCCATGTTGGCATAAATAGGTAGGTTTTTGCACAGTGGGCTGCTGAGAACCTGCATATTGATACCTCAGACAATGAAAAATTTCTTTCTAAATGTAATAAGATAGATAAATTCTCAGCAGTCAAAGATTTCATCTTATGAGGGCCTTACAAATTGGACAGTGTTAATGTTTCATCTCCTAGAATCACACTGCAATTTTTCAGGCTTATGAATCTTTGATCTGATATTGTTATAAGCACAGCCATCATGTTTTTTTGAAATACCATATCTCAGAATAACATCAAACACTTTTCAATCAAGATGAATGCTTATGGAAAAATGTAATTGTTACTGACATTGTGTGTTGTAAATGATTATTTCAGTTTTCATTTTTTTTGTGAAAGCATCAAAAATCTTTTTTTTTACCTTGAATGGTCTAAAAACCCCACAAACACCAGTGTTATTTTAACAATTAAAAATAAATATGAATTAGGAGGAAAAAGGTCTTTAAATATTCATTTTTAAAATTGACTTAATTTTTTTGAAAAAAGTTTGAATTAGATATTGGCATCCTTTCTGGCGAAAAATTCAACTACCCCTCAAACTGGAGTACTGTTTATCTTGGTATTTCAAGAGGAGAACACAAAAATAATTAAAAAATCAAGCCCAGGCATGGGTGGGAAGTAAGGTAAAAGAGTAGGATTGGGCTGGGAATGTAGCATCACAACTTCTAACAATTTATGGAATACAGACTCACAGAATCATAGAAATATTTAGGTTGCAAAAGACTTTTAAGATCATTAAGTCCAGCTGTAAATAAATACATTTTAACTTCCACATTCAAACTATCCACTGCTTTAACCTTGCTAGACTTCAAGCATACAGTGGCTGCATTGACATGGAGAGTGCCAGAATGAGTTCTTTCTATTAGATCAAGAGTTTACACATGTCCACATACATGTAAACAAGTGTACAACTGGAAAGCCAAAGAACAAGCATGGGATGTAAAATAGGCCATTAACAGAGAAGCACATCTGCTGAAAGACCTTTATGAGGTTCATTTCAGCGAAGGTGTTCAGGCAGAAAACTCAAAGTCATCCTGCTCACACAGTTTGTATGACCTGCCGCTGACAGGAAGAGAAAATGAGCAACATTTGAGAGCTGATTTAGAGGAAAATAATTTAAAAATTAATATTTAAGTTGATAGATGCTCTTTAAGGAAATTTATTTAACATATTTCATTCCTGTATTGTCAGCCATGTAAGTATTTGTTATATGACAGATTGCTTACTGTTTGATAAGTATCATTTAAAGAAGAAGTTTAAAAATACAATTGTTTGCTTGACAATATCCATTTAACTCTTTTACTACTAACTTTGCATACCATAGGTGCTAAAATACTTAAAAATGCACTTGTAGCAGGATTCTCCACTAGTGCCCAGCTTGAAACTGGATTCCACGCTTCCCAGAAGACACTGGTTATCCTGTGCCCTGGACAGACATCTTTATTAAGGGATCAATATCGCTTGAACTACCATTCCTAACAGAAACAAAAGTAAAACCAAGGCTGTCTTGACTGGATGCCACGTGAGCAATCACACTGATAATGTTGAGGATAGCCCACAGTGCAAAGTTAATTGCACAGTTCACTGGGCTGCTGCGTTTTTGTGTCTCTGTCATGATTCTTGATGTTCCCACAGCCAGAAATAAATCTTTCTATTTAAGTCCCCTATATATCATTTATACCAGGAATTCTGTGCCTAATTTAATGATAATGGCCAATGAACCTGACATTTTCTATTGGCAAGAACAGTGAGTAAATGTAGCATTGTAATTTCTTTTTTCCCCAAAGTAGTTTCCCAAAGCTCCTTTATTAAAAAAAGGGATTAATGACATTGGGTAATCCAATATTTCTCTGGCACACTGTTAATTTCCTTTACCTAATTATGTCAGTTAAATGCAAGCCATTAGTGCAACTGCTCATTTTGTTCTAATTAGGTATATATTGATCTATAGTGTAGATTATTTTTTTCAGGATTAAATGTAGTTTGGGATAAACGGTTAGAAAGCCAGACACTACACGTATTTTTGTTTCACTTAGGCAACATACTCACTTTTTCCTCTCCCTGGCTGCTACAAACATCTATAAATATACTATTCGATTATTAATTCCCATCACAATTCAACAATTGGATCTGCATGGCATCTCTTCAGAGATACTTGAAGGTGAGCGTCAGGATCAGGCTTAATTGCCTGGATTTGGATAACAGCCCAAACAGAGGATTCCTCTGAGGTTGTTCTCAGTGCGTTTGAAATGGCTTGTTGTAAGAAACTCTCTTGCAACCCAAAGGTCTAGTCCATGTGCACACCCACATGCTCCTGTAACTTTATGATGTGTTGCTGGTCCATGTGCATAGATCATGATGTGGCATTACATGAAAAAAGCCCCATAAATATGGAAAAGCAGTTCTGTGTTGGCACTTATCTTAAAACCTGGGAATCTTCGAAGGGAAGGCCAGGGAGTTTTTTAGTGCCTGCACACACAGACACTGGCATTCTGTCTGGTTTCTCAGTGAGTCCATTTTCAAGGCAGAGCCAAGAGCTGTAATTTCCATTTAGCAGGTCACAGTTGCTTTCCAGAGTGATTTTCAGGTCTATAGAACAGGCTTGAAGGTTTTATTTGAGTGCACATGACATGATTGGGATGTATTTCAAAAATAGCTTCCAACAGCCAAAGCCACTAAAAACATTCACAACAGCCTGTAGCAAAATGTAGGTATGTAGCTGAGAAGAGTTTGAAGCTTAATGCCCTTCTCAGTTAACTTGGATGACAGGTTTTATAACTGATTAGGAACAAGGAATGTTGTCTCCTGGATATTAATAGTAAGAAAAATAACAGATTGAGTGAGAAATCACTCAATCAGAGATTGAGTTGAAATCTTTGCATCCTTGGTGAGTCCCAGGAAATTTGCACCTTAAGAGAGCCAGAACATGAGATCTCTGCTGGGACCTCCATCTTATTGTAATAGGTGAAACCTAACTCAGGGAAGCATCTGCAGGCTGAGTAGCACAGTCAGTCTCCTCTCCATCAGCAAAACACTTCCCAAGAGGAGCAGACTCTCACTACAGCTCTGGCCAAGTAGCTCTAGTGTGTCTAGTGCATCTGTGAGACACAGGTGCTTCCCATCAGATCAAACATGTCCCACCTTTAGTGAAGAATAAGAGGCTTGGCTCTTTCACAAAAATACTCCATCATTACAATCACAGTGCACCACAGAGGAGACCAATTACTCCGGAGCGCTGGCGAAATTCCTCTGCTCCAATCAGCAAAGTAATTAATTTTAACTAACAGTCCCACTCCTACAATTACATAATACCCAAATATGTTTCAGAAGTGAAATTCCTGTCAGCAATCAGCTATTATTTTTGCCATTTTGCATGAAAAGAAACAAGGGTCACAGACTTAAACTTTGAGCCCAGTTTATCTTTGCTCCTGTCTCTTTGTACAGGGAGCCAGCTACAAATGGTCTCTGGGATTAACTTCAAACCTTTCATGAGGATCTGCATAGAGAGCATAATTTTTCCAAACCTGAGGAACAAGAATAATTTCTCCAAACCTGAAACTGAAAAAAGAAAAATAAGGGGGAAAGTGTAATGGAGGTATTAAGGCTGAGGCAATCCTACATGCCAGTGAATTTCCATCCCTGGCCATTTCTGGAAGTAAAAATGCAGAGACCTCCTGTTCTACCACTAACAAAGGATTGATTTTTTCCGAGGCTCCACCTTAAGCCTCTAATGGTCAGCTTCACTCTCCAGTGTATTGCTCACTACATGCAGCTTTATTATCTCCCACTCCAGGTTTCCGAGCTCTTCCAAGTTTAGGTGCATATCAACCACAGGTGTTAGGAAAGTTATCGATCATTTATAAGGAGGAATTTTAGAGGCAGGACTTCAATCTGGAGGCAGCTCCACATTAACAGGAAAACTGTACTAACCTCTGCATTTGCAGAAGTATGAGTCATGAGAGATGCAGGTGACATCACTCTTACAGAAAGTTGGCTTGAAAATACACATACAAAAAAAAGAATTAAAATGGTTTTCTTCGCTTGCAAACCACAGAAATTTGTACATCTCTTTTAATTCTTTATCTTTCCAAGTGACCATATTTAACAATTTTCCTGTGGAGAAGAGGTAAAATACTTGCAGTTTTCCAAAAGAACTCAGCACAAGTATTATTTGACTCTTACTTTGTTCTTACTGAGAATGTGGGGGTTTTTTTCTGTGATAAAGCATGAATAGAATTAATTTGCAGTCAGTCTTGTTTGCATTTTTGCCTGAGCAGAGCTTGACAAATGGCTCTGTAATTTAATGATGGCTTGGTTAACTTTACAGCATTTGAACAAATCATCCCATCCTCACTGCCAGGAAAAGAGAAAACAAAACAAGCAAAGCTACCTAAGGTTTTCTTCCCCTCAAGACTGGTATGTAGTCCCATAATACTTAAGACACTATAACCACAGCAAACTGCTGGGCTTTTGATAAAAGACTGCTTTAATGTCTTTAATACAGAAGTATTTTGTATATGCTCAGAGGTTTTTGAGTTATGCTTCGCAACTGATAAGTAGTTACTATCCTATATACCTCATGGTATGGCAGATTTAATGCCTAATATTGCAGACTTCTGCAACTGGCATTCGACTTGTACAGAATCTCAAGCAGGCCAAAAGCATCATTTTAGGTTCTGTTTGAGCTTAATAATTGAGCCAATATATAATCAGTGCCAGATTGTATATGTCGCTGCCTGAATAGGCCATCCACTCTGATGCTGACACGCATGTCCAACAAGCTAAGAAATCACTAGAAGCAGGTAGTTGTTTATAAATTTTGAATGCCAGAAAGAGCTTTTATGATCTTTTAGTCCAAATTTATATGCAGCATATGATGTTGAACTTAAGTAATTTCTGCATCATGTATTGATTTATTTTTTAACTATATGAAATCCTTTAGAAATAGGTACAATGTAATTACTTCACTAAATGGGAATAACAATTAAGAAAATACTTGTGTTCCTTTGCAGATGTTGATGTTATAGCCAGATATTTTGTCATTTAAGCACTAAATTCACAATAGCAGTTATAACTCTCTTCTTTTCAGTTTCTTTAGACTGTATGTTCCTGGACAATGTAAAAGCTTTCTAGATGTAATTTAATGGGAAGAAAAAAGGTATGTATTTTATTTCCTTATTTTGGTATTTTT
>VXBX01009920.1:20676-30964 GCA_013400415.1 Scytalopus superciliaris
CTACAACCACTAAAACTAAAAATAATTACTAATTTCCTGTGGGTATGCAGTCCAAATATGTGATAATGTGGAAAATATTTGAAGTCATAAAATGGCCCCAGCTTCATAATAATTCAGAAGTAGATACTTTATATGGCATTCTATTTAATGTAAGGACTGCTTCAACTTATACAGACATATAAACTGTGTGTACATCATGAGTGCGATATTTTAAATATAGGTCAATGTCAATGAAAGCCATTACACTGACAGCACTGGAAGTCCATAGCCTAAATTCACCTGGATGTCTGGTGTATTTTGGACTGAGATCATGAGAAGCACATCATCAAAGGAATTCAAACCTGAGAAGATCTGAGACGTGACAGGCTACTACCAGAAACACAAGAAGCTAAACTAGTGTCCAAATTAAGTAACTAGAGTCCCACTTTCTCTTTATTTGTAAACTTTCACCCTCTTTCCTTTCTAGAAGCATGCCACAAACAGTGGCTAAATCTTTGAAGAAGGTCACATTACTATGTTTTACCAGGGCTTCTGTGCCTTTCTAGGTATAAGACTCTATTTGAGCACAGGTCTAGCCTTCCCCCCCTTCCCAGAAACCTTAGTAGAATGTGCTGTATTCATTCTCCCTTTGCTATGAAAACCAGTAGCCTCCCCTGGGAGGCTCTCTGCAAAGAAAGTCTGCAAAGAGTCTTCATGTGTCACCCATGACAGCTACCATCCACAGCATCCACCTTTTCTTTTTTTCCTTCCTGAAAATGTTATTCAATAGGTGAAAATTCCCTGCATAGATGTCACCTTTTTGCCATCAACCCTGATGGCTCCAGCTCCTCTAAATGGGAAGCTTTTTGATCCACCTGTATTTAGGTCTACAAAGTCCAAAGGCCAGGACAACATGGGGGTTTCTACACCCTTTCTGTCACAGACAGAGGAACTGGTTCTTCCTGTCTTTTCTGTTGGTGGCATGCAACATCTTGAGTAGACAGGGCAGATCACTGGCCTAGGCAGAATGGATCTAGCAATACCAAAGTATCTCCCCTTTGGTGCTTTGTGACAATGTAATGATGCTTCCTTATCTTTGAAAGGTGCACTTTTTCCACCTATAACTAATGAATGGAGGTCTCTTAGACAGGCTAGCTCAGAGGAGACAGGTCACATCCTGAAAACACCTGTACTGTGGGAGAAGCCTCACCAGAGCATCTGTACATGAAACACATATTCCCTCAAAACATTAAGCTATGAGATGTCCACAGAAAGTTGAAGATCCTGGCTTTTGAATGCTGGTATGGTTTCAAGAGCAGATGGGAAGCTGTTCATAGAAGCTGAGGACTTACCACAAGCAGGGAGTCTACATGTGACCCGGGATAAACCTAAGCTGAAAGTGGGTGTTGCCTGGAAGGCTGCCACTGGGAAACTGTGGTCAACAGCTTTTGCTTCTGCCTTTATTTTCACTCTTACTTAGGCCACCACTGAAAGATACCAGAGCAGATGGACCTTCAGTCTGATGTATTCCAGGCACTCCTGTATTGTAACCTCTCATGGAATTGAAAATCAGACTAGGTAAGATGCAGGAAAAATGAAAGATTAGATCAAGGAAGAGACAAGGCACACATACTTTAAAAATTGAACAAATGTAGTGCTCCTGTTTTTTTAACCAAACTGATTCAGCTTCCAATACTAATTCTGCCTTCTATATCTATGTGTCTTCTCTCTTGCCCAGTAAAGTTAACTGTCTGGATATGTTCAGCTACATACTGATATGCAGATATGTGCATGTTTGTTGGTAAGTGTGATGGGTTGTTTTTTGTAGGCCTTCCTTGGTAACCAGGGTCAAGATCTAGGAAGTATTCCATCCCATCTCTTTACGTAATCAGGTGTATATAAACCGAAGGAGGAGGTGTTCTCTCTCTTTTTTGCTTCTTTTCCTTCTCGGGCTCGCACGCTGACGAGCTCCCGGTGTTTGGGCCTGGCTTATCTGTGTTCAGCGAGGCCTGCTCTGGGGGNACAGTAAGAAAGACATGGTACAATCCTGTGAAGGACCCCTAGTCCTAGCAGAGCAGCCATTGCAGAGTGTGCTGGTTTCCATGAAAGCACACACAGTTCAAGGTCTTTCCCTTTCATGTGTCTTATGCACTTTGCAGGAAAAAAATAGATGAATATTAATAAGATATACCTGAACTTAAAGCTGGGCAAACACCAATATCTAGGAAAATAAAGCTTTCATAGGAGGCCATACCCAATTGGAAGACCATTCCCAATGATGGGAATAGAAACATGGAAATAAAACAACAGAGGTGAAGCTCCCTGTTTTCCCTTTACTTCTCTCTGTGTTCTATTGAGTTTTTGCCTACTTCCTTCTATTGCCTGAACAGAAATGGGTCTTGACATCTTTTGAACAACTTGATCCAACCAGTCCTACAGTCTCACCTACCTAGTGACCCAGAATCAATGTGCCTGACTTCAGCCAGGTCTGAGGCTGTATTTTAACAAAAGACAGGTAACCTAGTCCTCCATGCTGTGTTCCACATTTTGTACTTCTACTGACCATGTGAAAAATGGATACACAAAGAGAAGAATAGAGATCACTCTGATGATTGAACTCACATTATGCCAACATCTGCAGACAACTATCTTTGCAGTGGAACTTTATTTGCTCTGAAAAGGCCAACTTAGAGATATGTCTGACCAACCAAATTGATGCCTGTGAGAGAAGAGATTCTTGTTTTTTCTTTTAATGGATTATCTTATAATTTGGTACTCAGAAATGGTGTTGCTGGGATAGCTAGCAAGGTGGTTCCATGCTACAGCACTGTGTAACATATTTCCCTGGGTGTAAAACTGTAAGCACAATGAAATCCTTTCCCTGCAGGTTATTTGGTCCTCTGCTGACCACCAATATGCCCTTCCTAGCTCTCTCTGCCCACCTGCAGACAAGCCTCCTGAATTAAGGATGGCTCTCATCACCTCTAGTGCAACTTAAAACACTGACATGATTTGTGCTATAATCCTTCAGTCTGGTCACCACTTGAGAGCTTGTGAAACGACCTTTTTCTTTGAGGGACATTTATACCTGTCTCAAACAGAGGGACCAGGGTGTTCCACTATCATGGACATCTAAAATGCTTTACAACTTCTGTATGTGCTCTCAGAAGTGAATGATAGTAAAAGTCCTTTCCTTTCTACTTCATCCTAGCAAAAATTTAAGTAACTGCATACTGAAGGAACTTGCTCTGTCTGTTGATTGCTTAGCCAACAACCTTCCCCCACCCCTCCTCACTTCCCCCCCATTGGTTTAAATGCCATCATCTCTTTGTGGAATTACTTCTACCACCACTAATTGCCAAGCTTCAAGGAAAATCTTTTTGTAATTGGACACCAGCCAAAAAAACAAGTATATCTCAACCTCTCAACTGTGTACCTGTTGCCAATTTTAGTGCTGCTTAACCTTGAGGAATTCACCTTTGCTTTGAAACAGTTCATTGTTTTGAGTCAGACTTACTTCTAATTCTTTTTCGTCATTTAAGGGAAGGTTCTGCCAGCTCCATAGAGTCAGTGAATGGCATAATTATAATGGATGAATATATCTGATTTCCACACTTACATGCACATTTTCACTCATCAAGTCCCAAATTTTGTGCTCCACAAAGTCTAGATGGTCTAAATATTTGCATTTAACACACTGTAAGGAATCTTAGCTCAGAATTAAAACTAGTTAAGGAAGTGGGCATTTACAAGAGAAAGGCTAGGGTGCTGTGACCAGTGCAATCACTAGGAGTCCTTTTTCTTGACATTAATAGATATTAGATTGGGCAATGGGTAGAAGCAAGCATAATTGCTTAAAAACCTGTGTGTGTCATCAGGATCAACAGTGTGAGGTACATACTCCAAATGATAAGCAAATCATTCTCAGGTCTGCCGGTTCTCACCCAGAGACAGTTTCCATTTTGTGTGAGAGATTTAAATTCCACTGCTTTTGGTGTGAATGGGCAACAGAAGACAAAGAAGAGATTAATATCCCCATGAAAACACAGGAGCTGTTTATCCAACTCTGAATGCAAAGGAAACTGCACAAGGTTTTTTGTTGGTTTTTTTTTTAAGTCATGATGTATTTCTGCAATATGACATCAGAGCAATTTCCCTGACAAATGTTGATAACGATCTCTAAATATGTCTCCCCAAAGTCAGGGACAGGCCAGAGCACCATACTTCAGGCCAGTTTGATCTTCCTCGCATATATCCAATGTGAGATGGGACCTTTATTTCAATGCATCCCTTAAAGATTTCCCTGAACAAACTAGCAGTGACATTAGTATGAACAAAACTTGGGTGAAGCTCACAGAGAAATAATGCTTAGACACAAAAGTTTTCTGGCCCTGAAGGAGAGTAGGCCCTTACCAGCAAGCAGTTCCTTCACTAACATATTGCAGCAGTCCCATGTCCTTGCTTCTCTTCAAGGCATTGACTTCATCAGACAGGTAGCTGTGCTTACAGACCCATGACTGTACACAGAGGGATCTGCCCAGGCATGTCTGTGGTTTAATTGTTGTGCTTTCTTGGCTTGATTAAAGAGTGATATGTGTTTTTCCGAGCACCTAAGAGAAACACGTATTATACCTGATGCTGTCTCAGTGTTATGGTAACCATGTCCATGACATCTAAATGGCTTTTAAGATTAAAATCTTCCTCACTTCAGAGCTCCTGGTACAACATGTTCTGTTTCCTTGTACTTTTGCTCACTGTGTCCTTTATTTCAGGCAGGTCAGGTCACAAGAATATAGAACATCAATTGCTTTTCCTTTTAAAAAATGGGAGAAGTAACTTTTATTTGGATGTGCAAATGAAGAATCTATCCTTGAAAAACATAAGACTCCCACTTCTGATATTTGTCTGAAATACACTACAGTTGTAATATTCTAGGGACTGCAGTTGTAGTCTATTACTGATCTGAAGTAAATGAAAAGAGGGACCACTTGATTGTTTTACTAGTGACATTTGTTAATTCTCTGAGCTAATAGCTGTGCAAGCCAACTGATTGTACTTATTGAAATTAACATTAACTATGCAAGTCTCAAAATCCTCTTTCTTCTACCAGTTGCTTCTGTGTAATAAGCATATCCAAATACTCGGCAATTTTTTAATGTTAGAAAAATCTAATTCAACACGAGGAGTGTTTATTATTTTTGGTTATTTCTGAAGGACATAGAAGAGATAAATTCAAAATAACAGTTTTCTCTACCGTCATACATTTTATAAATGTGTTTGTTACTACTGTTTTGACTCAAGTATGATGTAATTGGTAGTAAGAAAAAATCGTGTAGTGGCAGGACCAGTGCATGATTTTACCTTGATGCCCCTGCATGCTGCTCCTAGAGGATAGTGATAAAAGAAAAAACTGCACAAAGGTGGGAAGACATTGAGACAGAAGAAACTGTGCAAATCACCACAACCTACAGAAGTCTCAGTGCCAGATAATGTTACAAAGTTTATCAATAACTTGAAGTTTGATTTGGGCTGTAAATACACACCTTTGGCTAGCACCAGTATTCCAGCTTACAGTAACAACAACAATGACAGCAAGTAACCCAAAAGAAAACCAGCATTATTAATGTAGCTATGCCAGCAAAAAGAAATTTTTTGCAGCTCACCTTACCCTGTCCAAAGACATGCCCCACTGATGGAAAAAATCTGCTCATGCCATGCCCTGTATTGCTACCAGGAAGCTGATAGGACAGCTAAAGCAGGTTAATCATGGGAGAACAACACCACAGCAGCAGAAAGCCTTGTACATGTCTCATATGAAATGGCACCATGGGAGAGTGACAATTAGTGACAGAATTGGGGGGCAGGGGGGGAGTGAGGCATAAGGGGAGGAAAGGATATGGGGAAAGATGGGAGAGAACAGCTATACATTTTTTCTAAAGTAAACTGATTGTGGTTCTAATTTAATTAGCTGATAGTGGGGTTAATTCAAGTTTTAATTAGCAAAATGTTCCTACTAATTGTAATTTATATTACCATGGAAGGCTGTTAATTGGTGTTATTGACAGTGTTATTAATGTCCATGACTGCTATGAAAAACACTTTCCATGTCTAATGGGAGTATCCTCTCCTTGAAACTGCTAATCCACCATCTTCTGACTCCCTTTCCCACTGTTGTGGCGGCATAATCCAAGGTTGCTTGTCTCTTCACATCTTGCAGGCTGAGTTACATCAGCAATGGGAGAACCAAGATAATGCACAGGTGAGTCTGACCGGTGCAGATGGACAAAGCAGGGACATGAAGGCGTGGTTGGCAAGCAGTAACTTTGCCAGCATCACAGGGCAGGCCCAGTCCCACTTTCACAGCAAGGCAAAAGACCATAAGGGGTTTTTTTCTGCATCTAGGACTCAGTTGTCTTACAAATTTCTGGAGACCTTTTTTTCCCTGCATCTGTAGCTGGCTGTTAACCCACAGTCTGCTTTCAAAATCATCTGTGTAAGGCTTACTTTAACTCAGACTGTTGAACTCCCAAGACTTTGCAATGATTTGCACATTTCTGATTTGTTAAGACCCATAATGCCTGGAACATGCTTCCCCCTTGCTGTGTATAGATCAGTCCTTTCATAAAAGTCAAAGAATATAGAAACATAAATAGCACTATCCCCCCAAGGAGTACTAGGGCATACAAAATGTATTTCCCAAACCAAATATTTAATTGATGATCTCTGTGGAAATTAACTGAAATATCCCCAAACACACATAAAATATCACAAAATACAAAATGCAAACATACAGAATGATTGTTTTCTAAAAACTTGTTTCAAACTTTAACAGAATTACAGCCCTTACTGTCTTCCTCATGCTAAGAGTGAATGTTAGAGGGGACAGTAAGTGTATTTATAAATCTTAAATTTTTTTCCCTTATTCTTTTTAATACAGTCCTTCTGACTTTAACCAGCTTATTGAACAGAAGAGTGGAGATTTTAATCTTCTTCCAGTTTAATCATTGATTATGAGTATTATTTAATTCTTGCTACTAACAAATATTTGCATAGTTACTTCCTTCTTTGTAAATTTTTTATTTAGAAATCTGTGTCAGCCTCTACATGCAGATTGCTGCAGTTCTTTTTCCCTCTACTGTCTAATAAGCACCTTTGAACTGAAGACAAAATAAGGTAAAAGGTAGACAGAAAGCATTCCAGTCTTCTGATTGATAAACTTTGCTTCAGATATCTTAGAAGTTGAACCAGGTTAAAATCTGCAGCTTGATTGTAAATCCCAGAAAAGGAAGAAGAAATCAAATACCAGGCATACTGGTAATGGAAAATAAACCTTCAGATGATCATTCTTCCAAAGGGTATCTGTGCAAAAACCCCAAACATAGGAATGATACTAAGTTTTAACAGCAATAAGGTATCAGTGGACAACAAAATACTAAGGTGAGTTGCTTTCTCTTGGGATTACCCAGTATTAAATGGAATGCAGTTTCTAATGGAGTTTCCCATAAGAATACACTTTGTTCTTTACATGTTGTCCCTTTCTGTTATTCCATTGCATTTGCTGTGAATAGTTCGGAGTATCTCAGTCTTTCCACTATAAAAGCTTCCCTCTCCAAAATATATTCCTGGTGCCTAAGTGTGTCATCCAGCCTAAATCCTGCCAATGGATTTGCAAGCTATGCATGAGGATTAGTGTAAAGAGTGAAATAAAATAAAATATTAAAAAAAAAAAATTGTGGCTCTTTTCTCTTTGTAGTAAAAATAACTGAGAAATTTACAAAACAGATTCCCTGCTAGTGTAAATCAGCAAATCAACAAATGTCTTCCAGTCATAACCAGAAGGAAATTTGACCCTGCATGAAGTTTTGTTGACTTGTATTACCAACACTCCTGTTTTGCAGGTAACTTATTAATTAATTACTGGTCAGTTTTGCAGTTACTTGTTAGTTAACTTATTAGTCAATTAACTTGACTTGTTCAGAAGGACAAGTAGGTAAGTTGTAGTTCCATAGAAGCTATGTTCTAACAGGAAAAAATTCAGTCATTAGGTTTAGTAATCTTTTAAATTAGAACACATTTGTTTTCCATGAAAACTTAGAGAAACAACTATTTTTTTTACTGAAATAGAATTGAATTCTCCTCAAAGTGACCATTTCACATTAAAAGTAAACAAGGGCCCTTTTCAAAAAGAATGAGTCCAAACTCATGGAGTTTTCAATATAATTCCTATTAAAATTCTCATTTGTCAATCAAGACACCTTCTAGGCTCCTAAACTTCTTGGTTTGGTTTTTATTTTTCTGATAAATAGCTTGAAAGCAAGTTCCATCATTTTATATTGGACATACTGCTGAGATCGCCATGCAGTGACAATAAACACAGTCCTCTTTGTGCATACTCCAGCAAGCATCTGGGATTCATCTGGAATCTGTAGTTTGCATCAGGAGGTAACAGTGGTCCCTCACACGACTGATTTGGTCAGCATTTTGTTTTCATTTAAGCTGTGCATGTCAACATCTGTCATTTCTTTAATCACCAGAAGAAGAATTCAATTATTATTTCATAAATGAACATTGACAAATAATTTTCTCTTGGGCACAGAAAGAAAAAAGAGAAAGCAAAGCCTGATGCATCTCCGTGCCTGCAGAACAATGCAGCAAGCCTTGTAGGGGTTTGTATAAACCATGTGGAAGGAGTTTGTGATCTGTGCTTCAGAGTCAGGGATAGTAATAGCCTCACCACATGGCAGTGGTGACTAACAGGAGAGATTAGAGCCTTAGGGTTGAAAAGCCTTCCACATATGTTTTGCAACTGCCTCAGGTTGTGATCATTACTCTCTGCTTCTGGGTGAGCGGATGGGCTATAAACTAAACAGAAGGCCCATTAAATCATCATACATGTGTGTTGCAGGTTAGATTAAAGTCACAAGCCCCAGTATTCGCACAGGGAGAATCTGTCCCGTCTTAAGTCAGTGCACAAAATCAAGAACATATTAGAATGCAGTACAGGATTCTCAGGGAGAATGTTTCTCTTCTTCAGTATGTTTCTTTATATGAGAAGCTTCCTTGGGTTTGGGCTACCAAATCTTCTGTGAGGCCTTTTTATTTTTAATTAATGCTGCTGTTTTCCAAAGAGGAACAAAGACTCACTGCAAACTCACTTCTGACTTACTCTCTGAAACTGCACAAGTTCAAATTACTTAAAACCAGGTAAGGGTCTACTACTGCAAGCTGACAGAGGTATTGTGAATTTTAAAATTACATCAGGGAAACAGACAAAATCTAGCCCTGCTTCTTTCTTTCCCTTAACCTTGGTGTTCTGTGCAGATATGTGCACTACCAGGTGTAATTAGGTAGGCCATTGGAGTCAATGTCAATGTCTCTCCCTTCATTCAGTGTGGAAATTCCAGCACTTACAGCAAATCCTTGATGTTAAATGACAAGCCCACCAAAGACTTGTTCTTGAGATCTCATGTTCTTCAATGTAAACAAGGCATGGCACTGCACCTTTTTTAAGTGAGTCCATTTTTCTGTCCCTCTCCTGGGCTTTTACACATTTAAGAGTGCATGTGATTCATCCAGGTATTGTTTAAAAAAATAAACAGTTAATTCTTCCAGTTTCATGTCTTTACAAAAGTTCAGCATTCAGCAGAATGTTTTCTGAAACACAACATTTCGACTACTGTAAGTTGCTAAGCTGTTTTATGTTGAAAATACATTAATCCCACTTCCTAAATGGTCATTAAAAAAGAAAATTACATCATTGTAAGGCTAAAGATGTAACTATATGATTAAATGTGTAAGCTCTAACTGTATGTGCTCTGTACAAATAATGCAGAAATCATGTCAAATGAAAACATCCCATATGTGTGACGGGGCAACAAAGACAATGAAGATTGTCATGAATCACTGCAAATCAGAGTTGTTGAGATACATCAGTGAAGCACCTTTTTGGAACATCTACACTGTTATTCTCAACTGTTTTACTGGGGTTTAGACACTGGTACACCAATCCATTAGTGTGAAGTAACTAGACACCTCAAAATGCAATGATTTGGGAGGTAGTTTGGCCTTGAGAGGATATGCACATAGGAAAATAGCACAGAAAATGAGGCTACCACACCAGAAGTGCTGTTTGCTTTATGGTTTTGGTGAGCTGTTCCTTGAATTTCTCAGTTCCTTTTCTTTTTTTCTTTTTTTCTTTTTTTTTTCCTGAAGGATCAGAAAGTAGGACGTAGAACAACTGAGGCTGCAACAGAAGCCAGAAGTGGCTCCTGCTGCTGCTTCAGTCATCACCCTCCTTAGCAGAGGCTAC
>VXBX01009920.1:30988-59675 GCA_013400415.1 Scytalopus superciliaris
ACAGACATCTGCAGGTCAAGCGTTTCCTCCTCTCCTATTACTATGCAGTGCTAGGGGCTGAGACTACGGTTATACATACCAGTGCTGATCCTCCCAGCAGGATGGACTCAGGGTCAGTGCAGGAGTTTGCTGAGTTGTCCTGGCTGGTAATGGTACTAGATAGTGCCATGAGGCCTTTGGAGGTCAGGACTCTTGTTCATCATTCTTTCTCTCTTGAGTCCATGCTGAGAAGTATTAAAGAGAAAAAAAACCCTGAAGAACAAACAGAAATAGAATAGAAAATAAGAGTTAAATTTAAAAAAAAAAAATTAAATTTTAATAAATTCAATTAAAATGGGGCTATTTTTTTCTTTTTATTATGAGGGATAAGCAATTCAGAGACAGAATCACTATGGCCATTCTGCACTGATCCCACACTTTACTTCTGAGGGACAATGCACAGTGATGCCATTCCCTGTATTTGTCACAGCATTTCATTAACCCAGTTGTCATTTCAACAATGAAAGTATGCCTTTTTGTTATTAGTGAAACAAAACCTCATCAGGGTGGTAAAATTGCCATTATCTCTGTTATTGTCTGCCAATTCAGAAGTTCTGGGGAGTAACTTACATATTTCTGCTTCTGCTTTGAATCAACTCTATGTTCAACCCTTGGTATACTATGTGGCAGTATAGCAAAAGTTTTTTACTATTATCAGTATCAGATGCTCCTTCTGCTAAAATAATTTTGAATGAGAAACTGCAAGATGTGGTTATTTTTTATTCTGGTATTTATTATCTGCTTTGAAAGTGTACATGTATAGAAATGGGTTTTTAAAAGTGTGCCTTTTGTGTGTGTGTGTCTGTGAGATTTAAATTGTATGCTCATTCCTCACTTGAAGAAAATGAGAAAATAACTGTTTTCAGAGATAAGACATGTCCCCACTCGATCATGCTGGTGGTGTTTTGGTAGGTAAATCCTTAAATCACTGTTCCAAAGCTTGAAGCAGCTTACTACTCCTTTGGACCATGGCAGGTTTGTCAGCAAACACGAAAGAGGAGAGAGTATTTGTCATTTGGTATCACAGGAAAAGTTCTTCCAGTCTTTCTTATAAGGAGCCAAGTGGGGGCAGGGAGCACAGTGACACAGTGAAATAGAAAAGAAAGGAGACTCTTATAGAAAAGGACAATATCAAAAAAGGCATGAGGGTGTTCTGTCTTTTTTTTTCTACTGTCATGGTATTCTCCCCTCCAGGAAAGGACACAATGTTTTCTTTTCATACTTTTTGCAGTTGACTGTCTTTAAAATACAGTGGGCAAATTCTGCTTCCATGAATAGCCATCAGCACAATGAAAAACAATGGCATAGGAGTTCTGTTATGATAGCATTTAATATTTATCGTTGAAGCTTGGAGCTGGGTTCGTTCCAGACTTTTTAAATAAAGATCTTAAAGAATTGAAGGTCATTAGAGCTGCAGTAAGTTTTAGTGAGGTCATGGATTTAAAGAGAGTGAAAACTGAAAATAAGTAACTGTAAGATGATTTTCATGCACGGCACCTACAAGCTGGAAAGAAGGAATAATTATAAACAATCATTTTCTTGACAGAACAATTGGCATTTTCTTTGCTATTAATCCTAAAACTAGGGGTGTGTGGCTTGCAGGGTGTGTGTGTACAATGCTTTGCTACCCATTCTCTAGAAGCCTCCTCTAGAGCTCAATCAGTTTCCTGGGAAGTGGGTGTGAAACTAGAAATTCAAATTCAGACTTCACAGCATCTCATAATGGAGAGCCATGGGCAAAGAATAAACAAACTGTGAAAGGTTCATTTGCTCGCATAAGGAGCACATCCATTCAGTCTGCTGAGTCCAATGCAAGCAAACAAATTAATGCTGAAATTCAAGGACTGGGTCTTCAGCCACATAAAGCCATTTTCCAGGGGTACTACTGCTTCAGGGCAGGGGGCTAGGAAATTAAAATTGCTGCCCACACTTAATGCTACAGATCCAAAACAACATTTGCATCCTTCACAAAATATAAGTGAAATCCTGATTTTTTAAATTTTGATAGCAGCTATTTCTTGGACAAAAATTAAAGTGGATGTCTCAAGCTGAGGTCTCACCAAGTCAGTGAAAGAAGGGAGTGTTAGTAAGACCATATTAAAATCAAGTGCTTGGTCTGGCAACATACTTTTTCCACAGCTTAAACCAAATGACTGCATATGGGCTGGAGAAGTTTTGTCTGTGTAAAGCACTAATGGGAAAGCAGAAGATTAGCTGACATAGTTCATCATATTTTATCACCATTTAGTTTTGATGATTTACAGGAGATTCAAAGTTGTAACTCAGGAGAGCTAACTTCCACAATATTCACACTCTAAAATGTACAGGAACACAAGGTACTTTTGTCAAAATCACAAAATTTACAGAATTACAATTGTATAGGTTCTTTTGCTGGAAAATTCAAACTTCAAGCAAGAAAAAGAAGTCCCAGTATTTCTGGACAAGGACTGAAAATTGAAACATCCAAAGAGAAATCTAAACATTGCAAATTTAAACAAAACAGAATTTCAAAAACATACATTCAAAAAAAAGCTTAAAAAATTCCTTCCCTCTGCCCCCAAGTCTGATCAACGTTTTTCAGGATTTTAGTTAGAAAGTACAGGTAAATCAGCCTTGCCACAATTAGGATCAAGGTGGTCTTTGACCCGTTTTTCTCCAACCAGAAACAATATGTTTCACTATTGGGATCCTGTCAGTGTTTAGTGTTATTAGCCATGAGAACCATTGCTTGTGTCTGCTCTGCAGATTGCTTGGTTTAAAAGAGGATGATGTAATGTAGCACAGGAAAAACCAGCTACTTTCCCTACAGTAATTTTACCCCTTCCCTGTGAGAGGACTGCTTTCTAAGAGATAATCTGTCCTCATCACCAGCAACACTGGTTTGTGGCTTTTATTTTAGTTGCCTTGATGTTTCACTGAAAAGGTTGGTTCAATTTCAGGACTGGGACCAGAGCAGTCAGCTTCCAAAGTGACATCTTAGCTAAGCAGGAAATGGACACAGTTCAACATCTGGCTTTTATTTGAGAGTAGCTTTGCATCTGAATGTTGAGCTCAGAGAGTGAAGACAGCACCAGGACTTTGATCTGCCACTGCTTAATTTTGCTTGGATTACTGAGGTCACCGTTAGTGTCAGGGGGAATACAGCAATAGCCTTACACTAAGGGCTTCCTGAATGAAATTCCTCTACCTTTACTGGATTTGCTGGCTACTGAACCATGGTAATGACAAATTTCAGTGGCTGGTATGAAGATACACAGAGCAGTTCCCTAAAAGCTGAAGATAAATGGCTAAAATTAAGATTGGGAGCTATACTATCTTCTTCCATGAAGCTTTGTATGCACAGAGGTGTGGAGGATGCTGAAACACTTGTCAGTGAGTGTGGAATCCAGATTATTTCTCACCTTGGTGCAGGTCTTCATCCTAAGGGATAGGAGTGAACCCTCTCTTAAAATGAAGTGAATGAATGGTGCTTTGGGACCAGCTCTTTAGCTGGAATAAATTGGCTGCTTTCAGAACAAGCAGGCGATGTCTGTGCTAAATATTTGGTAATTATGAATATGGACAGCAAGAATAGCTTTGCCATAAGCACTTAGAGCACTGGTACACTTTTTTTCCCATTTTTGTAATCTAATTATCTACTACTGCTCAATCACACTTAAAGACCCTTGTCTTGTCTGCTAAAATTTATCTCTGGAGGACTTTTTTTCCTTTGCCCAGTAGAAAGCAAATTGATAACCTGATTTTTCTTCCCATTATACTAGTTGAGCTATTTTTATTTCCTTACATTGCTCTGAAATATGCATACATACAAAACCTGACAGTTATCTGCTAGTCACAAAAGAAATGTTTGATCAAATTACAAACGTGTATATAACATACTTCTTTATTCACTGACCTCAGTGCTTCTGATTTTAGAATGGGTAAGAAATGTCTGTCTCGGGAGCAAAGTGGCAGTCAAGAACAGTTGAGGATGTTGGTAGTGCTAATCACAGAATCATGGAGTCATTTCAGTTGGAAAAGACCCTTACGATCATCCAGTCCAACACTAAATGTGATGCAGCCCATACCTCTCAGTACCACAGAACAATCTCTGGCCTTGGAGGAGCATTTTCTTGACTGTGAGGAGAAGAAGGCAAGTGGGGAGGCTTTATAGAAGAGTTTTCCTTAGGTGAGGGGTGGTGTTTGGACCATAATAGTCTTGGTCTGATGATGTACTAGGTCCTGGTAGCCAAGAAGGGCCACTGGCTTCCTTTGGGCAACAGCATAGAGCAGAGGAGCAGAGCAGTGAATAGGAAAGCATATGCAGTCCCTTGGTTTTGGGAACTATCAGGAGTCTTTGTGTGGAAACTCTTCTGTGGGCTAAGGAGGATAGGTCCCTGCTTCCCTTTTTAGGCAGTGCTTCTGGATGCAGATGGAGCCAGAGCCATCCCTTTTAAATTGTGATGCAATGGCAGCTATTACAAAAAACAAACACTGAAAGGCTAGGAAATTAATAGTTAAAAGCATTACAAATCTTAAGAGAGACTTCATAGAAGTATTTTGCTTTTATTGAGTAGTTAAGCTGCATAGGTTTCATCACAGCACACATGGAACAATGGAGAGCAAGAAAGAATGGCTTATCAAATTACTAAACTACAGGAGAAAAATGTTTTGGCCAAAATAATATTTTTTATTTTATTATTTAGATTTATATAGCAGTTTAACAAAGACATCTAACGTAATGCTCAAGGCACTTTTAATTCATATTAAGGAGAAAATGAAATAAACACAGCTGTGTTCCTTAAAACTAAATAAAAAATCATTATCAGTTCCCTGTTTTAGCAGCAGTCTAAAGTTGAACAGCAACCTGAGGGATTTTCTGGGTCCATGGCAGAATTGGAATGCTGATTTTTCAACTTGAGCAATGGTTATCTATTTTAAAGCTGTTCTTTGAAAAGGATTTACTTCAGTCACAGCCTTTATGTATTTTTTAAAAAAGAGAAGTATTTTCCTTATCAGGCTGCAGAGAGATTTCACTGTATCTATTACCTTTGGAGCTGTTTTTGCCTCATTTTATTGACTTTATAATTTTTTTGCCCACTAATAGGGTTATAAACATCCAGTAGCTTTCAACAAGTTTCAGCTTGCAACAAGTACATGTTTGTGAGCACACATCATCCAGGAAAAGCTTGTTCAGTCACTTGCACTTAATCAAGAAACAGAACTAAATGGAACAAAGCAAAATGGAGTGGACAGCAAGGTCAGGTTGAGGCTTTAACTGGCAGGCAATCTGAAGAGGACTTTGGAATTGTTTCAGAAAGTTTCCATTAAGAAACAACAGCAAGTACAGGAAGATTGTTCACCAACTGCTTTTAAAAGCATTGGTGTAAAACTGGGTGGCCATAATAAATAATGGGAAAAGATTTGTGCAAAGGGGGATTTGAGCAATAATCTCACACCAACATTGCTGTGTAGAAACAGAGGCAAAACATTCAAGCATATCTCACTTTTGCAAAGTTCCAGTTAACATGATTTAGCAGCAGTGTAACTGTCTCACAGTGGCTGGGAGCTGCCGCCAGACATTCAGTACTGTATATTTTTTCTTCGTGTTATTGAGAGGGAAAGGTTAGACAGAGACAGAGTTTATAAAAAGCAGACTTTGCTCCAAATATTTTGTTTAACCATTATAAAATATCCCCAGCCTCAGTGCAGAATTCAAGGGCTGGAGAAAGGAGAACATATGATGGATATTTGCTTCTCAGTTAGTACACTAGTACATTTATTTTGCCTTAATTAGGCAACAAAAAAGTTTTCATTTGGATGCAATACAGCAATAACCACTGCTTTATCAACGCAGACAATCAGTGTGGTATAACAGAATATTCCAGGGTTTTCAGAGCTGAGCTAACATTGTTTTAAGTGACTGTTTTGCAGCTCTTCATACACAGAAAAAGATACTTGGTTCTTTTATCAACTCACAATGGTGTTTGGCCACAGCAATACACTATCATCAACTTCAGTGCTTAGGCAAGCAAAGTCACCATGAGCATCAGGTAAAAACTGGGGAGAATGGTGAAGTTATTTTCATTCCACAGTTTATAAGAAGGAGATTTTGAGGGTTTTTTACCCAATAAAAAATACTGGAAGGGCCTCATTTCTTGTTGTTGGGATTCCCCTGGTGTATCTCTGATGCAAAAAATTAGGTGAGGGAAGGTGAAAACTACTACATTTTGTGTTCTGCTTTGGCCAGCACATGAAAAATTGGAGGGAAAGAAATACCAAATTTAGAAAAAAGTGTTTTTGTGTCTGTGTGTGGGATTTTCATTCTTGATCAGCTGCAGAAAGAAGCAGCAACAGAAAGAGTTTCATGGAGTTTCTTCCTTTTTTTGAGCTATTTTGGGAAACTGTTTCATCTCCAGCTTTCTCTCTTCATTCCCAGTCTTACCCTTCTTCCATTCCCAGGAGAGAGGACTGATTTTCTCCACATGGCTGTTGTATTCCTCCCCACATCCAAAAGCAGACAGTTCAGTCCCTTTGTTCTTACTACCATGTGGGTGCTTGCAACCACAGGTTTCTTCTCTAACCAGCCTTTCTCACCCTTTGGGGTTCCCCGGTCCCTGTTTGAGAAGTGGCACTGGGGATTGCAAGGCTGGTCATGAGAGATAGGTCTCATGTCCCATAGCAGACTGGGTGAGCAGAGAAGTCACCAGACTTCAGCAGCTGAGGGTACCTGCAGACAGAGGAGTGTCATCTGAGCCATGTAAATTGCTTAATGGTTCCTAGACAGAGCCACTGCCGTGGTCTTGTAAAACAAGCAGCAAGGCTGGCAGAGAGATAGGTCTGGTCTTGCTTATATAGTGGTGTATGATGTCCCACACCTAGGGAATTGTCTTGTTTTAATGACAATATATTCAGAAGATGAGACCTCTCATTAGATGGACCCTTCTTTTCTTTCTTTTATTCCCCAGTATTAACAAGGTAATGATTGTGAGGAATCCAAATGAAGAAGGAAAAATAACAATTTTACTAAAACTGAAAAGAAACAAAAAGAAAAAACCCAACAATAGGAGAAAATATTACCAAGCTGCCCCCTCCCCGCTAGGTTAAAACAAAACTTAGAAGGATATTTTGTTCAAAGAGAAGTCCTGTGCCACTGGGGCAGTGACGTGGGTTCTGACATAGCAAAGCATGTGGAGTGACAATGGAGGGGCGGAGCTGACACCAGCACAGTGCTGGGGTCTGGTGGTCTTGGGCCACGTGGCAGTGGTGCTTTTAGGTGGCTCCTGAGGGTGAAACCCCTGGGCTCTCAGGGGCAGCTGGTCACACTGGGATGGCCCAGCTTGGGCCAGGGTGGTCCTGATCTCATGCAAAAAAGGGCTGCGGCTAAGGCAGAAACCAGCTGCTGCTGAGGCAGGGTGATCCCCAGGAAAGAGGCTCCAAAGGTCTGCAATGCTCCAGTGAGCAAAAACCTGGGTACTGAAAGAGAGTTCCGGCACACAGCTGTTTTTATCTCCTGTCTCCTGAGTTCCCAGGGTGCTTCACTTCAGAGATACACCCTTACAGCAGATTCTGAGATGCTGGGGACAGTCTTTCTCTGATCCAGCTCGGGACAGGGGCAGAGGGGCCAGTTCCCCCCATGCTCCAAATTACATGGTCATATGAAACAATTATTTTCCATTTGACTAAAGCAGTTTTAAACTTATCCAATCAACTTTCATCCTGCTGTTGTATACAGATGGAGATTTTTTTTATTTTTTCCTTTGGGATGGGTATTTATGACCTCACACTTAAAATTTTCCATAACAAAATATTTGAAATTACAGTAGCACTACTACATTTTTTTTCCTTGAGGGTCTTGCCTACCCAGAAACAGCTAATTTACAGCACTCAGATAAAGAAAAATTGTAGTTGTGTTATTTATTCATAAAAATGGCATTATGGTAATACCTAGAGAACGATGCAAATATTAAATTAAGTCAACAAATTTTCCCTGAAGTCTGTGCTGTATAAATGCTCAGTTAGTGAGGCTGTAGGACTGCCCAATAGATGAAGATTGCCCAGGAGAGAGGAGAAATAAAGCAGGGATTGCAAAGGAAAAATTGCTTCTCCAGTCCTAAAAGTTGTCATATAGGAGACCAGGTAGGCCACCATAAGGTTTACGTTAAACCAAAAACATTCTGCTGTGCTTCTGCCATTTAAAAATAAACACTTCATAGCTGTATTGGTAATTTTGGTTGCTGTCCTCAATAAAAGACTGACACAACTTGAACCCATGTAAGCTTTTCAATATGGCAAGGAGCCCAGCTGAAACCTGGATAATGTATGGGCTCTTCTTGTGGACTATGAATAGGTGATGTCCATCACCTCACCCATCTGCACTGCAGGAGGGCTTGAAAAGTAGGAGAGAAAACATCCCTTCCTTTATAAACCGCTTCATACTTGTAGGTTAATGTATAAATGGCACCTTGGGGCTCTTATCAATAAGAACTAATTTCCATCTTCTGGAGCTCACACTCTTGTTCATACTGTAGCAGGAACAGTGCAGGAACAGTGAGGTTTCCAGACACAACCTCAATGTCCACAACCATACCCGCAGCTCTAGGCAGCCAGCTTCTCCAAGACCTCTCTGACTTGTAGATCCCTTTCCAGAACACTCAGCAGTTACTGCAGGAAACCTGTCTCCCAGGACACAAGCCTCAAAACAGTTGTCAAAGCCACGCACAATGTAAGGTCCATGAAAAATGACTGAAAGTACCATTGCACAGTGCTACAGACAGAAAGGGCATGTTGCCAATGTCCCTGCAGCAGTAGATGGTTTTATGAGTACATGGCCTGCATCTTGTTCTTTTCTGAAACAGACAATAGTCCTTGCTGAACTGAAGGAGGAGGGGGATATTTTCTAGTCTCAAAACAGTCTATAAACCTACTCCTAAATGCATTGAAGAAGACATGTCAAGAAACTACCTAAGAAATCTGTCTTATACTCCTCCTCTCTCAGTGACTGTTCCCTGTGCTGCAGAGGAGGAAAAAAATGTCTTCTTATCCAGAAGCCAGGATCTGTGAGATAGGAAGAGGAAAGAGTGATTTGGGAGAAAGGATGGAGAGAGAAAAGAGAAGACAGTTCTCTGGCACTTCATAGCAGAAAATGGAAGGAGTTGCACTTTGTTGCAAATCTTCATCTTTTGCCCCTTCCTTTTCATGCTCTTCTCTGCAGAAAGTGAAAGCTGTGCCCTGTTTATTTTTGCTGGTCTGATTTATAAGGAGATGGCATATAGATGTGCTCAAGCCAGAAGGAAGGATTTGAGGGCTTAGATACATTAAGAAACTATATATGGTAAAGGCTGAAGAATTTTTCAAGCCATTTTTAGTATCTTGTTTGTTATTATTAGTAGTAACAGTAGTATTTACTATCAGAGTATATGTATATATAGTGTCAGACTAAATACAGATTTACAGTATCACACTTATATACAAATAGCCTAATGCTTTTTACTAGTAAGGCTTTAGGAATGAGAAGGCCCTTGGGCTGTGAGGTGTTATCAGAGGAAATGTCCCCCTGAAGTCAGGTGAATGCAGGAGGTCAAAAGGGTATCAGTACATGGTATGAACCACCACTGCAACACCCACATGGTAACTTAGACTAAACATTTCAGGATGGAAAAGGAAATGAGAGTGACAGAGAGTCTTGAAATTATTTAACTTAGGGAGTTCCATTTTGGGAACAAAGCTTTCTAGACTTATCTGTAGCCTTTAAAGATATGCAATCTGAGATTTTTTTTCCTCTCCAATTTTTCATAGCAGTAATCATGTGCATGGGCAGGGGGAAGGAAGGGTAACTATAAAAGAAAAATGACACTCAATTTACCCTAAGGAAGGAATTTGATTATAAAGTAATGAAATGAACATTACCCCTGAGTGATTTGCAGGCAAATTTTACAGATCAGCATTATTCCCTGTGAAAATGTTAGTGATTTTGTGCCTAAGCCTACAATAGTTGAAAAGTGAGAGATACACTTGCATGGGCTGCTCTTGCAGCTTCATAAGCCTAGCAATCTTCAAATTTATGAGGAGCTGCCTGCTTTTTATTTCTTTTTTTTTTTCATCCTGCTTGTGTTTGGCAGCAAGAGTAGTGGAGTGCATTCCCAGTGGGCAACACCCAAAGCAATAAATGAAAGTGGAAAAGGGAAAAAATTAAGATGGACATTTCTTCTATTGGGAGTCTAGTGTTTTACAACTTGTATGCATTTATGCAACTGCCTTATTCCACCCTCAGCCTTCACATTACAGCTCAACTTACCATCCCCTCCACCCACAAAGCCCATAAGATTGAACCTTTTCTTTCCCTTGATAACATTTTCCTGTATTGCTCATGCCACTGGTTTCTTCTTCTCTGTGATGCTTCCATCTTTGGATGTTATTCACTGAATGAATCTGGTAATCATTAACATCATATACCCATTGTCACTGGACCTGCATAGTGTGCAGCAAGAACTGGCGTGCTTCAAGCAGCCTGCTACTGAGCAAGACAAACGAAGACAGTATGAGGGGAAAAGACATTCTACTGTGTTCTACTGAAAGTGCACGATTGTTGAGAATACAGCTCAGGGTCATTTGGAAAATCATAGCAGAGCCAGGAACGGAATTCATGTTTCCTTATTCTTTACTAGAAACCCATGCTTCCTTCTCCATATTAGCAATTTTCCATAAGCTGTCTTCTAAAACAAATGAAATATGTAATTCAAAAACATTACAGGAACTAGATATTTAGGGAATGTCTCCATGTGAATGACTTTCTTTTTCTTGAAATACAACACAAAATATTAAATGATACAGAGGTAATTAAACTTATTCTTTACAAGTTTCTTCTGTAAGGTTGAAACCACTTTTTCTGTATCCACAACTCAAAAAGACATGGTTAGATGATTTTATACTTACATCAGAGAACACCAATATGTGATTTATTTCCAGAACACTTAAGTATCTTTCAAAATAGAATAGGATAGTTATAGATATTCTTTATAGCCACTTGGTGATTTTTACTCTTCAGAAAAATTACTGATTGGATAGTGAGCTATCAGGCTATTAATTTCTAAAGGTTGAGAAGTGACTATTCAGCAATTTTGACCGTTTCCCTCATACAGAGGATTTGAGAATGGAGCCAATGCAAAAACAAAGATCTGTCTCACTACATGTTTAAAGAAAACAGTTACAGAATAAATAACTAGCATTTACACTAGACAGTCAAACTCCACTTAACATAATAAAATAAGTTTAGTTTCATAAGGCTGACTGCTTTCTTGGTATACTGAACTGATATTTACAGTTCTCACTTATGTAAAGAAGCCTGCCTTCCCTGCTGCATTATCGTCATGTGCCCACATATTCTGGTAAACTTTGCTTTTGTTTAAAAGCTAAAGGTCCTCCCTTGAGTTCAAGACATCCTGGTCAAAGAATCCTAGTCAAAGAAAGAACTAACTCTCTCCCTCTCAACAGGCTATGCTGATTCAGATTGATGCTTCAGGAACTGGTCAAAATTTATTGCCAGTCTAGTTAGATCAACTTGTGTTCTGGCAGGAGGGTAAATGCATATGTGTTTTTAATTAATTCCCTGCCTAATTCAAGGGAAAAGATATTGCATTTTTCTGCAGAATGGCTCCACGCAGTGCTGACTGCACATATTTAACAATCCTTACTCTTGTAACTGAGAAGAACAACTGGAAAGCTTCCAAACCTTGTGCAGTTTTTGCCTGACCCTGTGTGAATTCTCCTCTTCCTGGTACAGGGCTGGGGCTCTTGAGCTGCCAACCCCACAAGGAGATCAATACCTGCAGTTTTGGTAGCAGAGTCTTGTCCAACACCGAATTTGCACTTATGCAGTATGTGCCCCTAGATATGACCCCAGTGCAAACTAGCCCTTAACATTAAACATCATGAATAATCCCCTCTCTTCTTGTCAGAGGTATCAAGCATATGCTTAATTTTCAAGTAAATCCTTGGTAGGAAACTTGGTATGAATTAAAGCATGTCATTGAAATGATTACCAGACAAGTTCATTTCTCATTTTTGGCAAAATGTATACATTACTTTTTTCTTTCTTTCCTTTTCTTCTTTTCTATTTCCTCTTCTCTTTGCTATTCTCTTCTTTCTCCTCTTTTTTTGCCTTTCTTTGCCTTTTTTTTTTTGGTCCTACTTATCTTCTTTTGAAGGATTTGGTCAGATTTTGGTTTCTACAGCTTCCTGATCTGTTTAGGAATCAAATGACTCTTTAAACATGAAGCCTTTCAAGCCTTTTGATTTGCCTAACCACAGAGGTTGGTTTCCCATTTATAATTTAAATTATTCCAGATGCTAGCACAAATGAGAATTGCAAGGAGATCAGTTTTGACATGCTCTTTAACACAACATGTGGTTACAATTTATAATGAAAAGTCACCTTTCCCAGGATAGCTTGGATTTTGGAGGTCAGAGCAGGTGAGATATTTATATCTTATTTAAGACAGTGAGAAGTGCTAAGGGCTGATTTTGCAGTGTCTTAAAGTATGTAAATCTGTAGATAACGGGAGAAAGAAACAGAGTCATTAAAAAAGAAGGAGCCCTATATGGATTATTTTCCCAAGTTCCTTCACTGTTGCAGAACAGATTTACAGAAGGATTAAAGGGGAGAAAACTTTGACAGACTTCATGTAAGGAAAGACTTTGAGAATAGGAAAAGTGCTTCCAAGGGACAGAAGAGATGCTTGAAATCCCCTTCTGCTAGAGAAAGGTCAAACTGAACTATTGAAGTTATTAAACCTTCATAGTCTTTCCTTTATCATTTTATCTCCTCAAAACACTGAAAAATAATATTCTCTCTGCAGGAAACAGTCCTCTCACCTCACTCAGCATTTACTGAGGTGAGTAAGGCACAAACCACTGACTGAGCAGACAGGCCATCTCCCTGACACTGCCCCCGTCTCTTGCACACGGTGGAACTGATACTATTGGAAAATAGTAACTTTTCTTTGCAAGATTAGCGTGCTGATGGATCAACTCATTGAACTGGGTTACTGCCCACTTAGAGAGTCTGATGAAAGATACTGGGAGGGAAAACGAGGTTGGCCAGAGAAGCTGTGGATGCCCCATCCCTGAAGTATTCAAGGCCAGGCTGAATGATGCTTTGAGCAACCTGGCCTAGTGAAAGGTGTCCCTGCCCATGGCAGAGGTGTTGGAACTAGAATATGTTTAAGGTCCCTTTCAACCCAAAGTATTCTATGATTCTGTGTGGAAAGATGGGACAGCTTGTGGCAGCAGCAGCTGTAATTTAGACTGGTTTCATGTCTGTGAAAGCAGACACATGGCTGTAGGTGTTTCAGGGCACTGCTATAGAGGGCAAAACTCATACTGGATATCTCTCAACTTCCTAACCTACATTTGATCAGTGCAGGAGACCCTGCTTAAGATGTTTTTCACAACACTTTGACCACAACTCTTTGTAGCAACTCTTTCCTCCTTTAGTGTTTTTTTTTTTTTTCACCTTAACACAAAACCAAATATTCCTTGCAGAAAGTGAAGTTCAGTTATACAGTATAAACATACAGATTAATAGTCTAGGTGATGATGTGGTTAAGTTAGAGGCTATGCACACCATGTGATTTTTCAGTGCATTTTTCTGCTTTGTGTTGTATTATTTCAGAAAGCTCTTGAGCAAGGTAAGAAAGCATAAAAAAGTAGCTCCTTGATCTCTTCCATAGCCTGCACAAATAGACGCAGAAGCTTATTCAGAGAGAGACAGCTTATTTGGACAGTGCCATAGCTGAGGCCATCCACACTGTGCCACACCAAAGGTCTAGATTGTTCCTTATCTTGTTTCCAGCAGTCATTTTAAGTGGATATCTGGGAAACAGTATGTACAGACCAAGAGTATATGACACTTCTCTTTAACATTCTGCCAGTCCACAAGTATTTCCACTTTAGGGTGTTTCCTGCATTTGCACGTGTTCCTATGTGTTTAGCTAAACCTAGTGCCCCTTGTGCCACATAAAACTGCACTACACAGAGTCCTTTGGCAAGGACTCTGACAGACCTGTTGCCTGAATCATATCCCACTGTCTGTTTTCAACCTAATTTTCTTTCTCTGAATTTGATGCCCTTTTGCTGTAGAATTGGATGACAGTGAACTCAGCCAGTCCCCCTCTGGCACTCATGATTTTATATGTAAATCTCTACAATAACCCTAAATTTCTCTCTTTTTCATATTGCAGTATCCGCACCTACCCAGAAATTCTCAGTACAGAAACCATTCCTGATCTTTGAAAGTCCTTCAGTCCTCTTTCATATTTGCTCTGGCCTTATAGCACCAGCATTACACAAAATATTCAAATTGATTATTTTCAGTGGCACTGATATCCTCCGGTTTGTTCTCTGTTCTTTGATAGCTTTTGCCTTGCCTTTTCTTTTTGTTTGTTTGGGGGTTTTTTGTTGTTTGCATTTGGGTTTTTGTTTTTAGTGGTGGTGGGTTTTTTGTTGTTTTTTTGGTGTGTGGATTTTTGGGGTTTTTGTTGGGTTTTTTGTTTGGTTGGTTGGTTGGTTGTTGGGTTTTTTTTTTACCATTATTTCACATTGAGATGACCTTTTCTTTGCACTATCAGTTCAAACCCTGAGACCTCTTTTCAAAGAAGTCATCATCCACTCATTGTCAATTATTTTAGGTGCAAAGCTCAGATTATATTTCCCCTGGTGAAACACTTTATGTAAAATTTCCCTACACTGAATTTCATGTCAGTTTCTCTCCCAATCACTCTGATTTTTCTGCAGCTCTTCACACTTCTTACCCTTAATGCTATCATCCTACAGCTTCCCTCCTTTCTAGGTTTGTTTATAAATACATTGGCTAGCACAGGTCCCTGCATGAGTTTAGTAGTTTGGCCTCTCATTAACTTATTCTTTCCAGAAGTTTCTCTTATGACATGGCTGCATAGTTTCCTTGAAAATTTGATAAAGGTTGTGAAATAATTGAACACAATTATATGGATACAAATAGCTTGAAAAGAAAACTAAATTGGCATATTAAAATTTACAGCAGTGGGAGCATGCTGGCTCATGAAGTCAAGGCACAAATCTTTGAGTCAGATTTCCAGGTCACAGTGATTTTCATCTCTTCAAGTTGTAATTACCCTTCTGGAGTTCAAATAATTTTAATTATTTTTAAGATTCTTGTCATGCCACACTATTGAAAACAGAAATAAATACGATTGTGATCTGACAAAAACTTGTGTGTTCCAGTCAGATAGGATAACTCCCCTTTTAACACTACATTTATAAACATACTGACCAGGTAGGTTTCTTAGTGTTCAAGGGGAAAAATATCCCTGAGTCATCCTGCTTCTGGCTGAGGAGGATCTTCTGCTTCTACTTGTTCTTCTGAGGCTGACATTGCTCAGTTGCAGGGGGACATGCACGGGTTGTGTCTTACAGTGACACTTCGTCAGGAATAGGTAGTGATTTCAGAGTGATCTTTCAGAAAAAGAGGCTGCATGGTCAGAAACTTGAATATTGGCTGGAATATTTTTAATTTGCACAGAAGCCAGAAGGATGGTGATAGCACATCATTGTAGTTTTATATACAAACATCTAGCCTGCAGTAGTTTAAATTTCCTTCATGATGAGCAGCAGCCAAGCAGCCTGCTATGTAGCATTTTTCAGTATTTCTCAGTGGGACCACCCAGAACGTAGATGTGGACAGGAGAGTTCTGATTTCTCTTCACTGTCACCCATTGACAGCTTCTCCTCTGATTTCTAAATGATTTTCAAACATGATGAATAGTTCTGTGCTATTCAAATGGAACAAAAAGTGGTGAGCCTTTACTAGTAAGAGTACAAGATATGAAGATCTTTGAGGGTTCAGGGCACTTCCATAGACTGATCCTGTGTGCTGACATTGTTTTGGTCCTTTTATTATTTCCTTGTTTTTCTATAAGTTTTCACACATTTTAATCACTGTCTGTGATGTTTGCAATGAGGGCACAAAGCTAGGATAACAAACCCAGACTCAATGAATACAAGTTTTGATCATTTGTATCTGAAAGGTGCAATAAAAATTACATAAACTAAGCAGAAAGTACAGGAGGACTCCTTCACAAATTACATCATCATTCTCTCTAAATGTGTACTAAACATAAAGCAAAGACAAAATAATTTCTAGGGCACACTAAGGCTAATACAGGGAGATTAAATACTGTCAGCAAATCGAAACAGCATCTGGACTCAGTAGCTAATGGAACATTTCAGTATGGAGATATAATGCAACATAATGCAGTAATGTTAGCTAATTTTTCACAGAGAGATAGTTATACATCATTAAAGCTTTTTATGCCCTGATCAGCAGCTCCAAGTGCTGCTCCTGCTTGCTGACTGGGATCAGCCATGAATAAAATTGTTTTTAATATCTTGACTAAGGAAGTGCATTTTCAGAGGATACAAAGAAAACCTAGAGTAGAAAATACTAATTTTGCCATGGCCCTACGGTGGCCATGCATGGCACCACAACACAGCTATTCCTTCTTCCAAGAATATCTCTCTTGAAAGGTGTGGTACTTCCTCTGGAATAAGAATCTATCATGAAGGATTTTAAAACCTAAGCTTTGTTTGCTTGGTCATTTGTCCTGTCATGAGCCATGTCTTACAGCAGCAGAGTCCAAGTCACTGACTGTTCAGTAAAGAAGTCAGATATGTGTTGCTGTATATTATCTTCATTGATTCACAATGTAGTAGCACTCCAAACACTACTTGGAGACAGCCTTGGCAGATGCTGTGGAGGTGCTGTTTCCTGTTCCATGTAGATACTATGATCAAACATCACCAAGAGGGACTTGCATTTTAATTTTTCTCCAGGAGAACAGCTGACTATTCAGTGTCACCTTCATCCATTTAAGATGTTACCTCCCATTTATACATGTTTATACAACACTTTGATACTCCACACACTTTACACATCCTTTCTTCACCCATATTTAGGCCCGAAAGTTAATGTCAGTAGTACACTGCACCACACCCCATGTTAAGTGGTGAAGAAATGATGTCAAAAAAATTAAGAAATGTTGTTTTCCAGGATTGAATGCAATCCCATGAGCATTATCATCTGCAGAACTGCAGCTTGCAGAGATTGCAAGACTTCTGGGTTTCTTTTACATACCTACAATGGTTAAAAAGTAGTACCTTGTGGTAATATATGAGGCTCTGATTCTATGTTAATCTTACATAAATTGAGGGTAAAAGCTGTAAAATCAAGAAGTTTAGTTTCCTTTTGCTGAAGGTCAACATTGTTAGTCTAAAGCAATGCAATCTATAATGCTTGTTTGCTGCAAGTAAAACAAGACAGCCCAAAAGAGGTGTAGTGCAGAATGTCTTTCTCAGCAAAAGTTTCTTTGTGATAGTAGTCACAGTCAGACAGAGCCAAGTGGGAGATATTAAAAAATTAATATTTTTCTCCAGAAAGGAGAAATTTTTCTCCAGCCCAGAAGGTGCTTTTCTTGAATACAGAAATGAGTGCCAGCAGACCTCACGATAACTGCTCTTTCCTTCAGAATTTCATATAGTTTTTCAAATGGTTCTTAAATCTCATAATAAGGAATATTGTACTGTCGTGGGATTCTCAATGTGAATCCAGCCATCTAATTTCATGGAGAGCACAGGAAAGGGGTACAGACAAGGCAGGAGGCTTGAGGGGAGAGGCTATATTACTTCCAGACATTGTACTTTTGGGTAGCAATGTAAATCCACATCCTGTGAAAGAGATGCATCACACAGCCAGGTTGCAGGATGAACACTGCCCTTCACCAAACACACCTTAAATGGGAATATTTACCCCCTGTTAGGTGAGCATAAAGCAAAAGGAAAACTTTGCTGCTTCAGAGCCTGAATTCATTTGCTTACATACCCTAGCCAGAGTGTGATATGAAAACTTAGTACTTTAAAGAAGCTGCTCAAAAGGACATGCAAAGTTGCCATGGCACTTTTAAAAAAGATACATCCACATAACCTGTGATAATGAATTAGAGGCATCTTACCACTAATTGGAGAATATTAAGAGAAGGCTGAAAAAGATGACCACAGGAATGGAGTCATCCTTTCTTGCAAGAGATGGTTGTGCAGACTGAGATTTGTTAGGCTGGAAAGAGATGAACTGGGGGAAGCATGGTAGAAATCTAGGAAGCATGAATAATTTGAGGAGTCGTTTTTGCCTGAAGGCTGCTGTGGGTGCTAAAGGGCTACTGAGTTTCAAAGGGCAGGTGTGCAAGCCCAGGGCAGCAAAGTCCAAGGAGGGTTATGTCCAGCTCAGGAAGCCTCTGAGCCTCAAATGATGGGAACCTGAGAGAACACTTGGATGAAGTGTTATGTATGCATACCTTCTTTCCTCATGGTCTGCTGTGGCCCACTAGGCAATGGCTCTTTAGTCTGATGCACCACAGTTGCTCTTACATTGTGTGACTCCCGTGGGGTTGTAACTTGTAAGTTTGCCCAGATGAACTGACATAGACCAAATGGTTTCCTACAGCAGGAGTGCTGTGGGGAATGAAGGATAGGAGTGGAAGGTAACAGTTATATTGCTTTTAATGTTGCACCTACAGGACACAAAATACTTAATTCTTTATTAGGCACTGTGCTTTGGGACTGTTATATGCAAAGCTGCAGAGAGAAGTGAGTTTTATTTTACTAAAAATAGGTCAAGGAAACAGAATTTAACCTTTTAAGTAATTGGATTCTATCCACAATAATAATTTTTGCCATCAGCATGAGTTTGCAGGGTAAAGAACAAAAAGTGGTTTTGCAAATTGAGTAATTAACAGTTAAAATTGACTGTGTTCATTTGACCATGCAAGCATTTATTTCAGGAAGAAGAAAAACATGTTTGTTGGAAGTAAACATTGATATACTGAATAAAAGGGCTAGAGTGATGACACTAAATTTTGTGGGACTAACCTGAGACACCACAGAAGATCCTAATTTCCAAAATATTCTAAGTCAGCCTTAAATTACTTATTTCAATTCTGTATACCCTAAAATACTGGTTTATTTTCATTCTTGTTTTTAATATAGGTTAATAGGCTTATTGAAGAAGAAAAAGAAAAGGAGGAGAAAGATCTGAAGAATATGAAGGATATGAAGATATAACTTCATTTCCTTTGGGAAAGATGAATGTCATGCTCATTTCTAGTAAATACACCAAAAAATATATACTTCCTTTCCTCATTACAAAGCACATGTTGCACTAAAAATTTATTCAGTGAGGCTGACAAATTACTGCAATTAACCATACAGACTTTAGCAGTCTGACCAAAAATCCCTCTACTATGCATTCAACTTCAGAATTCCAGTATCAGTGCACTGATGCTGCAGTAACCAGACATAAAATCACAAAAATGTCTTGCTTCTCAGAAGTTAGGAAATGCTTGAATTCAGGTAAAACAAATTAGTAAGTGTCTCCAGTAATTCACACTTTTTTTATCTTTTTCTATAAACTTCCATTTTTAGACATCATGGCACACAAGTTTTCCCAAGAACTTCCTCAGTACTTACTAATGGAAAGTAAATCAAGTCATGATGTACTGTAGCAAAAAAAAAAATAAAAATTGTCAGGGTACACCACAGGTAAGTAGACTCCATGCATCAACAATTCCAAAGAGACAAGTAATAGCAAACCAAGCAGTTATTCACTACCATAACATCAGCGGGCAACAGCCACGGTGTTTCTGCCCTGGAACTCGTCACTGAATGCTGTGAATTAATTGAAAGAAGCCCGAACCAGTGAAAGCAGTACCAAATAACACAGAACACCAAAACATGCCTAGAAAAACAAGCAGACTTTACCAGGATAGCTGCAAAGCTGTGTGTTTACATCTGAAAAAAAGGTGTGTATACAGAGGAAGTCAGGCTTATCTGAGGGTGAAACACCTGTTCTCAGTAGATACAGAGATTCACAATTTTTTATAGAAATACTAATGTTCTGCATTAAACAGCATGGGTCATCAATACAGAGGTCTAATTGAGTTGACCTAGAAGGAGGGAGATACATAATAGTACATCATGTGGCATCAGCTGAAACAAGGAATTAAGGAAAAAAACCCAAACTGTGGACTGCCAGAAGTGCCTTTCTTGAGCTGGATCAGTACTGCTAATGTTTCAGTCACTAGACTAGTGACCAAAAGAGCATTAATTTTGTTTCTAGGCACTGAACAGATTTTTGTTTGCATTTTACTACAGGCCCTGAAATTCTAATTATCCACAATCACCTTTAACCAGTCCTGATTGTCAAACATTTTGGGGACAGGGTTTTACTTAGAAAACTAGGAAACTTTCATACTTCCATTTGTTGTTTGACACATTTCTGAAACTGTTGGATGCTGTGCCCAGGAAGGAACATGAAATTACTTTTGCAAATATTAACATACCTTCATAATGCTTTCTCACTAGACTTCAAAAAGATATTTCACCTTTGTCTTGTCAAAGGCTCTAGGAAGGAGCTTGAGTCATTGGGTGAAATAAATGCCTGTGACCTGATGCAATTATACCGTTTTGCTGTGGGATTGGCTTTTCTTGTGAGGGATGTCTTCTAATGAAAGAAGCTTGAAAGGAGATGTTGATTTCAAGCAACAGGGAGCCTGACATAACTGAGGGTTAGGCACTCAGTGCAGGCATATAAAAAGAGAAGGTAAAAGCCTGTTCTCTCATCTTTGGAATTAAATACATATGAATGTGCTGAGAGCCTAAGCAATGTATCTTTCACAACACATCTTTCATTTTTGATGGTGAACACACATTTACACAATTTTCAAATGCTTTCAATATCTGCATCCAAAGCATAATTTATACAAATTTGCACACAAATTAAATCCTTCAGTTAGCAATCAATAGTTAGAAAAATGAAGGTTTTCTCTTTTATTTGTTGAAGATTGAGGTAAAACTGTCACTTCCTTCCTTCCTTCCCTTTCCCTTTCTTCTTACATTCCTTCCTCATGCCCTATCAAACAATATTCAGGGAACAGCAGAGCTGGACAGACAAAACTTAGCTTATGCAAATGTTGAAGCTACCATGAAAACTGAATAAAACACACATTTTAAAAGAACTATGGCTGGGTGGTCTTCCAAACACAAATGTTGTCAGAAGGTTTTATTGGTAACAGATACAGTTGCTCTGAAAAATCACTGTTCCAGCAAAAGCCCCTGTGTACTTCAGCTGTTCTTATTTCACACAATGATACCGGTGCAAATTCTTCTAACCAAAACACAGTTTTGCCAGGTACAGCTACTAGCTCTCAAAATTTCACTGGTACAGGTTTGATGCGTATTAATCCAGTATATTAAATATATAAGTAAACAACTGATGTGAGTTTTTTAAGAGCATAGACCTGAAAACGGTTTAGGACCCTGATCCTCTGCTGACAATATGTTTTATTCATCAAAGTTCACATCAAACTTATGGACAGCTTGTTTGAATGCTGTCCTTGGCAGGTGTCTGAGTCTTCTTTGTTGCTCTTCATTCCCACTTTTACAGAAGTGTTACCTGAGCTGCAACTGGAAGGTGGGCCCAGGCCTCCAGTAGCTCCCTAGACAGCAGCAGAACAGCCGTGCAAATTTTATCCTGGATACTGAATTGGACAGCTAACCAACAGTCCAGTTTGTGTTGCAAAGGCCCTGTTATATTATTGCCCAAATTAAATGGCTTTAAGCTAGCATAGACACCCTTCTCCTTTCTGTGGAGGAGTCTTAGGCTCCTGCAGAGGACATCCTTAGACTGTACTTCATTCAACATTTGTGCAGTGCCTCCCTGGCACAATGGAACTCTTTATCCATAATCAGGCTGCTACTGAAGTCCAAGTAAAGACATTTTTTTTCTTTTTACCATGTAATGATGGCATCAGCTATATATTCAAGGGCAGTGGAGTTTAGAGAAGATCACTTATTCTTCCCTTCCCAGTGCTGCTCTCCCCTCATCTTCCTCTTCCCTTATTTTTCTCTCTCTTTGCAGCTTCCAGAAACAGTAAAATGTAGGTTGCAGTTTGATAATGAAAGAAATATCTACAATCCCTGCTGAATTTTTAGGAATATTGCATCATTTTTGTCTCACAGGGCTCAGTCTTCAGTTGAGTCACCAGTGGCACAAGGGAGTAATGGCTCTGTTGCAGGAACAAAACAACCTCTGTATAGTGCCTGTAGGAAATTCAATTGGTGTCTGTCTGTCTGCTCCCCTTTCTTCGTAGGGACACTTCTGAGGCACTATAATTGGCTGAGTTGGAGAGATAAGTGACAATTGTGGATCGGAGGAGGAAAAAGAGGAGGAAATCTCTCTACTTTTTATCTGTCTACTGAGATGTCAGCGTCAGCCAAGAAGCACTTAAAAGAGATCTTCTACTCTTATCTGTCAAGAACAAGGACACATGGAAAGATCTAGTCATGACAGGAAAAGCCAGCTACAAGGATGCACGTGCCTAGGGCTTTCTGTAATGTTTCTTGATGAGTGGCTTGCTGGCATACTCAGGGCTAGATCACTGCTTAGGGAGATGACAAGAGAGAACTAATTCAAACCTTCAGGTTTCTAGCAGCTACATGCATAGGTTCATAGTCACAAACACTCATCTCTTCTGGGATCTCTGCCCACATTAAGTCAATACAGCTTCACTGATTTCCTTGATCTCAAAAGCATGTGTGCCTGTTTCCTGCAAGTCTTCTAGCATCACAGCTTGGTTTACATGAACTAATATGGCTTTGCCTGCTTTTCTTAAGAAAGTGCTTCTATGTGTGGTGAGGGACACTTTGGAGTCTAATTACATGCAGGTGGATTCAAATGGTACCAAGCCATACTAAAATGAGAGAACTACTGGAGCTGTGAGAGCCTCTGTGTTTCCTGGTTGTGTACAAAAGACACTGCAGCAAATTGTTTCAATTGGCATAATCAGATGAATGAATCATAAAGTAGACAAGCAGCAATTCATCCCTCCACACAGCTTCTCCCTCTAATAGTATTGTAGTTAGTCAGCTCAGTAATTATATTTTCAATAACATTTTGCTTGCAGTCAGGTCCCTCTGCTCTTAATCCCCCAATGACCAAAGAAGATAGCATACTTTCATAGATCTGCTTCAGAAAATAAAGTGGTTTGGTGCCTCTACAGAATTTAATTCCAGGTACAAAGATCAGAGTTCTCTTCACCAGATACATACCCATCAGCAGTCTCTGACCCAGGGTAACCTTGGAAATGAATGTTCAACTCATTTTCACAGACCAGACCAGTACAACTCGTGTTTAACAAGGCACAGGCTTCAAGCTGTTCATAAAGAGATCAGAACATCACCAACCTTATTCTTGGATTTTGTAGGACTTGAACAGGCTTAACAAAAAAGTTTCTTGTCAGAAACCAAAGCTTTTATGGGTATCCTTTTGACATCAGAATTTTCAGTTGGTAGAGGCTTCATACAGAGGCAGATTGTAAAAATATTCTTCTCACTACTAAGTTTCTTCTTCTTGACAGTGTAAATATAAAATACTAAATTCTGCAAACTCTATTGCTCTTGCCTTCACAGATATTTGTGGGGGAAAAAAAACAGATTTTGGGAACAATTTCTGTGTCCAAAAGTAGGCATAAAAAATTACAGGGTTGTAATTGGCTGCGCTAGACACTATTTTTGAAGTATGCAAAGGTTAGGCACTGGTATTTGAGCTTCTGGATCATTCCTCAATACACAGTTTTGACACCAGTCAAGGGGTGGCATTATCAAAGACCTCTTCTGAGTCACATGTACACCACTGAGCTGTCTAGCTTGGCATTCTTTATTTGTAAATATTAGAGGACTAATCAAAGTCAAGCCCCAGCATCCATGTATTATTTTCTAGCTTTCAGAAAATATCATCTTTTCCTACAAGATCTGGAAATCATTAGAGTTCCTTTTTTCTCATTACTACTGTAGATTATAATGCTGAATGTTAATAAAAATATTAGGTTTAAGGATAAAATACAGAGGAAAACATGACAAAGTTTCCAGTGTCAGCAATTTATGGCAGCCTGAAATTTATTTTACACCACAAAAAGACTGCTTCAAGAGACTGGTGAAAGGTTTGCAGTGCCATTAGTCAGTGGGGCATTCCACACCAAAAGGGAAGAGAATACCCAAGTGCACAGATGCTTGTGGTCAAAAAGGAATGACAAAAGTCAGAGAGTCTGCAAAAACTTACATATTTTTATCAGTAAGTTATATGCTTGGCATGGAAATTGGTGTAAGTTAGTCCCTTATCTTCTAGTGTAAACATGCAGTGGTGGATTCGAGTAAGAGATAGGGTGAAAGAAGAGAGAGAAAGATTAAAGAGAGGGAGAGAGGAAGAAAGGAAGAAACATCACCATTCCTGTCTTCTGCGTAGAACCAGCTGGTGGGGTCTTAGAGAGTTGTGGGGACACCACCAAGGCTTCCTAGGTGTAGGAAGGTATTTATAGGTAAGTTTCTCCACCCTAGAGCTAAATTTCTCTCTTTCTATTCAAATTAGTTGTCACGCACAGTTTGTTTTCCTAGACCTTTCTGCAAATGGGTTGGAGGTTCTTAGGGGTCTTGGGTGATCTTGGTCCCCTCCCAGTTAGGTCAACGTTTAGTTGACAGTCCATGCTACTTCTCAACCTTATTTCTGCACTTGGGCTGTACTGTGTTGTGCTTATGTCCAGGAGCCAGAATGAGGATATTTGTTCCAGCAAAATATTTCTGGACCTCTGTATGATCCCCTTCTCCAGTAATATCCTATTCTTTCTCACACAGTGTTCTTACTATCAGTCCTTGCTTAGCTCCAAGCTATCTGACTATCAGTGTTTGAGACACAAACGTTAACATCTTATCTTCTAAGCTTCTACAGCTAGTTGCAAGCAGTCAGGTATGTTATACACAAAACCAAGTCATACTCCAAGTCCCTCACCTGAACCAACCCTAATAACAGGTTTTGCCTCATCTATCATATATCATTTGGCTAATGGAGAATTTGTGTTCATTCCTCTACTTTTAGTCCTCTGACCTTTATCTTAGCACTGATTTGATATCCCCTAACTTGGTTCCAATTTGAGTGCCTTTTTTTTTCTGCATGGTATTTGCTTACATTGCTTTTTTCCACAGCTTTTTTTCCTACTTGCCTACCTTTACCACCAGTCTTTTAAAATAACTACCTCAGCCTGGCTCTTTCTGGTCACCAGCTGCTGCTGTTCAGTAGCTTAGAGAAAGCATTTCCTAGAGGTCATGTGTCTTCAATGAGAATGCTCCTGTGCTGATGGATTTCAAATGTGATTTTCTGAAATATTAATTTAATGCTCTGTCTTTATTGAAGTGCCTTCCAGTTCAATTAGCTGTCTATTTTTAGAAAACCAGACGGTCAAAACTAATTTGCTGAAAAGTTGAATATTTACAGTGTTTTGGTTTTGTTATGGTTCAGGACAAATGGCACTTTTTAACCCTCTTCAGTCACTGTCAGTTGTCATCTGCAGATGACTAACGTGGTATCAGCTCCTCATTCAACTCCAGTCACTTTAGCTGGCTGCTGATTTCCATATTGCCTTTTGGGGACTGATTTGCAGATGTGCTTGTGTCCCACTATCCAGTGCCCTACCAAAACTTAGGTAGGATAAGTCTGCTTTCTGACGAAGATGGCTGGTATGATGTAAGAAAGATGTATGGATACATCTTTTGCATCCATGGCAGTGTGTGTATCGCTGTGCCTGACTAGGCTGCAATATGTCTGAATTTGTCTTAGGACCAAAGTGAATTATAGGCATGTCCAAAGTACTTCAATCCTAACTTTGGGATGCATGAACAAGGTACTGACCACAAATGATAAATTTGTTGACAAGACCTTCTCACACAGATATCAATGTCATAGTTTTTGGCCAGGAGGGGGTTAATTTTTTTACAGTAGTCAGGAGGGGGGGCATGTTCAGACCCTGTCTTTCCATACCACCTCATGTCATTTTCAGGGATGGGAGAAAGGGACTCTCTCTCACTTCCAAGGAGAAAGGCATCCTTTTCCAGTTGTAAGACAGTGTGGTGGGGAACAGCAGGTCTGTATTTGTTGTGAGCTTTCTTTATAAATAGTTTCTTTGTCTTACACTTTTTGTTATTAATACTGTTGCTGTTACTGTTTGTTTTCTTATTTTGTTGCCGTTTCCAGTAAATTGGTCCTATCTTGACAAATTATTTTCACCTTTTGTGCCTCCACTTCTCACTTCCATCCTGCTGAAGTGGGAAGAGGCAAGGCAAGGCAAGGCAAGGCAAGGCAAGGCAAGGCAAGGCAAGGACCAGCCAGTGACAGTGTGATTTGGGGTCTCAGTGAGAGAAATAAATTGAAGAGTACCTAAACCATGACAATCTATTAGATAGCGTATGAGAAGGGAGTCAATGGATATCCAATAGATGCTGAGTCTGTTCCTCCTCAGCTGTAGCAAGACTGCCTCCATGCAGCTTCCTTCTAGGAGGAAGAAAACAAATCTCAGTTCAATGATCTTGCTTTTAGAAATTCATTCCACACTGGCATTTGCAACTTTCTGTTGCTTTTATAATTATTAACAGTGTTCTGAGCAATCATATTCACTTTGGAAAAGCAGCTAAATGCGCTCTGGATGCCCATGTAAGGTTTAGGTGGGCACCTGCATAATGTGCCTCGACAGAAACAGAAAAAAGGAATTGGAAACAATTTATTTTTTTTTTAACATCAGAAAATAACAAGGAAAGGACTTGAACAGTAAGCAGACTTGAGTAAGAAAATCCAAACAGCAGAACAAACAGAGAAGAGATCAGAGAAACTATGTGTGAGCATCAGGTGTTGGAGTGGCTGCAGTTTGATCTGGTGTTTTTATGGGCCTAAAAGATGATCTGTATCTTTCTGGTACAGTTCACTGCTTTGTAAGTGAGTGAGCACCCCAAAGTGTCGCAGAATCACAAAATGGGTAAGGTTGGAAGAGATCACAGTGCATCTTCTGGTTCAATCTCCCTGCTCAAGCAGAGTCATCGTAGAGCACATAGCATAGGATTGCATCCAGATGGTTCTTTAATGCCTCCTGGGAGGGTGACTCAAAACCTCTCTCAGAAATTTGTTCTGGTGCTCAGTCACCCGCATAGTACAGAAATTCTTCCTTGTGTTCAGGCAGAATTGTCTATGCTTGAGTTTCTTCCTGTTGTCTCACGTGCCACTGCTTGGCACCACAAAGAAGAGCCTGCTCCGTTGTCTTGACACCCTCCCTTCAGATACTTAGAGACACTGACTAGACCTCCTCTTAAGACTTCTCCAGGCTAAACAGGCCCAGCTACCTCAGCTTTTCTTGGTAAGAGCTGCTCCACTCACCCACTCAAGGTTGTTCAGCCTCAAAAAGAGAAGGCTTATTTGGCCTTATTGTGGCTTCTTAGTACCTGAAAGGAGCCTGCAAGAAAGCTGGATAGGAACTTTTTGCAAGAGCATTTAGTAAAAGAACAACACTTTGAACTGGAAGAGGATAGGTTTAGATTAGATATAAGGAAGAAATTTTTTCCAATGAGGGGGGTGAAAAACTGGCACAGGTTGCTCAGAGAGGTGTTAGATGCTCCATCAGTGGAAACACTCAAGATTAGGCTGGACAGGGTTGTGAGCTACCTGGTTTTAGTTGGGGATGTCCCTGGTCATTGCCAGGGGTTTAACTAAATGACCTTTAAATGTCCCTTCCAACACAATGTATTCTGTCATTCTGTGGTGTAGCGGAAGATGTCCCTGACTACGGAATGAGGGGGGGAAGTGGGTGGTCCCTAAGGTCCTTTTCAACCTAAACCATTCTGTGATTCTATGATCAGTTTTGTAGCCCCCTGCTGGACTTGCTCCAGGAGCAATGCGTCATTCTTTTGTTGGGGACCCCAGAACCCGACAGAGGTGAGGCCTCACCAGATCTGAGTAGAGGGGCAGGATCAACCCCCTTGCCCGGCTGGCATTGCTCTTCCCAGGACTCCGTCAGCCTGCTTGGCCACAAGGACACACTGCTGGCTCATGGACAGTCGGCCACCAGGACCCCCAGGTCCTTCTCTGCAGAGCTGCTTTCCAGCAGGTCAGCCCCCAGCCTGTGCTGGTGTGTGGGGGTATCCCTCCNGGTCAGCCCCCAGCCTGTGCTGGTGTGTGGGGTTATCCCTCCCCAGGTGCAGGACCCTGCATTTGTCTTTGTTAAATTTCAGACAGTTCCTCTCTGCCCATCTCCCCAGCCTCTTGAGGTCCTTCTGCAGGGCTGCACATCCCTCTGGCCTACTTGCCACTCCTCCCAGCTTTGTGCCATCAGTGAACTTGCTGAGGAGGTCTCTGCCCCTCCATCCAGGTCATTGATGGATAACTTAAACAATACTGGGCTCTTAGGGGACACCAGTAGCTACAGGCCTCCAACTACATTCTGTGCCACTGATTACAACCCTGTTGCATGTAAGGATGCTGTGTTTTTCCTTGCAGGTCTGTGAACAGGGTGTGACGCAGCTGTATCTCAGCTCCACCTGAACTGCTGTGGAAAGGAGGGGTTGGAATTCCTCACACCTCATGACCTCCAGTCAGCTGGAAGGTGCCAAAGCAGGACAGGTTTACTCTGGAGATTTCAGGAGCAAAGTCTGCTCATTTTGCCATTGATATTGACTACTACCACAGATCGAATAGATCTGGTTTCTCCAGCCATCA
>VXBX01009920.1:73691-94750 GCA_013400415.1 Scytalopus superciliaris
TCCCCCCGTGTCCTTCTCTCCAGGATGGCGGAAGCAGAGTTGCACAAGGAAAGGCTCCAAGCCATAGCAGTAAGTCAGTTTCATTTTGCTTGTTATTTTGTCCATAGCCGTGGGTTGCGGAGGGAAGGGGGTGTTCCAGCACAGCCCCCCGGAGAGCCTGGCTTCGGCGAAGTTGTGCGTGGAGTTCCCTGCGTGGTAACCGAGTGGTTAAAGTCTGCTCTGCGGGATTTGACGGAGAAAAGGGGGCTCTGGGGAAGAGCTTTGAGCTGACACGTGCAGAAAGAAAAATGTGAATGCTCGGTGGCACCCTTAAAAGATTGATGATGGAGAGGAGTAAATGGGGATGAGGGGAGATTGCAGGAGAAAATCAGTACTGTGCTGAAAATGTATTTTGTCACCGTGGGAGCTTTTGCTTAGCTGATTAAGAAGTTAAGAGGAAGGATTTGCTCAAGGGTGGCTTTTATTGCAGAAAAATAATTGTGATATTACTGATTTTTAAGACAGTCAAACACAGACACTTATCAAAATGGTGTAATTACTGGATGTACCAGTTAAACAGTCACCCCATCTCCCTAGCCGAGCACATGCCTTCAGACAGATTCCCTTCTCAGCTGCATTCTCTAAGCAGTAAAATCTAGGCAGGATTTAGCCCCATTTGAGTTTTAACTTTTGTTTTCGGATTAGTACAGTAATTTGGTGTGAGCCATTAGCTCAGGTGGTGCAGATCTCTGAGGGATGCGGTTAGGGACACCTGGTGAGGCTTGGGCCTGGGTGTTTAGGATCCACCATCATCCCGGCACACAGAAATTGCCAGCTCATATTCTAGAATGTCACAGTCACCATGTCAAAAGGCCTGTGTTTCTGCGAGCACTGCCAGTCTGACAGCCCCATACAGCCTGCCCTTGTTAGAGTGACGCCCAGCTCCTCTTCTTCCTCATGGCTGAGATGCTGATGCAGCTGTGCCGGTCCCAGATGGCACGGTCTGTGCCGGGGACCGCACACCTGGAGGTCTGAGGGACACAGGAGATGGCAGAGCCCGCATGGGGTTTGCATTCCCTTCCCTGGTTCCCCCAGTGATCAACAGATGTTCTGCTTTTCTGTAGCCAGCACAGGTTACGGATTTCCTTTGTAGTGCAAGAGGAATGACTGCTGCTGCTGCTGCTGCTGCTGTCGCTGCTGTCATTCCAAGCTATATTCTTGACATCCACTGTTCTGCTAATAGTTCCATGGAGATTTAAACAAATAGATTGTGGGGGGTTTTTCTCTCTAAAATACTTCCTGTGAAAGAGAAAATGGTATCATTTGATATGGGGAGAGGGAAAGCTATAACCATTTAATTTTCAGACAGGGTAAAGTAGATGCATATTTTTGAGCTGGGTCACAGTTTTCTGTCAGCATAGGGATTGACATATCTCCAAGTGGAAACCCAGGAATGTTCCCCCAGAGGCTAGCCTCACCACTGCTTGTGATTTGGGACTCCTTTATGGCAGAACTGTTACTGCGGCGCTGCTCCATGCATTGCTGCTGTGCATAGCTCTGAAAAACGTCTGTCTCCACATTAAAAAAAGAAAAAAATTATACATTATTATTGTTTCTTTTGAGTGCTATATAGCAGAACATCAAGCAGCATCCATTTCTGTATGGTGTCTGTAAACCTTTCACCAAAGTAGATGAAGTGCTCTGCTTCTTAGTGCTTTACATTTCACACCAATGAGGCCATTATGGATTTAAAATGATCACCTGGTGTATTGCAGCTTAAACAGTAGGTTTATGCTGGTACAAGCAAAGACCTTGACATTCTGGATCTTCATTTTGTATACATTTTACCGTTTTGTTTTCTATTTCTGACAGTAAATAAAACATAATGTAGCAATGTATACAGTTAATTAGATTGAAAAAAAATTACTTCAGCATCAAAAATATTTAGCCTTATTTTAAGCTTTAACGTGGGTCCATGAACTGACTTGTTTGCTTACCACTCTGCAGAGCAACAGGTTTTCCATATAAGCTTGTTAGATAACTTTTCTGCTGTGCTTGGGCTGCTGCAAATGTTTGTCAGAATGCAGAGTTTATTTCTAGTGTAAGCTTTGCTCTGTCAGAATGAGTGACATGATACAAGTTAGGCATTTCTCTTCTGCCACCAGTCAGCTAAAATAAGGTCAGTACTCAAACATCCTTTGGCCTTTCTCGGAAGGAGAAAGAGATGGTATTTCAGTTCAGCTTGATGTTTCCTGTTTTAACAAGATGCAGTATCTCATCGACATGTGTAGAAGCTTACAGCTTACTCCAGCATTCGTTGATCGCTCTGGTTGAATACTAAAATTGTAGAGAAAAATCCACTTGCTGTTGGGTTGGTGGTCTACACACTGTTGCCTGTACATTTGCTTCCATAATCATTACGGCAAATGAGTTTGTGAGGAAGATGTGCAAGGATAAATTGTAAGTGTGCATCACCGAATATTTAAAGAAAACAAATCCAAATGTGGATATAGGAATTTTTGCACCAGAAGGCTGACAGCTTTTGAAAAGTTTGATTTTGTACTTGATTTTGTTACTCTGACTTACCACAGTTTTAATACATGCCTCTCTGGCACAGAAGCAAGTGTCAAGGGAAGAGGAAAAGAAGGAGTCTACTGTTAGGACATTAATATAAACCTCAGTGAACGTGAGTTAGCCACTTGTTTTGTCTGCAGCAAGTACTCTGGAAGTACACAGCAAGCCTCTCTGTGCATTCATCTTCTATCTGTAAAATCTGAATAATGGACTTTGCCCCTGTGTCAGAGAGCTCTTAGGGATGCATGCAATATTGAGCAGTACTTGGATGCTATGGTTTACCAGGGCAAGAAATATCAAAATAGTCTTCAAAAGATAGAATGTGCGATTCTAAAACAGAAGCTTCAAATGCCATTGACATGCTTAAACTGTTATTTTCAGATTTTTCTAAAGTCCCTCTAATTCACACACTGACTATGGCAAGACAGAGCACTGTGGAAATCTGGTTTGAGAAGTGGAGAGATGCTAGATAACTACTAAAAAGCAGAACTCAGTTCTCTCTGCCCAGGAGGAAGGCATAAACTTCATGTCCTGGAAAGGACCTATGAAGACCAGAAACGATTGGTTTTCTGATTCTTCTTTGAGCAGAGATCATACCACATCTCCCCACTTGGGTATCGTGTGCTAGAGATACAGGTGAATTTTTCTGTCATGAGACACTGCTCTTAACATTTGCTTGGGCCTGACCCTAAACCACCACAGCACACATCTGCTACTCTACCAGCAATGGAGCCAAGTGGTGCCCACTCAAAATGCTGTGGGAAGATGCCTCCAGGAGGCAAGGAAGAAGTTAAAAGAGGAGGTCTGGAGCAGTCTTCTCTTTGAGCTTATTTCTGTACAGAACACCTAAGTGTTTGCATCTGCTCATTTCCTGAAGTAGATTGATGGGTAAAATTTTGGGTTGAAAAAGAAGCATTTTTCTGGCTTTAAGAAATATGCTGGCTGCAATCTGCTTAGAAGTTTGAAATGCAAATAGTCGTAGAAGAAACAGGCTCAGTGGGGACAGGTGAACTAATTTATCTCATTTTGGATAAATAAACTGCATGGCTCCACAATTTATTTTATGACCCCATCTCCATGTAGAGATAGTGATCTTAACTACAAAATGTAAATATTTTCTGTCTCTTACCTAATGGTCATAAAGCTGAAAAGTGGTGTTGTTCAGTCTGTATCAGTGCATCTGGGGTACAAATACACATATGATGCAGTGAACATGCATTACCCGTATGTCAGATGAATTAAAGGCAATAAATGAGGGACAGCACTGAGGAGAAATCATCAACTAAAGCAACAACCAGCACAGGCGCTGAATAAGTTTTTCAGGTTCAAGACATGTCTAGCCTGGAGATTCAAGTGGGGAGCTACTATACTGATCCCTTAGAAGACAAAAACAACAGCAACAGTGGTCACTGCTTACCAGTGCCCAGTTCAGAGAACCAGTAGCTCAATTAAAGAATACAAGTAGCTACATCAAAGATACTTCCTGTCAAAGCCTATTCTTGCTTTTTCTGTGAGATGATGAATTTGTTGAGCTGGATCTAACATTACTCCAATGTCATCAGAAGATTGACAGTGTGGCAGGACACTGTTGTTTAAAAATAGCCCACTTCTGTATCAGTGTGGTCTGCCTTAGATGGATTAAGGACTGACTTTCTGACAGGTCTCAAAAAGTTGCTGTTAGTGAGGGACATTGCTGTTCCTTGACAGCACAGGCAGGGGAAAACATATAGGAAGCAGCTTTTCAAGGCTTGAAGTGTTCTTTATTTGTACTTTGATGTAAATGAAAATTGCTGGTGTGCAGGTAACATAAAGATTGGCAGTGGAGCAAAGACAGCAAATTTGATTATTTGGCAAATGGGGTCTTGCATTTGAAGTAGCCCTTCACACCTGTATTTAGCAGTGTAAGGGAAGCCGGTGCAGATTGGTGCATCCAAATTTAAAGTAGTACCAGGCTAGTACTGCAGAACAGGGCTCTGCAGTCAGAGCAGCACTGCCTTTCACAAGGAACAAGAACTAGTGTGGGTGGTGGTTCAATAGGGATGAGGAGGGGATCCTTGTCCTGCAGAGATTAGTTTCATGACAGTTAAACCTGTACCAAGTGAGGTTTTAGAGTCCTCCCAAAAGGGAGGCAGGTGCATTGGTGTTTACATACAGCATTGCACTAATTTCTCAGTAGGTCTTTGAGAACAGGAATACAATTATGTTTTGGAAAGACAGCACTGGTAGAGTTTTCGTACCACAGTTGCTGGTAAGCTCAGCATTCTGTATTTCTGAGTTGGACACTCAACTACCATGACAGAAAAGTCAGTATCTCTTCTGCCCCTCCTCTTCCCCACTATTATCTTATTCCACAAAATGAAAACTCATGACTAGTAGCTCTCATACCCAGCATCATTTTACTGTAATACTTTTCTGCAGTTTCTGTGAGTCTTTTCAGAGAAATTCATTTATGAAAATTGGAAACTCTGGTTTAAAGATCACTTAGTGATGTGGCAAATTCACTTACCTAACAGTTTAGTATTACTTTAATGGCTTAATACAATAGTTTCCAATGCCCTCCTTTAGGAAGTAATGTTTTTGTCCTTAAAGTTAAGCATGGTCTCAAATCTGTCTGAGTTCAGTTGTCTTCAGACCTAAAGCCTGCAGGAAGAAGAAAAAAAAGCAGCAAGATAAGGAAAGAATAAACAGGCTTGGACTTTTCTGCTTGGAAAATAGGTGAGTGAGAAGAATCTGCAGAAGTCATGAGTGTTATGGAGAGAGAGGATAAGTAAATATTACTCACCCATTTTGGCACAAGAATTAGTAGGTATCTAAGGAGGTTAGCAGTTGTGGACAAAACAAACCAAAACCCACATTCTTTCTATAACTAGTTCTTAAGCTGTAGAGTCTCACTCTCATGTGGTGTATGCTGAAGAGTGCTCTTGGGCTTGAGGACAAACCAGACATGCTCACAGAAGTAGAATCCACGAAGGACTTTCTCATTAGAAGCAATTTTTGAGTTGCAAATTACTAGAGACTGTCAGAGAAGCATAACAGGCATTTGCCATGCTCCTGGTTCTTCTTTAGGCACTGTACTGGAGTGACACATGGGCTGAATGCCCTGATGCAGTGCAGGCATCCCATGTACTCAAACACGTTCCTGGAGTAACCAAATCTGGCAGTTGTGGCACTAAAGAAAGCCCCCATTGCAATTCATCATGAAGCTTATTTGAATATTGCTGCTACAGTTTAATCCAATTTTCCATTCCCATTTTCCCCCTCATTATCTTATTTTCAATATTTATGGCTCTGATTAGTCACAACCATTTGGCTGCCATCTCATTCTTCAGTGGTCCTAGCATCCAAGTACCTGAAAAAGGAAAAATCCTCCTGTAGCTGTCATCATTCTACATTCTAGAAGACTTGAGCGCTAGTGAGACCTTAATATACTTCCAGAGTACTCTATGGTGAGGAACACCTGGTGGAGTTAGGAAGAGTCTGCATCCTGCTGCAGATATTTCCAGGTATGGGTTCAGTATGTGTAAACTAGGGACTAGAAAAACTAAATCTAAATGAGATCTGTATTGTGATCATGACATGAACCTGTGAGGTTCTTGTGAATCTCAGTGCAAATCAGCTGTGGGAGAGGAAGTGTTATGTTTGCATTGCTGTAAAGGATGAAGAGATCTGCACACAGATCTGCAGCACTACCTTGGACTGCAGCAATACCATGAGTCAGCTTCATGTCAGACCTTGCACAGAGAAAGCCATGTAAGCACAGTTGTATCTTGTCTTTACTTCTGGAGCATATAAAACACTGTAAGTTCATGTGCAGTGTAAGAAATGTTATGGCCTTTGTCCGTTTTAAGCCAAAAGTCAAAGAAAAATGTCTATAGTGTCTGAAAACTAAAATTACTGTCTCAGGATTTATCTGCAGTTTTGCTTTAGGAATGTTTACATGACAGCGAGTGAAGCACAAATATGATGAAAAAGTATTTCTGTCAGAGTATCAGTGAAAAGTAGGTACAAATAGAAACCAGAAACCAGCTTGCCCTTGAGAAATTTCTAGACAGTTTCCAGACTTACCCAAACTCAACTGTTTAAATTTAGAATTGTTTCCACAGCACATTCCTAGCCCTTAACACATCACCAACATCTCTTGAGCACAAAGAAGCTGATATACTAGGTTTTGGTTTGTAACTTTCAAGTCTTATTTTGGAAAAGAAGTTGAAAATAGGTGAAAAGGATTTTGTGATTTTGTTGTTGTTGTTGTTGTTAAGTCTCTGTAAAATAAAATACTTGTGAAAGATTTATATTTTTGGAAACTATTGAACAGCTCTAGCTTGGAGTGTAACTTTAAGGACAGATGCCACACACTGTGGTATCAGTGGGGTAGACGTTCATCTGAAGTTAGAGATTAGACTTTGGGATTTACATGCCATGATAAAAGTAAGGGATAGTTGTGTAGCTGGGTTGAGAGTAGGATGGGCCTCGAAGGGGGTGCACAGTGATACTCAGCCTCTCTTTGAGCACTCTTGCTCTTCCAGGGATCACTCCTTGTCTCTAACTCCTCACCTGCTTTACAAATACTGGTTTATTCTCTTCCAGAATTAAATGTATTCTTCCATCAGTCAAATTTTTGCAAAGTACCACCACCAGCAAGATGGTTGGTCTGCTGAGTGTGTTTGGGAAAGCACGTACCGGACTATGCACGTGTAGTAAATTATTATTATCGTGCTCTCTCTTGAATGGCACATGAGCACGTGCTGAGCCTTTGTGTGTTGAGACACTGGTCAGACTGAGGATGCCTTTCAGGAGCAGTACTTGGAACCAAAAGGATGCTATATCTGCCTCTGGTCCTAACTCCCCTAGCACAGAAAAACACTCTCTGTTGCAGATTCTGATCTGAGAAAGCCACAGGGTTGCAAGGGTTAACATCACCCAACAAGTCCACTGGCAATTAAATGGGTATGGCCTGTTGGCAATTGCACACCAGACCTGTGTAGCTCTTGACACACAGATGCTTTTTGTTACTTAGCTGACTTCCAACAAGGTTAGATGCTGAAGGCGTGTAAAGCTTTCTTGCTCTTTGCCAGTAAAAACAAATGCTCTCTGTGCACAAAAAAAAAAAAAAGGCCAGCAACCAATGCAATCTGGGGAGCTCTTTTTGGAAAGACAGACCTGCCCTCATCTGTGAGTTGCTGCCCTTTCCAGACGATGCAGAGCTCAGGTTGTTGATTTAGGCAATGCTTGCACTGTTTTAATTTGAACTGCCAGTGTAATATGTCAGGATCCACAGACAACAGTCAGCAGGGTGGGGCTCAGCCCCTCTGCAGTTCCTAATAATAGCAGTCACTGTCAGTCAGATGGAGATCTGGGACAAGAGACGTACTCAGATTTTAAAAAACTGCATACCTTGAAAGAAAGTCCTCATTTTACCTGCCGAGGACTAAATGAAAGGTGCTTTCCAGCCTTTTGGGGACATGTCATTGTCAGTTCCTGTGTTTCAGCCATGTTCCTTTGCCATGCAGAGTTCCAAGCAGGACTGCAGCAGAGGGAAGTAACCTCTGGGCAAGTAATGACTTAGGAGACCCTATTAAGAGGATGAATATTGCAGACAGAAATTACAAGCCATGTTGCCAAGTAATTTACTGCGAGAGGAGGGAGAGCTGAGCAGCCCATAGCTCTTGCTGCAGTCACACAGCTGCAGCCTCTTTATGGCAGCAGCAGCAGAAGCGAGTGCAGAGCTGAGATTATTCCGAGCAGTAGCACTGCTAAAGGCGAGTGCCTGGCTATTAACTAGCTGAGTGCCAGCATCACAATGGCTGGTCTTTCCCAGCGGGCTTCACAGAGGGAAAGGGAACACCAGCCCATACACATTCCCTTCTTGCTAACCTCTCGTGAAATAGCTCTGCTCTTCACCGCTGTCAGGTCCTTGGAAAACCTTCCACTGACAATCATGGGTTTTTTAATGATCCTTAGGCATGCAACTGTTTCCCGTTTGGAGCATAAAACAAGCATTTGGCATCCAAGGTGTCACTAAATTTACTGTAACTGCAGCATAGGGGACTGGATTGTCTCGTATCCTGGCTTTCGTACAAAATTACTATCTTGAATGTGTTGGCCAGTTCTGGAAGCTCTGTGCAAATAGTATAGTATTTGAGAGTTAATCCCATATCTCTTTTGAATCACGACCCACATCGACATAAAAAGTAAGGCTCAGTTGTTAGTCATGGATTTGTTCTTAATAAATATAAGCATATGCGAGGACTTGCTGCATGTTAGCGAAACAGACTCCAGCAGAGGGCTGATTCAGCATTTAAAGCTGCATCTTTAAGACTACTCCTTGTGGTAGGGATAACTGCTGAATTAGAAATGTACATAATCTCATTCCAGCATCACTGAGAATTTAGTAAATTGTTCTTGTAAAGGAAGTAACTGCCAACCAGCCAGGAAAAAAGAAAAAAATAAAACAAACCCTCAAGATTTTAAAATACAAAATTTGCAGTTGTTATTGCTGAAGTTTCAAAATATACAAAATTCAGACTAAAATCCATGTAAGATGTCTGAAACTCATCTGTTTATATGTCTCATGCTTTTGATTATCAGCTTTGTGATTTTCAGAGGAAAAATAGTAGAACTGAAGTGGTTTATGAGTATTTTTGTCCCTATCATGTGTGACATTGCTTACAATGCTGATCAAAGGTTTTGATGACACTGATGTGTCACAGACCTTCTCCTCTGAATTTCTCAGCAATTCACAGGACTGAATGTTCCAGAGGAGTTGATCCAGAATCAATAAAGTTTACAATATAGACAACTCTTTAATTATTTTTCTGGGCTTTTAAAACAGTATCATAATTCTGATGACAGAGGGTTCTAAAGATTATTTCTTTGCTGAGAAGGAGTTGATGGAAAACTCTGCTGAACTGGAGAAGGTAGGAGTTTACTTTTATGGCTCTGACACAGATCTCAGAGAACTGGGGTGAATTCCCCAATGCCTTTGGCCTATGTCTCTTGGGACAGAACTCTACCATCCTTTCTTGTCTCAGAGCTCACAGCCCGTCAAAGCAGTCCTGAAAGGCAGATCTAAAAAAAAAAAAAACAGTGGTATTTTGGTGGTCCAAGTACCTACAGCTACAGTTTCTACTACACCTTAGTCTATGAGCTGTTACGGCAAACTACCATGCTTGCTTAAACATAGAAGAAAACCAAGTCTTTTGTCCTCACTACTTTGAAAACACATGCTGCTTGGTAAAATAAATCCAGTTTACATTGAAATGGATAACATTGACCATGTGCCTGTGGGCAAGCCGTAGGTGCCTGATGGAATGGTGCTAAGGTCCAAAAAGATGAGGTGGCCTTGGTTCTATACTGTCAAAGTCTGTATGGACTGTAGCATGGTACTAACTGAGCTCATGCATGTGCATTGAAGGCCAAAGAGGTATCATAGTGTGTGCTTCCCTGAGCTGCTGTGGCACTGGTGAACTCGCAAACATAAAGCAACACTCCTAGGCTTGTGGCATGGATCAGCCTTTTGGCTGCAAGTGTCACACTAAGCTAGAGGAGGTTTCAATGAGAAGGTATAGCTGGTTTCTCACTGTCATTGCTGTGTAGGTCACATCTCTGCCTAGATAAAGGTAACAGATTGTGAAAGTGGCTGGAGAATAGAAGCAAGAATATATACACCAGCAATGAGTTGTCACAGTGCAAACCTGTACCAGTGTATCCAGCCTGGGTGTGACCTTTTTCCAACTCTAGCATTTCATGAATCTGGGACAGAAAACGCAGTACAGTCACTGTAATGTGGGCTTTGCTGGGAGAGACTGTGAACACACATGAAAAAGAGAGTTTTAAATGGTATGGGCATATTACTAGCCTTTTTCACATGGTGTGTTCAAAACAAGGATTCTTAGCATCTAGTATTTATCACCTGCTGGATAGCAGTAGAGGAAAAAGTGATAGTGGACAATGCTGTGAATACTATTCAGCAGTCTCATCCATCATGGAGTAGGCATGATAGCTAGCTAGCTAAGATAGATAGATAGATATGCATGGTAATAGGCATCAAATATATATATAAACAAAAAAAAAATATAGAAGTCTGATACATATGTTCAGGAATGCTGCTTTTTAGGCACATGAAATGGTGCTTTGGTTAGATCTATGCTGGGTGTTAGCCTCCAAGAAAGCCACAGTCAGAATGGAGAAGAGTCCTGGAGAGTCAATAATGATCAGAAATGGAGGAAAGTGACTGCTGAGGCAAGATAGAATTGTCTGGCCTGATAAAGACAATTCCAAAGTTTAGCTGATCTTTTTTAAAGGTAGGAAAAAGTCTGTGTTTCTTCCAGGGTGGATCCACCAGTATTTTTGCTTGCCCTCAGATGTTTCTCAGTCACTCAGCTTATATGTAAAGGGTTCTACGTCAGCCAGTCAGTTTTCTTACAATGCCAGCACGATCTTTTCCTAAGTTTTGGCAGCTGATACATGGATGCTTGCAGACCCAGGACAACATTGTAATCCAACTACAGTGGCAGAAATCTGAACCTGGAGTGGTTTACTTTGTGTTTTGGATAGGCTAATTGTATAGTAGTCAAATATGTTGGGTAACCTGATCATGAAATTACCTATTTTATTGGCTCGAGGCCACAGTCCCTATTCCCTTTTGAAGTAGGACCCTATTCTGCTTCCAACAAAGTTTATAGGAATTTTGTTGCCAGCTTCAGTGGTGAGCAGGAACAGACCCATACTACCCCTGTAAGTGTTCACACCATTTCTGACTCTGTCATTGTAAAATATCAGATCTGTGCCAGATAAGACATATAAATCAGACTTCCTAGGGCAAGTAGGTATAAAGCTAAGGATAAAGTGGGAAAGTGGGTTTCACGATCTCTAAACTTGAGAGTTGCATGCTTTGCCACTCATCACATACTCTTGTCAGCAGTATAGAGGTATAGTTAGAAAGTGGCTGGACTCACCTATTAAAAGTTCAGTTTTGTATGTAAAAAATTTGGAGCAGGTCCTTAATATGTATCTGGGGACTACAAAACTAATAGTACATTATCTGTAGGGCACATAAATTGCCAAAGTCCTCTCAAAAACTCTACTTCAGACAGGGGATTTCTTTGTGGCTACATGTTGACCTGTATGTGCAGAAAGTCTTTCAGTATGCATTAAGGTAAGGCAATAGGTTCTCCTAGTACAGTACAGCTTTACAGATTTATCTTTCTCTATTTCTGTATTCCAAGAAGTTCACATCATATTTAAGAAACTGATCAGAGACAGCCTTCACTGCTGATACGCTGTTAGTTTGCACTCCATTTCAAGCTGTTTCTCTTTTTCAGCAGAGTTTTTTTTATCTTAATAAAGCCCCATTTAAATCATGAACAATAAGCGATTGATTTGCTTGTGGATATATTGCTGAAACATTATATCTTTCCAGGTACAATCCAGAATTGCAGATATTGGGTACAACAGAATGCAAAGGTGGCAAAGCTGGTGATTATCTCTTACTGTATCATGGCAAAAATTAACCTCCCGAGTTTTACAGTATTACAGTAGTCAAACTGGCATGTGATTTAACAACTCCTTTTCAGACCAGTTCTTCTCCCTTAACAAACAAAACAAAACAAAAAACAAAACACTCTTTTGGCTGGTTGAGAAATACCAAAAGCATTTTTGGTTGGCCCAGGAGTTGAGTTTTTTTTACTGTGAAGTGCATCACAATCAGCATTTGAAATTATATTGCCTTTTAAAGTTTACCATAGCATCTTCCATCTACAAAATATTGGAAATATTTTCCTTGGCTAAAAGACATTGAAAGAATAATTACAATCATTTAGGGCATTTAGTCATACACTGAAGCACTTCGCTCTGTACAAAGATGCCTATTTAGCTTTTGGGTCTGCTAGGTATCCCAAACGTGTCCTCATTGTGACAAAACAGATTATTGGAATGTATGTACAACAGATATTAAAGGTAATGGAAAAAAGCTGGTAACCTGCTCCAGTATTAGCACAGAGCAGTTAGGATGAGCACAGCTGCCTTTTCACAGTATTGTGTTGTAAGATATCCATTAACTCCCCATCTGACTCAAAAATACATGGCAGAGATCCTTACTCAGTAAACTCAGCATGAAATCTAAACTTCTGTTTCAGTAAAAAGGCAATGCAATTTTTTATTATTCTTCTTAGTGTCCTTATTCAGACATTTTTTCCCAACCAACCATCATCACAAACTTGAGGGTTTTTTTATTTTATTTTCTATTGCTCTAATGAGGACTAGCTGTCTACCCACATTTTTCCTGACATGCAAGTGAGAGCACAATTGTCAAAAGTATCCAGTAGCCCTTAACACTCAGCCTGTGACATTTTCAAAACCTGCATTTTTCAGAAGATAGGTTGTTGTGTAGTGCTTCATATATCCAGAATCTGTGTCTTCCATTGATGTGAAAGACATCTTGAAACTTCAGTGCATCTGGCTTGTGCATCTGGCTTTTGCATCTGCTGAACATCCAAAGCAAATCTGCACTGTGACAGTTTCACAAGTGGGAAGCTAAACAACACAGTTTGTGGTAGGGGGAAAATTACACCTATTTACTCTTTTAATACTGATTTGTCTTCATGCTTTAAATCAATATTTATTTGTTTTAGTTTCTCCTATAAAACACAGATAAAAGGAAGGCAAGAAACCAAATCTAGTGGATAGTAAGGAATACAAGGCAGGCCATTGGAGATGACAACATTGGTCATCAAAAAAAAAAAGGCACCAGACCTCCCTCTCCAATATTTTTGGTTTGTCACTAAATTGCTTACAGTTTTTTTGTGCCACCAGAACCTGCATACCCATCTTTCCGTACAAAATGTGATATTGTGATACTTACTGTTGCACAGAAGCAATGTGAAAACCATCTGCATCAAGTCTAAATGACTCTTTGAAGATGGGACTTCAGGCACAAGTCTTTTGCTGAGCTTTTATATTCTGTCTCCAGCAGCCGATGAAACTTGATGCTACAAAGGAGGCAAAGAAAAACCCATTACACACCTGAATAGTTTCAGAGTAGTTTTCTTTTTGTTTTGGCAATGGAGAAAACAAATCTCAATTGTTCATTACTGGCATTAGAGCAGCACCAGCTGAGGTCTACACCCTGTTGTGCTAGCAAAACAGTGAATGTGTGCCCAATGTCAGCCTCCAACAGAGTAGAGACTGGGGAAGATGAGAAATGAGCACAGAAAGGTGAAATCATTTACCCAAGAATATTCAGGAAGCTGAACCCTGTAGGCACCTCTTTTCACTGAGCCATTGGCAGGCTACACACTGAAGCCCACTGTCCATGCCCACACTAACTGCTGTGACCAAAGGTTCCCACCCTCCACTGAAACACACAGTCCACTGATCTGCTTCTGTTATGGGTACCAAAAGTCTCTGAGTACAGGGGTCTTGTCTTGCCTGCCTTCTCTGCAGGATGCTCTGACCCTCTAGTGACCCAGCTCCCCACCACCTCCATAGGCCATGCCAGCAAGACCTTCAGCACAGCATCTTCTGTAGATCTTTCATGCATTTTGGTTAGCTGGCATCAACAGACTGAGTCTTCCTGAATGTTCTGCAGTGTTGTTTCTCAACTGTGTTGTATGTATTCTGTGGCTACAGTGTGTGCCATCAATTAACCCATCAGTTTTCTTTTTGTCTGCCATTGTGCATGTGAGCTACACTTTCAGAGATCCTTCAGAGGTGTCTGAGGACAGCATTTGCATTGGATGTATGTCTGATGACTCCAGTATGGAGACATCTGAAGCCAGGAAAAAACTTAGATCCAGCCCTGCTGCTGTGGCTCTTGTTCACATTCGTATTCACATTCTTGATCACTATTATTGTTAGATAGAGTTAGAATCTGAGAGGTCGTTGCATAAAATATGTGTTACACTATTGGCCCTGACCTGCACATGTGTTGTAGCAGTCCCAAGCACATGTACAGGCTGGGCAGAGGATAGATTGAGAGCAGCCCTGGGGGTGTGAGTGAATGAGGGGCTGGACAGGAGTTAACAACATGCACTTGCAGCTCAGAAAGCTGGTCATATCCTAGACTGAATCAAAATTAGTGTGCTGAGCAGGACAAGGGAGGGGATTCTGCCACTCCATACTGGTGAGAGCCCACCTGAAGAATTGCATCCAGTTCTGGGTCCTCTAATATAAGAAGGACATCGACCTGCTGGAGTTAGTCTGGGGGACGCTATGAAGATGATCAGGAGACTGAAGAACTTCTCCCGTGAAGAGAGGTGGAGGGAATTAGCAATATTCATCCTGGAAAAGAGAAGGCTCCAGGGAGACCTTACAGCACCTTCCAGTACCTAAAGGGGAATAGAGTTGGGGAGGGAGTTTTTGACAAGGTGTCTAATGATAGGACATGGGGAATGGCTTTAAATTGAAGGAGGTTCTGCTTAGATTAGGTATTAGGAAGAAATTCTTTACTGTGAGGATACTGAGGAGANGTCCATTCTGTGATTTTATGAATACCACATTTCTTTATTTCTAGAGAAGCAAAGCAACAACATCCTCTTAGAGTTTAGCATGACCTAGGAAATAAATTGACTGCATGACCATCTCTGCAATGACAGCACCCATGGACATAGTTTGATTTCTCTCCCTTTCTGTTTTAGTTCACAGACATATCCAAAGGTACTGCCCCTAGGTAAATAATAACCCTTAGAAAGAAAAAAACCTCATTTAGGCTGTGAGTAAAGAATGACTTTAGGAAGGAGAAGCAGAGATGGAAATATTTTCATCTGTACCAAACTGTTCTGTCCAAGTCATTACAACTCACATAACTCTGGCATGTATTTTCAAAAACCTTAGCAGTGGAATGGATCATTTTTGCCTCTGACTTCCAAGTCGTGAACTTGGACAGGTGGTGGGAAAATTTGAGTTTTTTAAGGCTGTTAAGATTCAGAGAGGAAAACTGAAAAGGTGAAAGTGTTGGTGCCAGTTTCCTAACAATCCTCTTGGAAGGAAGAGAGCATTTCCCAGCACCACCAGTTATCACAACTGTCAGCCAGATAGCTGTTCAACAAAGATGCATCCTTGCAACAAGCTGTGGTGAAAGAGTCATATTTTATTAGTATGTATATTTTCTCTGAATGCCAATTGTTCAGCACAGGACTGCAGGAAAGATCATTATGGCAGACTTTAACTTGGCAAAAGTTACATCAGAAAAGAAGTCTGTTTTTTTCAACATCTCTTTTTGTTACAGAGAATTTCTTATAAACGGGAGAGAGAAGTATTACTGCCATTACGCTCCAGGTGGGCCAAGAAATGCTGTTAACCATTGGTTTAGAAAAGTATTTCCAAACCACCTCCCTTTTCAATGAATCCATGCAAATTTAGTCCTTGGCCTCTACTGTTACATCATTATCAAGCACCAGAGACTTAACTCGTTGCGAATGTGACTGAACTTCTGTTTGTTTCATGATCAGATTGACTTGATCGGATTTCTTCTGCCTTTCTTCTTTACTTCTGACATTGGTGTGCCTTTGAACTAAGCACTGTAGCAATCCTGTGCTGTGCTCTAGCATGACAACTGGATGTAGTGGAGACAAGTCATCTCTTGCAAGTGTTGCCTGATGGTTCAAGCCTATCCAAAGTTGGATGGCAGTCAGGCCCCAGCTTGATGCAGAGTAGAAAATACCAAGCAGCAATGTACAGTGGCCAAAAGATACTTTACTGTGGAAAGACCCATTGTTCAGCACCATGCTGTCTTTAAGGATTTTCTTCCTCCCCTTGATAAGTAAACTGAAGAGCCTGTAAAGCTGCTGTTTCGTCCTTCACATGTCTGTACTTGCACATTTTTTTATATCACTCCTTGCTGTTTGTTATGTTTCTTTTATTCCCCCATGATCAATCTGGATTAAAGGTTTTTTGCAGAATGCAAACTCTTGACCAGATTTGCAGAATTCAGCATGCAGTGTACAGTAGGAAAGGCTTTCAATGAAAGATGTCCCCTTGAAAATACAGACTCTGTTGTGCCCCCTCTGTCTTACCATTTCTATATGGGATGGGTTATATTTTCATAATATACCTCTAAATGTAGTGAATATGTCTACATAAACTCCTGGTGGGTGGATCCCATCTGTTTGCCACACTATAAGAAAACATTTTAGAAACCTAAAGGAAAAGAAAGCTATAAATGTACCCATCCTTACACCCATTCTTGGCTTCTCGTTTTGTCGTCTTGTTTGATGTCTGTCTATGCAAATGCCAAGACTGAAATTCAGCTCTTTTCCCAAATTTTTCTTTCACTTTTACTTCATGTATCTCTTACCAGCATTTGAAACTCTATCTCTCAGTTTTCCTTTGGAAGAGAGTAAATAAAATATATTTTTTTTCTGCTTATTTGCCAATAAACTTTTTCCTCATGTAATCCAAACTTGTCGAGTCACTCTGTGTCTGAAGAATCAACTACAAGATACAAGAACCATCCACAGCAACTACCAGAAAAATCTTTCTCATATCACACTTGGGAGGAAATTATTCCAGAGGAAAATTCTTGGCAAACACACTCTTATAAACCACTTAAAGTAGTTAATGGTTGAAGGAAAAGGAGAGGGGAAGAAAAGCTTTACAGAGACTACTGTCTTCTCCACATTTAGACTGTAAACTGATGCAAAGGACTTGTAAAAGTGCTATGGACATTTGAAAGGAAAATCACGTCTATCTGAGCAAGAGTTAAGATTTAATTTGCATTCAGTCACTTCCTTGGCAACTCTATTGCTTTAAACTTATCATCCTTGTTTGCTGATGACAATGTGTTACTGACATCAGCTTAAGCTGATGGCAAAGATATTACCAGTTTAGAAAATAAACTGTTATCTGGTGAAGATTATCTGCCTTCGACAGTGTTGATGCACACCAAAGTGCCCAGCTAGAGTTGTGGAGTTATAATTCTAGCATTGCTTGGGGGAACAAAAGGGATCACAGTGTGGTAAAAGAGGTGTGTTCATCTTTGTCAGTTTGCATGGAAGATTATGATTATATGTTGGTTCCATAATGAATTGAGATTTGGATTGTAAAATACAGATTTTTAAAAACCCACTGCAGTATTTTATACACTTTTTAAATTATTTTCCACAGTTGACTCTTACTTCCACCTCTTCCCTGCATTCATAAGGACTCTTAACTTCCTTTTTTAATATCAAAGCTGACATTCCCATGTAGTCATGCAACCCTACAGCTATGGTTTTAAGAAAAATAAGAGATATTGTGAAACTTGCTGTAAAATCACAAGAGCTCACAAAACAGAGCTAGACATAATATTGCTTGATATTCCTCCTGTGCATAGCCCATAGTGACATGCAGAACTTTTACTAGCAGATCTGCAGAGCATATGATCTGCTTTTGACAAGGAGAGGTTCAGTTAAGTATCTGAAACTTGCACTTTCACACCTAAACTACAAGCTGGTGGTTAAGATGCAGAACATGCAGCTACAGTTGATGGAAGACTCCTTTCATAGTGACCACACCTTGAAAAATAACTTTTGCGGAATAAAATACAATTGAATTTCATAATGATGGAGGTTACATGTGAGTAAATATTGCTCTCTGTTTCCCCATGGAAAACTGATAGGTGGTATAAATGAATCCTAAGTTTTGTCTCCTCATCTGAGACTGCTTTGTATTACTGTAGTGTACATGGTAGTGTCTAAGCTTCATTGTTGCCCCAGAGTAATTAAAAATTTTCTTACAAAATTTGTTTTCTTGCGCGTGGTGATAGTAAGTCTGATTTTAAAAAGTAGAAATGCCCTGTTAAGCTAATGTATCTGCACTTTGCTCCCTGCTCCAATTTATCATCTCATAGCAGGTTGAATGCACTCTTCTCTCTCAAAGTACTTATTTAGCATAACAAAGTATGACCTTGTTTGCACTGTGACTTGGAAAATACCTGTTGTGATGCCACATTGCATTATGACATTCTTTACAGGGCTCTGAGGCACAGACCAACAATATGGAAGTACTAGAGAAATAATGGTTTTGTACAACAAATCAGATAGTTTTATGTATCCACAGAGCTAACCCAGATTAGTGAATACTTTTCACATGTGGTACCAGGAGAATTTACTCTTTCCTAGTGTAACACAGATGATTCTTCCCCATGAGATGCTACCTCAGCTTCTCTGTCACCAAACCATGGTTTGAATGTTGAGATAACTGGCACATTAATGATGAAAGAGACTAAGACTCCCTTGTTTGACAACATATTACTAAAGTCAAAGAGAACAATGTTGGGGAGTTATTATCTGACACTTCAAGTTAGTATGACTGTCCTTAGTGTTCCCCTCCGTACCAGAATTGGGTAGCACTATTTCTCTGACATCAAGGAGGAAGATGCAGAGTGTTGCAAGGTGGACTTAACAGCATTTGGGGACCACCAGACAATCAGACAAACACATTCTCTTGTGTATGAGTTCATATCCAGACCCACAGGGCTCTGTGGGCTCTCTGTTGCTAATGAAGTGGGTGGGAACCAGCACTTACACTTCTGTGTGCAAGGTAAAGTCTCCTTGCTAAACAGGTCTTATGAACTATCTGTCACACAGAATTGAAGTGACTCCCTGCTCACTTACCCTGGGAACACCAAAATGACAACCTAAAAAAAGCTACCAGCAACACTTCTTCTGACTTGCTACCAGTACAGAGCCAGAGTGGGCTGCTCCCTCAGTAAAAAATTCTTGTTGTGCCAAGTGCAAGAGATTAACCACTGCAAAATGACTTTTGGCTGAGGACCCATGCCATCAGCAACATTTTCTAGCCACTTGTTAGCAAAAATTAGGGGGTTTTGTCATCCTGTTGTAGCACTTCTGCAAGTACCAAAGAGTTTTGCCAAGTTACCAGTACCAGGCACAGAGATGTTGCAAAGGAACCATCACAAGGCCAGACAGTGGTGGCACAGATGGATGCAACACGGAGTTCAGCAAATTTGACTGTTTGGGGTTGTTTCTTTTTGTGATGAACCAGTTAAGTCACTGTCATTCACAGATGGCTGACTGGGTTTTAGAAACCACCACAAGAAAATATTAGCAATGCACGAACAGCCAAGTGATCTGTCAGAAAGCAGAGAAAGGAGATGTTTTTGTAAAGAAGGATGTATAGAAGAAAAGGTTTTCTGATTGGGTGGGGAAGAAATCAGTGCTATTTTTCCTTTCTAAGAATCTATGGAAAAGTGAATAAATTATTATTTGCAGCTCCTTTTATTATTCTGTGCAGCTGCAAGAAAGAGCTCTATAATTTATGTGCGTCCTTGAACTAAACTGTGTGGTCTGGTGATTAGACATGGTAAGAGGACAAGAATTCCTCTCACTTTGCAGGGTTTAAAAGATTCTGATGTGTCCTTTCAAAAATGAAAAAAAAACCCACTTTATCTAAAAACAAAAGTTCATCTTTCTTGTTAATCAGATTAAATATTTTACTACTAAAAATAATTTATTTCTTTATGATTCATATTTTATTAGATAGTGTGACAATATGAAATACAAACATGGCTTTTGGAATAGCTCAAAAGTTAAAATGTTAATTTTTAATTTGTACAGTGGCCCCCACATGAGTCATATTGTGTGTTCATTAATAATTCTTCATTGTTGGCCTATCTTATAAAGTGGACATGGCTAATTTCTCTACTGTGCAAGTACCATGCGATGAAATGGGGAATGGGGTTTGTGGGCTGCATGTCACTCACAGGCCAGTTTGTTTCACATGTCTGCTATAGCAGGTGTTTCCTAAGGGGGACATAGACGCTAAAAGATACTTTAAAAGTAGCATGTAGCTACATAGAACTGTCTCATAGCTCAATGAGATCCATTAGGTCTAGTGAAGATGACACTCGTCATCACTCTGGCCAAGCCATGAGCAATGTATGTTTCAGTATGGCATGGAAATGCCACAGAGTACCATGTTTCATATGCTGGTTTCGTATGTAGGTCAGAAACTGTCCCTTTCTAATGCAATTTTGCTTTCCTGTTAGAAGCTGGCTGTTGTTAAGAAAGCATGTCAGGCAGGCTAGAGAATCCAGACTTTTATGAGTCCTAGACCATAGTGAAGATAAAATTATGAATCCAAGCCTGTAATGAAGATAAAATTTGGTTAATTTTTAATAGGACCAGACCTGAATGGGAATAGAGGAAAACTCAATTGTTTTATATCTGCAGTATTCATTAAAAATAAGAGACTTGCCATTTTATGGTGTTGTCTCAGTTTGAGAAAAATTGGAGGTGTGGAGACCTCAGGCAGAAGTCTTCTGCCTCAGATTCAATGCTCCTGGTTTCTCCAGCATGGAAGGACCAAATATGTGGAGATGTAAGTGAAAAAAATAACTCTTTGAGAAGTAGAACTGCTAATAACAAAACTGATGTAAGTGGGTTAAACCAATGGATGAGGAGAAACTTTCCAAGCCCTGCCCACTGGAACAAATTGAGATGGCAGTGGGCTCCCCCATCCAGAAAAAAACACACATGGACACACGAGAGAGACCAGATGGCCACCCT
>VXBX01009920.1:94970-115490 GCA_013400415.1 Scytalopus superciliaris
TTGTTTAACACCCAGCCTGTAGCCTGAGGTGTTGAATGTGCAGCCTTCAGCCCCTGGCCTGGGTGGCCACTCTGCACATTGTTAGCAAAGCACTGCTGGTTGAGCCATGAGCACCAACAGCCCAGTCTCTCACAGCACCTGGGTTGTCAAATGTTTGAGTCATTAATCACTAGCAGTTCAGTCTACTTAAAGAAGGCAGAACACCAGAAACCCAAAAACGCATATTTGGAGAAAAGATGAAAGAAAAGGTGAATACCAGAATTTTTGTGTAACCTAGGACAGGTGTCCAAGGGATTGATGTATGAAAATAAATTTAGAGCATCTCATCTGCATGTTGGCTAACCAGAAGTTGTGTGGAATATGCCCCAAGCCCTGCTACTGCTAGGGCTATTGATACACATGGTGTCAGATGGTGATCTCCAGCTTGTTTCAGAAGGCTCCTGCAAGAAACCAGGAGCAGGCACCTGTTGGCTCATCTGTTTTCATTTTCTCTGAGTCATAATACACTGTCCAAACACTCAAAAGGGACAGTGAAGAGTGTAAAAACAACAAGCCCCTTTTCTATACTGTAAAGCCATGCCTTAGAACAGTGGTTGCATATGTATGCTGTAAAGGAAACTCCAGTATTTCTTAATATTTCTTAATTACTGATTGAAGATCATATACTCTGTGCTCAGACTGCACTGTAGAAAAGTTAATTTTTTAAAATTATTACTAATTAGAAAAACTTAATGCAAGTTTTTAAAACCTTTATAGCTGAACCAAAGTGGAGAAGATTTCTGTACAAAGTGCTGGGTTCAGCAGTGCACTTGGCTAAGCACGAAGAGAGGGTATGATTGGATTAGGATCAGCATTTTCAAGAATACCTCATGTATTCCTGTTGTATCATGTTACACAAATGCAACTAAAGCATTTAGGAGCATAGGTGTACAGCCGGATGCTCCAGAGCCAGCTGCAGCCCTGGGGAGGTGACAACAGCCACAGTCAGGATCATGTTTTGCTAGAGTTTCCACAGTTAGTGGAATGAAAAACCTGTTTCCTGTATTTAAACTGATGTGGCACTGAAGGAGGCACCTCAGAGCAGAAACGCAACAGCAGAGCAATGTAGCTTCTGGCAAGAAGGCAGCTGCAAGCAGCTGGAAAGCAGTAATTCCTGCAACAGTGAAGTCCTTTGGAAAACAGATATGTACCTGTGCCTTGAGTCGCACAGGTCCTAAATGACAATTGCCTTGGAAGGTGAAAACAAACTGAGGCTCCAGGCAGAACATATTTAAAATATTCTGCATTTACTGCATGAATTTTTATAAATTCTTCTGTCAAATTTTACTTTTAAAAATTATGGTCTTTAATAGATAACATTTGTTCCTGTATAGGTAAATAAAAAGAGACAAGAAACATGCTTTCCCTTAATTTTAAGGGAAATAAGTATTTTCTTTCTTTGCTTTGGGGATGCTATCCATATGTTTGTGTATGAAATGGAGTTCAAATGATGGCTAGATGCATGAAGGTAGCATCCCTCTTCATGAGTACCTTTACCCAACATAAAGTGAAAACTCGTCTGACTAATAAAACCTAATAAAAGAATAGGAGGTAGACAGATTGAAGTGTTAGTTTGATTGGAAACATCTGGAAAACAGAAGATAATGCTCCACCAGTTTGTTTTTTGATTGATTGCTGGAAATTGCTTATAAAGCTGAACCAGTGCAGGAAACTTGATACAGAAGATGAAAAAATACCCTGCCTTTGCATTAGCTGCACTCATTTGTTGTAATTTTTAAGATTTGGAACTTTGTCTGAATAGCAAAAAGTTTTTCAGTTACCATTATTTACAGGGAAATGTGTTTCATGGACAGGTAGGTGTTAGACAGCTTCTTTGCGTAATACCCATGGAAAAACTGTAGGGTTTGTCAAGCTACAGGATAGTTCAATACTTTCTGATTCCACATGACTATCCATAAACACAGAATCACAGAATTACTAAGAATGGAAGGGACCACTGGAGGTCATCTAGTCCAACCTCCTCGCTCAAGCAGGGTCCATTAGAGCACATTGTACAGGATTGTGTGCAGATGATACTAGAATATCTCCAGTGAGGAAAACTCCACTACCTCTCTTGGGCAGCCTGTTTCAGTGCACAGTCACCCACACAGTAAAGAAGCTCTTCTCATGTTTAGGTGGAACTTGCTGTGTTCCGGTTTCTGCCAATTGCCTCTTGTCCTATTGCTTGGCAAGACCAAGAAAAGCCTGGCTCCATCCTCTTTACACCCTCCGTGCAGATACTTGTAGACACTGGTGAAGTCCCCTCTCTGTTGTCTCTTCTGCAGGCTAAACAGGACTAGCTCCCCCTGCATTTCCTCTTGAGAGAGATGTTCCAGACCCCATGTTGTCTTTGTAGCTGGACTCACTCCAGGACCATCATGTCTCTATGTAATAACACTATCTAGATCACCCACACACTCCCCTCATGCAGAAATCTCCAGGTCTTTGTCAGTTAATTCGAAGCCAGAGATATTAAATTAAAGAAATCTCATTATATGTTTTCATTTGTGAAGTAACTGAAAATAAATGTTTGGGATTTTATTATTCCAATATCAATTACTTCAGTTTAAAAAGTCTGTTTTCAGGGAATTGTTCAAGTCTGGCTGGGTTAGAAAGCACAAGATCTACTTGCAAAGTTTTGCTATCACATGTTGTGCTGAACTCACATCTATGGCAGTGTGAAAGGCACAGCAGCAAAAGCCGTCTTCTTTAAGTATGTGACTTACTAGCACCTGTGTAACTTCTTCCTGTTGATAAACCACTTAGTTCCCTGATGGGCTTAGTGGGGCATAGGGATGGCTGTCCTCCCTTTGGAAATTGTCAGAAAGCAGTTGTTTATTTTTGGAGTCAAACATGAGCTTCCTCTGGCACTGCAACACTGTAAGTTGAATTTTGGGTTTGTGGCATGTCTACAGCACATGCCCATGCCAGTGATCTCAGTGTTGCATCTCTCTGTGGGCTCTCCCAGGAGAGATGGCAATGGCTCAGCTGCCTTAAGGAAACCCCTGGTTGACCTTAATGGGGGGAATGAATGTTCCTTGGAATAAACAGTTTGCAAAAGAAGGCTACTTAATAGCAAAACCTCAAAGGCTCTTGCACAACTTCAGAAGGAGGAAGCTGGTGCTTTTGACTTTTCCCAGCTTTGAGTGTTCTGGGAGAAATTCAACAAAGGAGCTGTTGACATCCACACTCAGAGTGGCTTGTGATGTACTCCTGGTGGGAAAAAATTACATTCTTGGGTTTCATAGCTGCACTTTTTGAAGCTTTTTATAGCTGGTAGAATTTGTCCTATGTGAGCCTAGTTAGAGACTACTGTATCACATCAGAAATAGTGCTAAAGGCTTAATATGTCAAAGGAGGAGCCTCCAGCCTTCAATATAATGCAGAAGTTTAAAATCTTCAGCTGCCTCTACTGCAGAAGCAATGACTTCTGTGTATGAGGCATAGTTACTGATCACTATTATTATTTTTCATTTGCCATCTCAGATTAAAAACGCGTACACAGGGAGCTTGCTTTCAGGTTTGGTGTCACTGTAATTTATAGAGCATGTCCTCATTTCATGCAGCAGCCAGACACCTATCTCAGTGAGGCAAGAGGGACTCACACAAATGCATAAGAGCTTCCTGAAATAGTGCAGACAAACAGCAGGGTGCTTCTTATTAAAAGCTTTTGAACTCTTAATCATCCCATCTTTTCCCAGTAAATTTTCATTATAATCATAGGAAGGAGGAAATGACAAACAGAGGCATTGACTTGAATGTGTGAGCCAAGAAAAGTTAGACAGTGGTGGAAGAATGAAATAGGTGTGCAGTATTCAGAAAGCTCATGTAATTTTCATAAGGTGGAAAGGGAGGGAGGTGGAGATGAAAAAGTGTATAGAGCCAGGGTTGAAATCATGAGCTTATGAAAATGATAGGCTCAAGCCCACCGAAGTCAAGGGGAAGCTTGCCATTAGTTCCAGCTTGTTTTGCAGCAGGTTTTAGTACTCTCATCTTTGCTTCTAATTCCCTCCTGGAATGCTTCTGGTCAAAATCGGGTTTTGGGGCGTTACTCCAAGACTTTTGCCTATGAATCACTTGAAAGCAAAACAGTAGTCTGCCTACCATCCTACACATGACAACCTGTCTCAGGGCACACAAGGCTGCAGGGAACTAATGTATTTTTTATTATAATTTTTATGGGTATCAGAGAAAAGGGCCATTCAGACCATCCAGTCTGTTGTACCATCCTGATAGTAACGAGAGCATTACTTCATTTCCCCAGTGCCCTACCTTCTAGGGGAATACAGTGCAGCTGTAAACCAGCTGTGCTTCATTTGCACTCCACAACAGAGCCCTTTTGTCTGCTTAAACTGCTATTTACCATCTTTTCTCTCACCATTCCTTCCTTTTCCTCCCCCTACTTTTGGCTCTTTGTAGGCAAAGTAGTTGCTAAAAAACAGGTTATCGATTTGAAATGTGGCATTCTTTGGGCTTAGAATCTGTCCTGATAATGTTAAATGTAAGACAGATTTCCCTATTTGTCATAAGAAGGAAAGTGAGGAATGACTCTTGTTGAGTGAGTACAAAGGGATGGCACGTTTCTCCCCTGGCTCCAGTTTCATTGGAAAGAATGGATTTCTCCCAGAGCTTTAAGCACTCGGCAGAGACCCTAATCTGTTGACATACTGAAGCAAGCTTGCCACTGAAGCAAGCTTGCCACTCAGCCATGACTCCTCTGCAGACTCCACATTTAAAATCGTTTCTGTCAGCCACCTAGAGATTCTGTGTTGATCACTGAAGAGAGATGTCCCAGTTCTAGTGTCTCCGGTGTGTCTCCAGTGTTGTGGGGAAAAAAACATTTAAAAATCCACATTTCCCATTTTATCTCTAAATCGAGGACAGAGCTGAGTTAGACAACAAGCACCTTTTCTAAGGCAAGGTACTGAAGTGAAAATAAAGAGCCTGATGCTTCAAACCCAACTGCTGTGAGCATGTCCGTCAACACCATTTGGAGCATGGGCAGCAGCAGGCTGCTTCTCTCACTTTAGTCAAGCATAATTTGCCAAAATTCTAATGTCATCTTTGTTTACAAAAAAACTCACATGGTTTGATGCAGGTGCTAATATAGCAGGAGCAGGTAGACCATTTCTAAGGTATGGATCAAAAGAAGATAGTAACATACTACTCTCATTTATTCCCTCTGCCCCTAACCCAGTGCATAGGAGGGTGCATTGCATGCATCTAACATATAGCAGAATTAATCAGTTTCTTAAATTACTTTTCAGGTACACCATTATGGCCACAAATCTTTGGTGCAGCCCAAATTTCTGGCATGCAGCTGTGGCAAACAACAAAGTGACACATTTTGCAATGGTCTACGTCACTCTTCCTCTGACCTGTGCACGTTTGTCAGACATGGAAGTAGCGTTGCTGGCTGCCAAGGGACTGCTGTTTTGAGTGTTTTAATTTTTAAAAGTCAGTGTCTTTTTCATGGCTGAATGCTGGGCTGGCAGTGGTATTTTGGATACTAGTGCCATCCAGTGGCCCATAAAGAATGCCATAATACTCTTCAATGTCCTCAAGGAACACTAATGGCATACATTTTAAGCCAAAATAGCTCCATGCTGAAAGTATATGATAAAAAAAGTATAAGCCTTCCATTTCAGAGGTCTGTATTTTATTATCACTTTATACACTCTGAGTACAGACCCGTTTGCAAAGGAAGTTCAGTCCTTGACTGTGTGTAGTCCAATTCGGTGGTCTCTGAGCAAAGGTAGGAACTCACAAGTCAGCACAGTTGTCTTTTGTTGCAGACTGTTAGTCATTTTCCTCAGTGTTTAAAGCAGATTATCAGGGATTAATTACCCTTGTATGAAAAAGAGAGGGTGGGGGAATGGGGAAAGATGATGCTGCAGGGTGCTGTAGGGGGACAGTAATTTTGCAATTTAGCAAAGAGACTTTTCTGACATCTTCTGTGTATCTCTTCATGAACACATATGTATGCATCCACATGACAGAAGGAAATGCAGCAAAGTTTATTAGACCAGCTGATGCTGCTGGAGGTTTAAAAAAAAAAAATCCCAACAAAAAAAACAGACAAGACCTTATTCATGTAATGGAAAAGAAAATACTAAATTTCAGACTACACAGGAACAATTGCCCTGAGCTGCATTACTCAGATAAATACCAAAAAGGAATTCTAGTTCAAGTAAAGGCATTACAGTGAGAGCCACAGGGAAAATTGACCAGTGCTGTGAAATCTGCTATGCCTTGATCATTTCTTCATTTGCTGTTCTCTCATGCTCTTCTTCAAGGGCAATGTGTCTTTGTCCATGGGAATTTCTCTCCGTTAGTAAGTTTAATTAGGGTAACGGGTTGCTGAAGACTAGAAGGACGTACAGGTTCAGGAAAAATACTCTTTTGAAATGTGAGCCATAAAGCAGCTGTTTTTAATCCAAATTTGTTTGACAGTCTTTTTTGTCAATACAGAGTCTTTCGGTTTTGAAGGTGTTTTTATATCCCTCACATTACTGTTTCCAAAACTTAGAGGCCCTCAAACACAAAATACTTAACATAAAATAGGCATCTATTAAACTGAGCAGAGCAGGACCAGGATTTTCTGCCCATGGAAATTTTTCTTTGAGGTTGCTGCTGAAAATTGCAACTCACAAAATGACTTCCAGGAGGAATGTTAGCCACATGATCCATAGAATACCCAGCTCTGACCATAGCTAGCTACAGGCAAACAAACAGGCATCTTCCAGTAAAGAACAGACTTGAGGCATAAACTCCAATAGTGGGTTTAAAATGTGATATGCATGGCCTGAGAGTCTAGCCTGATCCCTTGATTGTCTCACACAAACAGAATAAATTTCTGGTAACAAACAGAAAACATGCATTGCAGAGACCTTAGCCCCATGCTGGCTTTGATGTGGTGATTCTTGTGACATTAATATGAATAGAATGATTCACTATTTGTATCCCTGCCTGGAAGATGGTGTCTTTATAAAAACATATTTCCCGTTCTCAGAAGAGTGCTAAAAATATCAGAAGTGATAAACCAACAGCAGGAAGCAGACTCTATGTATCATCATTTTATCCTCCAACCTATTTAATTACATTGGCTTCTAAAGAATGTGGGGAGGGACTCAGAAGAATTTATACTCGTTGCTTTTATGAATGTATTATATTTGTTAAGTTTGAAATACAGCCTTATCTGCAAGGAACAGCATAGCATTGTGCAGCTCCAAAGGCAGACCAGAAAAGAAATCATGACTCCAGGAATCTGAATTTCTTTTAAGTTTCCCATTTTAGGAGCTCAGATGCTCTCATTGATTGATCCCCATTCAGAGCTCCAGTTATCTGCAGTGCTGATACCTCAAGGTATTTCCCTGCAGCCATGCTGCTATGTGATGGAAGGAAGCTTTCAGCAGGTCTTCATGCCGTTTGTGATTTCCCAGTGCTAGAATAGCTCATGCAGAAAAGCAAAGCACTCTCAATCCTTTATCGCTTTACCTTCAGCATGATGATTTAGAGCTAAAAGACCAGTTGTGCTATGGGTTGTACTCCTGCTCCAGAGAAGGGACACGGGATCCAGCTGTTGCTTACCAGCCTCGGTGCCAGAACAATCTTCCGTAATTCATGCCTGAAAGACTGAAGCAAAGGTGTGACTTATAACGAAGGGTTGCTCTGCATTCACCCTTGGCTTCCTGCCACCGAAACAGAAGCTTATGAAGAAAAAGAGTAGATTACAGGAAGTAAACTACATGTTCTGTGAGTGGCAACCAAGATCCTGTTGTGTTCCAGCTGCCTGTAACTCTTCTGCATGGTCATTATAGACGAAATGATTCACTGAGTATGTGATTTGCAGAGTTATGCTGAATAATTACCTTTATTTTACAATCAAGGACCATGACAACCATGTCTAAGAGGTTCTGAAGGAGAAGTTCATATAAGGGAGCATGTGGCTGTGTGGAATTGCTTGTACCAAAAGAAATGGTTTAGGAGAGGTCTCCGTTTTTTCAGTAGTGTTGCAGAGCTCATGCTTACCACAGTACAGAGCAGAGCAGATCTGGGGCCTGGGGGCACCTGGTGGAAAGACACAGGTTTCCTAACCTTTGATTGAAAATCTTCCTTCTTTAATGATGTGTACCTTCTATTCAGGCATTTGGTTTTTTTTTTTTCCCTTTCTTTCTACAAACATGCTGCATCAATTGTGGTTTTGAGTGCTTTGCTCACCACAAGGATGAGCAAGAAGAAGTTTGTTTAAGTCACCGTTGTTTTTTTTCCCCTGAGACCAGAATCATTAGCCAGATTTTGTGTAGCAATATCTCCAGAAGGAGTTCTGAGATACTCTGATGCTTCCTATGACAAATGTATATGCTTGGTAAATGTAAGCTCTTGTCCTCTTCAGACTCTCCATTCAGGTGATACTTAGTACTAGCCTAAATAGCAAATTGCCGGCGGCTGTGGCCGTGTGGGTAAAGCCGCCGCCCCTGGATCCGTGCTCCTTCTCGGAAGGACGCCGGTTCGAGTCCTGCGGGTCTCGCTCTGCCAACTTCGTCCGGGCTTGCCCCGGCCAAGGCTAGAGTGTCCCAGGGCTAAAGGGGGTGGGGCCAGTTCCGCGCACGCTGAGCTCCACGTAATAAATCCGTTCGCGCAGGCATACGTCGTTCGCGACGGCTAGCCACAACAACAACAACAAATAGCAAATTGCAGTTTTGCCTACATAGCCCTAGTCAGGAATTCAGTGATTTTGGGTTTGTTTTCACTAGTAAAAGTTAAATAGAGGACACTTTGATTTTGGATTATTTGGAGGGTGCCAAAAGGTGGGGTGTTTTTCTTCCCACCTAACCCAGAAACCCCACTTAGGGAGTGTGGGCATTTGCAGATGAAACACTTCATCCTCAGTGGAATCCAGCAATTTGCCACTTCAGATATCAGAACTATGAAAGAGCTTATAATATTACTGATTGTTACCAGCACACCCCATCCCCCCCCATGCTTTGGGGAGTCATAGGATCACAGAGTCATAGAATGGCTTGGGTTGTAAATGACCTTGAAGATCATCCAGTTCCACCCACCCTACGTGGGGCAGGGACACCTTCCACTAAACCAGGTTGCTCAGAGCCCCATCTAACCTGATCTTGAACACTTCCAGGGATGGAGCATCCACAACTCCTCTGGGCAACCTGTTATCTGTTCCAGCACCTCACCACCCTCACAGTAAAGAATTTCTTCATAATATCCAATCTAAACCTACTCGTGTTCAGTTTGAATCCATTCCCCCTTGTCCTGTCTCTACATACCCTTGTAAAAAGTCTTTCTCCATATTTCTTGTAGGCTCCATTCAGGTACTGGAAGGCTGCAGTTAGGTCACTTGGAAACCTTTTCTCTTCCAGGCTGAACAAATCCCATTCTCTCAGCCTTTCCTTGCAGGAGAACTGCTCCATCCCTCTAATCATCCTTGTGGCCTCCTCTGGACTCACTCCCACAGGTTGATGTTTTTCCTGTGCTAGGGACCCCAGAGCTGGATGCAGCACTGCAGGTGGGGTCTCACCAGGGTGGAACAGAGGGGCAGAACTCCCTCCCTTATCCTGCTGCTTTTGATGCAGCCTAGGATAGAACTGACCTTCTGAGTTGCAAGAGCACATTGATGTGTTGTGTCCAGCCTCTCACTCCGAAGTTCTTCTCAGCAGGGCTGCTCTCAATCAGTTCATTCCTCAGCCTGTATGGATACTGAGGGTTGCCCTGACCCAGCTGCAGCACCCTGTACTTGGTCTTATTAAACTTCGTGGGATTCCCAAGGGCCCACTTGAGTTTGTCCAGATCTCTCTGGGTGGCATCCTGACCTTGAGGTGTCCATCTTGCAAGCTGTTGTAGGCTGATTGCTGACAAAAAGGGGACACAGGTCTCACTCTTCCCACCCCCTTAGCAACAGTGAGTTTCATAATTTTATTTTCAGGGGACTGTGGAGAGCACAGATAGAATGGTGTGTGCCAATCAGTAGCACCTCACCTTCAGGCTGCCTCATTCACCTCACAGAGCATGTCACTTGGCAGTGAATTCACTGTGAACTGTCTACAGGCTGGAACATTTCTGTCAATTTGTCCTTGCTTGAGTGGAGTGATACCTAGGAAGCACCCGGCATTTCAGGGAAAGGAGCCTGCAATTCAAGTGTCACTCCTAGCTGGCTTGCCATCATCTGTTTGTAGTGGCACTGTGCATGATATGTCAGGCAAAACTCAGCTTGCTGTAAGAGCTTAGTGACGTGCCTTTTTTCCTTTGTGGTATGTAGCCAGTCTTACAGCTTGTAATTTTTAACATTTTAGTTGCTTTCATGGAGGAAATCTGTTATTTCTAGGGGCTGTGCAGATCAGTGATTTTATAGGCAAGATGACCCTTGTCAAAAGTGGATTGCAGATGATTTCAGTGGTACTGGAGACAGATGCTTGCCGTATCAGTGATGTAGTCTGTTAAGTTTATTCTGGTGCAGTGAAAGAGCATGCACTGCAGATGTGCAAACAGTGACCTCATTCTGTTCATATCAAAGATAATGGGTGAAGCCATTTGAAAATCCCAGTGCTAATATACTTGGAGTTTTCTTTAACAGTTTTACTGAGACCTTGATAGGGTGTCAAACTAGTGCCCTTCAACAGAGAAAAAAAAAAAAAAAAGCAAAAAAGCTTGAATCACTTGAGCAGGTTGTAAATCCTGAGCAGGTCTTTGTGGAAAATAATTTCTCCCTGCTTTTATGAGCTACCACCTCAAGAAACATTTTGTCTTATAGTTAGAAAGCATCCTGATTTTGTGTGTCCATCTATAGCACTACTGAATAAAGTTAGGGTTTAGTGACAAACACTACGTGTTCTTCCTTGAGCTTCCACTGTGCTTGTACTCACATAGTGAAATGTGACAGGAGGAAAAGTTCAGATAAGTTCTGGTTGTTCCTTCCTGGAGGAATACATCGCTGCATGTCTGAAAGAGAACTCTCAGAGGATCTGAGACACAAAAACTTACAAAATCCAAGGTTTTGATCTATTCAGACTCAGGATCTGAGAATCCATTATAGTATGCACAAAACTCCTGTGCACAGCACTTAAGTCTGGCTTTGAGACTGTTGCTGTCCTAACATAACAACCCCAGGCAGGAACTAGTACCTCTTTCTATTGGATTTTGTGCAATTACAGGAGAGACTGCATCTGCCACAAAGTTTGCAGTCTGTGTAAGTTTCTTGTCTCTAGTGGTGGACCAGTTGGAAGCCCAGAAAAGATGCAGTGAATAGTGTTGTCTGTGCCATGGACTGAGAGATCCAAAGACAAAGAGGTCACCAAACAAACAGCAGTGAGCATCAGGAGTGCTCAAGGGTAGAGGTACTTTTCTTTTTAAATTATCCTTAAAATTGAGTATTTTAATACTCTATACACTGTCTGGAGCCTAATCCTGTTTTGACAAACTATGGGCTAAAACTAAAATACCTTTCTAAGCCTCGTAAGCCCTCTCCTCATTTGAACTATCTGGTCCCCTCCTGTTTGGGGCCTCAATGCTGACTTGAGCAGTGGGAACAGGCTTTCATATGGAGCTCAGCAGCTACTGCCTCTGCAGGGCAATTGGTCCACTAACATTCAGACCATGAAAAACCTCCCTCAAATTCTGTTGTTGTGAGGGGTAACTGCTAATGTATCAGACAAATGCTAGTACACAGAGCAAAGGGATTTTTCAAGCCCTTTTCTGTACCTGGAAAAAAATTCTCAGCACTCTTCCCAGACTCTCCTTCCATCCCTGGAAAAGTATTCGGTATGAATTTTCTTAGTGGACCTCAGTGCTATGTGCAGCAGCATGCCCACACCTGTACTTGCATCCCATCTGAACTCTGCAATGGCCCAGCTTTCCAGGTAGCAGCACGGCCATCAAGCTAAAATTAGATTTATGTGGAAGATGTAAGTAGATTGGAGGGCCAGCAGTTTTCTTGAAAAAGTGAAGAGATTAAAAACGCCTGGTATTTTTCATCTCTTTGAATCTGGTTCTAGCTTGGTTTGAAACAAATGAAAACGTGATTTTTTAGTTCTCACCTTACTCTGGAAAATTTCCCCATTGGGTAGTTGGGGAGCTATTTTTGTCCCTCTACCTCTCTTCTTTTTCCTTTACCTCTAGCTAAAAAAAATAGACACTATAATAATTGTACCAATGTAATACAGTATCTTTGGCCACCTTTGCCAGTAACATGTCCAGAAATTATCTCTCTGCTCATGAGTTGGCAGAGTTAGTTCTCCTAAAGCAAAGTCAGCATCAGCTCAGAAACTGTGGAGCAGCATGGCCACCAAGGGCAGATCCCATGAGTTGTAGTTTATAGAGTGAGTTAGCTTTTTACTTCCAAATTTATTACCATGCAGAGAGTATAGGTGATGGTGGCTGATTTAGTTTAGCACAACTAGCACAACTATGGAGCAAATACCATGTTGAATACTGACAAAGTAACCTTATGCCACAGTATGAGAGGCAGATGCTTGAATTTATGTGGTGCATTGCATCACTTTTGGCCAATGTACTTGAACATCTTTTGCCTTTTGAGCATGTTTCTTAAGGTCTTTCCATTTAAAAGGCCAGAGGTCTTGCTTGTGGATGTCTTGCAGGCCAAAGAAAGTTTGTGCTTGTAGGGAGGGTTCTCTCCCTCCTTTTCTCTGTAAAACCAGACATGAATATAGAATTACACTCTTCCTGAATGTAGAAGTTAAGACTCAGTCACACCAGCAACTAGCATGTATGTTAGCAGATCCCTGAACATCAGACAATATGAGTGTCCTCAGCTCATGACCAACACTGGACAAAAGTTTAAAGAAGGGGGTTTAAGCTAATAATTTTATCTCACAAATGACAATAAGTGCTTTCCTGCAGTAGAGAAACCCTGCACAGTACAACTGCCAAGCATAGCCCTGCAAAATGAGGAAATCTGGCATGGTGTCATGCAGGTCGGCACTGAAAGCCTCAGTGTCAGTAGGCAAGCTGCCACACACACAAGCAAAGGGAGGAAGCCTCAGTAAAAAACATTTTGATGTGAGGCACTGAGACTCTGAAACAATTGGCTAATCCAGCCAGACTGTAAGGATTAAAACACAAAGCCCAGCTCTATGTGTTAATTCCTTAATTTGGGTCTTTTCTACCATTACTTTGAAAATAACAAGCAAAAAACTGGATATGATTCAAGTACCAGAATTAGCACTCGTTGTCCCTATGGATCTTGGCCATTGCTCTGTGCTGACCAGCCAGATCAGTTTGTTCCTTTTCCACAGAAAATCCAATTTCCTCTTAACATGCTGTGTCCTGGGGATGTTTAAGTTTCTTGAGGTGGAGATGTCTGTCATATGTGCAATTAAAACAGATGAACAAATTCTGCTAAAACCCCAGTCTTGGTGATTCTAATCTAAGTTCTCACCAAGTGAAAAGTAATGCATAGAGATCCTCACGAGACATTTGCTTAAGGGTAAACCAGCATAAGCAATCACAGCTTCAACCTAGATGCCTTGACCTAAAAACTGTGTGATTTATTTTTCATTTCTAGATAAGCCTTGTATAGGTGTTCTCTGCATATGCAGCTGCAATCAGAGATATTTCCACAGGCTTTACAACAGCTTCTTTGGCAGCTTGAAGAGATATTTAAAGAGTGTATGGGGCATGAGGGTAAACAAGAGACTCTTACTTGAAGCTGTGGAAATGTGATTAACTTGAGCTCATACAGTCCAAATCCTGTCTTTCTCCTTTTCAGCAGCAAACAGCAAAAGGATATACATTGAATGGCATGGATTTAAACCAAGGCCAGTTAGTAGCAACATGAGAATAGAGAGAGTTAATGAACTGGCTTTCTACAAATTGTCTACTCAGCCTAAATAAAACTCCTTGTATACTTTTGTGAATAAAAACTTAGATTAAAGTCTGTTTAATATTCCTTATCCAAAATATGTTTTTAAGAAAAATACGGGGGAAAAAACAGTTGATTAAAAGTAGCTCCTGTCAGAATTTTGTGGGTTTCTAGAGAAAATCCATGTTTCAGAATTTGTTCTATGTGACTGTATCTAGAAAATTCCACCCTATTTTTAGAAAGAAAGACACTTTACTAGATGAAGCACAGAATTTTTCATCTAGCTCAGGTTGCAGTAGAAAAAGTTCAGTGCTAACAAATCATGCATATCGTCTTTGAGGTTAGCTGTAGTAGACACTAGGCAAGGAAGTGCAGCTGCCAGTCATTTATTACTGATGTTAAGGATTATCCAGAATACTGGATAAATCTGTCTGTTTCATTACTTGTATTAACAATCTACAGTCTTTAGAGCACTTTGTAGAAATAATTGGTGTTGCAGAGGATGTTGTTTCTGGACTCAAGATGTCCCTGAGCTCTTACCCATTTCCAGAGTTAGTGTAAAATCTTGCAAGCTTTGGAAGACATGGGGAATTAATACGGAGTGGGAATCTGCATTTGTAAGTCAACTTTTTATTCACTCTCACATCTCACAGAAAAGATACTCTCATCACCCATTTAAGAGCCTGGCACCCATGATCAAATTGTAAATGCATAGGAAAGTGTGGCTTTTTCCTGTCAGCAACTGGAGGGAAGCAGTGTCTGTGGATCTCAGCCCATGTTCAGTTTCAGTTCAGAAGTCAGAGGAAAGAAGAAAAGTCAACTAAACCTTTTCAGATGTCAAGGAGTCATGGTGGTGGCTCAATCAGAAATGCACATGGATTGTGTTAGACCTGAAACTGCTTCCAGTGACCCAGTAGCATTCAGTGAAAGGAGGATCTTGCATGTAAAATCTTGGTTGCATCAAAAAGTGTTATTGTTCCATTAAATTGGGGATTTCCCCATGGGATATTAAAAGAACCATGTTTTTTCCTATAATAATTTTATTTCACCATCTCAATGAGACATTTTTCCATTGTGTCGCCTTTCAAAAATGCTAATGAGGGAGTTTTTAAAAAGGAAATTCCTTCCTGTGTTTATCACTTTTCAGTGAAGGCTGTTGCTCTGGGAGCAGTGCCATCCTTTTATTTGTTGTTTGAGATGCATGGTGATTTTAATTAAGCAGTCATTGTGTGCATCATGGTGGTTGCCTTCGGTGACCAGAGAGCTATAATTATAAGGTTGCAGGACAGCTGAAATTTTTGCTGCAGCACTTCAGAGCGTTGTGAGAATTATCTTCATGAGAGAGGATCCTTTCTCCTCTTAGACAGATTTGACTTGGATAGTCTCAGGTATGACATCAGCAATTGGATTGTGGTAGTAATGAAATGTTCATAATTCAGAAGCCCTGGGCAGGAGTTAGTCTTACAGAGCTCTGTGTGAGTGAATGCCGTCTTTGATATCCCAAACTAACAAGATGACTATTCCAATTCATTTACTTGAACAGTGTGTTCAGGGCAATGGATGCAGAACTACTCTATTTGCTTTAGCAGGCCAGGACAGGAGAAACCCATCCTTTGACACAGTGGAAGAGAAGCGTAACTGTTAGATGAAACAGAGCAAATTAATTTTGCAAGAACTGTTATTCTGCATGCAGGTGGCAAAAATCATCAAGAAAGGGGGCTGCAGACCAGGAATGTCTGTTCCTGTACTGGGAGCCGTGAAGTCAGTTGTGGGGAGCTGTATCTCTTCACCCGTCTCAAACCACCCTTGTCTTATGCATAAGCAAGTAACTTCTCTGACACTCAGTAATGCAGAAAAGTGATGAAAGGCTGCAGTGAAAACCAGTGTATTTCTGGCCTGAGAGCATGTTATTTCTTTATCCTGGGTGTTCACCTCACTGCAAGTAATTCTACCTCACCCATAGCAGGAATCTGTTCAATATATGAGCAACAAAGTATTTCCATAACTTCCAGGCTCTTCCATTTACTCCCCTACCAGGCTCTGCCTCAGCGAATTAAGTCTATTCTATTTCCAAAACAAACATTCCGAGTCATTTCTTGCATGTTGTGACAAGTAGTCTATTTAATGTGAATCAACCCTTGCAACAGCAATCTCCATCTTAAACCAGTTTCACAAGAGAGGAGGTGGATGGCATACTTCCCTGTCATTAATTGTTCACCTGGTATCCAATCTCAGCTTTGCTTCCTGCTCTGTATTCAACCGTGGAAAGAGCAGGCATGAAGGAACGGAGCTAAACTCAGCCCTTCTCTTTTTGTTGGGTTTCACTTACTCCCCTCAGGCATTTATCTGCTGCACCTGTGCAATTGGAAACTCCTGTCATTTGTTCCTCAATAGCACATCTGCTTCATGCTTGGAGTGATGGAAATGGCCATTGTTTTGTCCTAAGATATGAAGGTACATGGAAGATACATGTAATGCATTGCAGCAGCAGGCTGTACTCCTGCTATCCCTGCATCCCATCTAGAACTTTCCAACATACAATTTGCTTTGTTCAGCTATGGGGAAGCTCAGTAACGTGGGTGACCAAGGTCCTAATGATGCCTTAGGACATTTGAAATACTGACTCCATGCTGTAGGTACTTAGTCTCCTGCACAGGGAAACTGGAAGTGGAAAATGGTGTCAGTCTCCTAGATGCTATAGAGGAGCACAGAGTGCAGTTTGCTCAAGTTCAGAAGCTGGATTGCAGTGTATTTGTCCCTGGCTTGAGTTTTAAGTGAATCAAAGCTTAGCCAGGTGGCCACAGGATTTCAGGGAACTGGGGCAGAAACAGTCTTGCAGGAAAATGCCTAAGGGAGTAAAGCCAGTAGCTTACATTTATGTGTTGCTGATGGTGTAATTGCAGAGCAGAAATGGATCTCAAAAACAGACAAGTGTACTCTCTGGTTCTGCTTGATGCAGAATAGGAGAGGAACTGCAGGAGTAGTCATTTCCCATAATCTGAAACACCTTATATTTCCCAGTGCTCGAAACAGAGAAGCCATCAGGTTTCAATTATGGAGGCTGTGTGGCTACACATAACCACAAGATTTTCACCAAGCATAGTCATGCAGGACAATTGGCAACAAGTAATGAAAGTGAGCATTGATTATCCAAAAGGAGCAGGCATCCTGCCACCATCCTTTGAGATGTTTATTCTGATGTAACAGTGTCTTTGCTTCACTTCTGCATCCTGCCTCTTCTAGTGCTGTGATTTGTATTTCATGCTGTTTACAACAGCAGATAATATTCAGAACTGGAATTTGTAAAGTGCTGCCAATATTGGGTTGTATCATTGCAACTGATAGGGATGGTTACTCTCAGGAGAGTTTCCTGCTCTTTAAAGACAAGAGGAAAATAAAAGAGTTGAACAGATGTGAACAAAGAAAGTTGGGGGGGAAAAGAGAAAAGGAGTGCAGGGCAGGGGGGAGGAAAGAGAAGGGAGAGAAATAGCCTTCTATTTTTCTTAATATTTTCTTTCCTGTGAACCATTGTTGCTGTACAGCAAAAGAGGAAACAAATGTACAGATTTGATTTCACTTCTGAGAGATGTGTAGACACCACAGAGAAAACGGTCATTTAAACAACCACCCTAGTGAAAGTTTCAGTTTTCCTGACAGTGGTTTCTTGGGATTATGAGAACTGCAGGTTGAAATTGTTTGCCAAACCTAGATGCTTCTTTTCTCACAGAGTTCTCTGTGTCTCTGAATTGGCAACAGAAAAATGAGGGGTTACCATATTTTTGCTTGTTTTTTTCCTTACTTCCTGTTGTAAAAATATGTGTGTTTTTAAATAGAGGGGGAGTAATTTACGCCAACTGTGCAGACTGAAGAAAATAATTCCTTGTCAAAGAAATTAATGTGATTCTTTGAAGACAATTCTTTGTAACTGGTTTCCTTGCTTTGAAGCAGACTATAATGTCTCCTCCCCTTGTGCCATTTTTGGTTGCATTCATTTTGCATTGTCACAGCAGGCAGGAGCTCACCCTCTTCCATCCATTCTCCCATAGCAGAATCGGACATCTGTTTGGCATGCAGGATGAAGCTAATGGGAAACTTCACTGAAATTACTGATGGTAGCTCCTCCAGTGTTGTGCCACCCTTCTCCTCAAGGTTCATATGCTCCCTGTTGGGTTTCTTGTTGAACTGAGAAAGTTTTATTTTATCCCACCTTATTATATTGGACACTTTTAGTATACCCTTAGCCTGCCACCAGGTTTAAGCATGCATTTTCACAGTGAGATCAATCAAATAGGGTTTAGGTTCTGTACTGCTCCGTGGTGTGCCTGCTGCACAGGACTGACTTGGCTTTAAACCAAAGAAGTCAGGTGCTTCTGCCAGTGCAAGGGCAGCAAAGGGCTCTACCAAATCTTTAGTGCCCCAAGGATTTGTGGAGGTGCATGTTTCTCCACAGGCAGTTCTGACTTGGTGAGCTGAGTAATCTCTGTATCACTTCCCACGCTCCGCAGGCAGATTCCTAACAAGAACAAAAATTATTTTGTAGTGGGAAACTGAAATATTCTGACTGCAGAGAAGCATTTTGGTATAACTCGTTTTTTTCAAAGTCTTGTGCTTGTTTGGGGTTTGAGTTTTTTGTGGTCGGTGGTGGTGGTTTGTGGTTGTTTGGGGTTTTTTGACTGGAGCAGTTTGACAAGTGTGATACTGTAGGTTATTTTGATCAACACAACACACTCTTCAGACAAAAAAAGTCAGGGGGTGTTAGGATTAACATGAGAGAAGGACAAGCGTACAAAAACTTAGTAAACATGCTTAAAATCATCTGTGGTTCAGGGGATTCTTGAACCAGATATAATTTCAATTTCTGTAGTAACCCTCACAGGTATTCCTTCTGTCTTCTTTCTGAGCCTTGTCTCCAAGCTCTGCTGGGGACAATCCATCACCTTCTAGAACCCACAGCATCCTGATACATGGATTTCCACAGCAGACCATTGCCTTGGCCTCAACCCTGCCCCACCCACTTTCACATCATGCCCCTTTTTTATTTACAGGGGTAGACAGAGGGAGCAGTAGATGTCCACTGGCTGTCTCTGTGATTTTACAGATCTCTGTTTGGCCCTCCCAATGCCTCTTTTTCTTCCACATGCATGGTGTCTTACTGAGTATCTAATACATTTGGCTTTTAGCAATAGGAAAGTGGCACTGGCCAACTTTCATGCTAAGAATTTCATCCTTTCCAAAATCAAGCTTCTTGGAAAAGGTAATACATTTATGGTTTCCATGTTCCACATCCATGTGTGAATGTCTGAATACAAATCTCATTTTTCCAAGATGTGAGTCACCTTGCTGCTTGATCTATGTTCTTTTCCCATCATGTATGTCTGCTTTAAAAAGAAAATATTTTCACTTTCCCATTTTCCTTGTAATTCCTCTGGTGAAGGCATGGATACAAAGTTTAAATCTTATTTTACTCATTAATATCTCAAATGTTCAAGGCGCTCTAAAAATACCTTCCAAATGGCACTCCTCTACCGTTTTGGAAAGGTAACCATCAGTGATGACTATGTGTATTCTTACAAAAGCAGCACACCTCAGATGGATACAAATCTTTTCCTTTAAATATGACACAATCAGAGTAAAACTGGCTTCAGTCTTTTCCACCTCTCTTCCACCTAGTTTCTATAATCCTCAAGCAAAATTTTTGTTTACACCAAACAGTTTATTTTCTTGGTGGCAGGACATACTTGGAAAATTTATCTAGAAGTAGATGAATGAGTAATGATGAACATTTACTGACTTACTCTGCCTTAACAAATGCTCGAGTGTTAAGCACGTGCTTTATATCCCAGTGTTTTCAGTAAAGTCTTGCATAAGTGGGGGCTGGCTTCATTTTCTGAATGTCTAAAATCGTTGGCGTGCTGTTTTTGGTGGTATTTTTCTGATCCAGTCCAGTCTTCTGACACACTTTTCCAGAACGCACCCATATAAACCAGGTACATATATAGACCCAACTTCAGTGACTGGGAGAAACTTAAATTAAATGTGATATAGTGACCTGAAGGTAAAATGTCCTGCTGGCTGATTCACATAATCTTTAGGAGAGGGGAAAAAAAAAAAGCACTTTTGTTATCATATTCCTCAGCCATAGTTGTGGTACAAAATCAGAGGGTAGAGGTATGCGCTCGGGCTGACTGAATGCCAGTGAAATGAAACCATGAGCAATATTCCAATTTAACTTCACAGAAACCCACTAGTTAGTAAGTAGTTCAAGTATTTTAGTGCCTGCTGTGTTNTCTATCTTTTATAAGGCTGTCTTGTCACATCCATTACACAGCATGACACAACCACCCAAAGGAGGTATTGTGATGGTTTCCATCATGTGTTTTAGTGAGGAAGTTTTTTGTGAAAGGCAGAATACATACATAAATATNATATATGTGAAATCCAGTATTTTGTCATCTGGCCAGCTTGGCACAAAAGGGCAAAATTATCCTTATTCTGAGAATATTAGGCCATTAACTGGAACAGCTTTTAGAACTACTTTATTCCAGTGCATGGATGACCAGCTATTTGAGGAAATAGCAAAGAACAAATTACAGTTTTCAGACTCCAAAATACACTGTTAGTATTGCAGTATGAAGAAAACAGCA
>VXBX01009920.1:115588-163372 GCA_013400415.1 Scytalopus superciliaris
TCCATTAATAAATGCAAAGGGATAATGTGGGTGGAAGGAGTGATAGGAAGGATATCTAGAGACTATCAGTTTTATATAAGGAAGGATTTTTAAAGGTGCATGCATGAATTCTGCATGTTTGTATGTGGATAAATGCAATCTATCTTCTGTGTGCACAGACCAGTAAGATGTCAAGAGGGGCACCACTTGTGACTTTTTACATATCCAAAAAGCTAATTTTCCTATTCAAAAACAAATTCAGCAGACCTGTTGGAGCAGAAGGAGGGATTCCAAGATGATTAGAGGGATGGAGCAGGTCTCCTACAAGAAAAGACTGAGAGAATTGTATTTGTTCAGCTTGGAGGAGAGAAGGTTTCCAGGTAACCTAATTCAAGCCTTCCAGTACCTGAAAGGAGCCTACAAGAAACATGGAGGACTTTTTACAAGGGCATGTAGAGACAGGACAAGGGGTATTGCATTCAAACTGAATGAGAGTAGGTTTAGATTAGGTATTTGGAAGAAATTCTTTACTGTGAGGGTGGTGAGGCACTGGAACAAGTTGCCCAGAGGAGTTGTGGATGCCCCATCCCTGAAAGTGTCCAAGGCCAGGTTGGATGGAGCTCTGAGCAGCTTGTCTAGTGAAAGGTGTCCCTGCCCATGGCAGAGTGAGAGGAAATAAATGATCTGTAAGGTCCCTTCCAACCCAACTCTTTCTATTATATGTCATTCTATTCCGTGAGAATGTTTTTGTTCAGCAGTAATATTCTAGTGTACTTCAGACAATAGGGAGTGCATGCGTGCATGTGCGTAGATGTAAATATATGTGAATAATCAGCATGAAAGACTATGCAGTGTATTACAGAACTGCATGGTATATTGTATCATTTGACTACTTCACCTCTTCTGGGTACATTACTCCAGTCTTCCCATCACCATTCTGATGTCAAACTATGGCAGAAGTGGTGCAGGCAGTCATCTACCTCCATGTTTTGCTTTGTTTTGAGTAAGCTTGACATTAAATAATAACTTTTAAAGAATCCAGATCTTCCTTTTAATGGTTTCCCTCAAAGTGCCCTGGTTTGATGTCCAATATAAGGGCAATTAATTACTGCATAGGCAACATCTTACCATATAGTACTTGAGGACAAGATAGGGAGGTTTGAAATCCCTGGAAAGCAGAGAATTCCCAGTGCATTAGTAGGACACCTAGAAAGGAAAAAGAAAAATTTCAGGATTTAAGGAATCTCCAGATGTCTCCAAACCAAACCTTAGAGCTAATGAAATATTTAAATAAAAACAAGTGCTTTTGCAGATAGGGAATAAAAACCATTATTCCAATAAAAACAGAGATTGGTATGCTTGTTGACTGCATTCATTTGTTAGTCTGTCTTGGCTACAAAATCCAAAATGAGAAAAGACCTTCAGGAGAGGGAATCTGATTCAGGATGGGGATGAATGGTTGAGCAAAAACACTCCCCACATGGTGCAGAAGACTGACAAAGGCAAACAGGTGATCCTTCATAAGAGGAAGGCATTGCAGGCTTGTTCTCCTCCTGAAACACCTGAAAGAGTCTGCTGCCTACTGAAAGGAGCACCTCAGGCACAGATGTGCAATGTGTTCATGAACTGAAACCTTCAGCTGTGGAAATGACCATACTGTCCTTGACACCACTCAGTCAGTCCAGCTTCTGGGACCCAGTAAGGGCCAGATGCTAGTGTATGCTGGTGGCTTGAATTTTAAACACAGCCAGCTACCAATCCCATTTACTTTGCAGGTAAATCCTGTGCAATCTGGCTTAAATGTCTTCTTCCTGCTGAGCTCAGGGAAAGCCTTAACACCAAGCTTGCTTGGGAAAAACGAGGTTGCAACTGCCTCTCTTTCTCCGTGATGCCACCCACTGCTTTTCTGACACCTTACTGTCGCAAAGTTGCACCACGCTATCTGTGTTTTTAGCCCAGCATCTCAAATGCAAAATCACATCTTTGTCCCTTTAACTTCTCTCTCAGCTGTTATGCCTGTTTTCTCCCCTCCTCTGGGACTGTGCACTCCGTGCTGCTCTGGCTGCTGGGAGCAAGCGAGGAGAATTTCTCCTGCTGGCAAGCAACCGGCTAGTCTGAGGCTGGCATCTTCCCAGGACGCTGCTGTTTGCATACCAGCAGGCAGAGGAGCAGGTGAAATGGGACTGGTGACATCTGTACAGATGTGTTTTACTGCTTGAATGCTGTTACGAATCTGCTACCCTTAAAGCCTCTGTTTCTCTGACGAGATTCTCTCTCTCTCTCTCTCCCTCTCTCTCTCTTTCTCTCAAATTATTTTTCCAAGGAGAAAAGGAAAAGGCAGACAGAAATAGAAGGCAAGAGACAACAGCTTGAGGAACAGATACTTCAGCTGCAGCATTTCAAGGTAAGGGACTGATGCCAGAAATGATGGATTGACTAAATATGTTCATTATTAGACATGCAGATCACACATCTGAAAGCTGGGAAAAGCCCCCTCTGACATGAAGCAGCTTTCACTGCCGGAGCTTATCTCTTGCAGTGATCATGTCCTGCGGGCTTTTCGTTCTGTGTTTCATGCAGAGGACCATGTTGTTTAAATGGTTTAGGAGCATGGAGTCGGGAGGGTGTGAGTGCAGGTAGCACGGCAGTCCTGTTATTATTAAACACTGTTATTTATTATACATAATGATAAGACACCAATCACCGTGGATTGGGTGTGCACTGCATGGCTTCAGCAAGCACTTTCTGCCTGCAGAGCTGCATTGGATTTCTCTGGTGCCTGTCATTAGATTTTCTGTNCAGGAGTGTTAGCAAGCATCTGTGTATGTGTGTAAAGGTTTAATGGTAGGGTGAAGTTATTAGGCATACATGGCATAATAAAATGAACATGTATGTACATGCAGGGAAGGTGTTAATGCATATGTGTGTGTCTGCATGGAGAGTTGCCTTGATATTTAACAGGGTGCCGAGCAACCCCAGTCCCTGTTGGTCTCCATGACAGCTGCAGATAGCATCGTTTGAAAGCCATCCTTGCTATTTCTGTCATTTATGCCTCTCGTCAGCAGCATATTTATGCGTAGGAAAGATAAGAATAAAAACATAGATGTGATCTTTTTGTAACTGGCAAGCATTTGTGGGTCAGATCTTGTTAGATTAGTTTAGCAGGGGAGCCTGAGAAATTTCAGTGATTAAAATATCTGAGAAAGATGATCAGGACAATTTATCCTCTTGGCAAGCAAGATGAGCTGTGTTTTTAAAAGTAAGATATTTAGGTTGCTTGTGCAACAGTGTGTGTGTATGTATGTGAACAGTGCATCTGCATGGGGAGGTGATGCACACAATATCTCTGCCCACACATGCACTTGAAAACCAGACTTCAGGTTATGCTACAGACAGGATCTTTCTCCTGCTTCTCCAAGACCCTGCTGCCATGTTCTGCAAACTGTTCCTCTTTTTCTGGTAAACATGCAGTTAAGCCCAAGTATTTGATATCAGGCTACACAAATGCCCCATCAGTTTTACCATCGGTCTGTGGATGTCATACTATCTTTGGTGTTTCCAATCAAAGATGTGATTGCATTTCTGTGGGGCAACGGGAGTTACCATTTTGTTCAGGCAGCCATTGACAACAGGCAAGGGAGAATCTATTCTGATGACTGTAGCGTGATGCAGCAGGGCAGTAAGATATTGTTCCAGTACCTTCATGATGCTTGCTTTTTTTCTTTTTGCTACTTCCTTTATCATGTTAACTGTTTCCAAGCTAACTGAATTATTATTCTTCATGAAATTCTTTAAGAAGAGCCTTTTGGAAAGCCAGTTCTGTCAGTTCTCTGGTTCATTTGATTTGTTTTGACATAGCTGTTGCTAAAATGAATTTTATCATCATCCATAGGTAAAAGTAAAACCCCTCAAAGTGGTGCAGTGGGATCAGCCCCTCAGCTGATGTAGACTGGCACTAACTTCAGCCCTGCTATGCTGATTGCCGCTAGTAGAGGCTCATTTTTGCTGCATGGATTTTTTTTCAGTGACAGACTTGAAAAATAGCTGTTTCTCTTAATTTTCAAGTCCACAGTCTGGAGCCAGAGCAGTAATCATACAGGAAGCTAAAGGGAGACCAGGGCACACAAATTTAAGGGCACCAACATTTAAGATGGCAGCTTTTTCAGCTTAAAGCAAGCATGGTCAGACTTAAGGTCTCTACTGCTGAGTGTAAGGATGAGCAGCAAGATGTGAAAAGATCTTTCCTACCTCTCCATTCAGTGGCATCACTTGTTACCAAAGGACAGTTGTGCTCCTTTTACAGGAGCGGCCACAATGACTGCTGCTCTAGGAGTTGCCTGTACCACCAAACATCTGTCTGTTGGGAGACCTGAATGAGGTGATAGCAGTGGTCTAGCTGGGATTGCAGAGTTCATTCTCATTGATGCTAGGGCCTTCCTTAAAAAACAAAAATTGAAAAAAGGAACATAAAGGCACTGGCTGGTACTGTTTCTGTTGTCTTTGTGGAGACAGACTAAGCAAACTGTGTTTTCTTTTCATGCATCGTTCACTGTTCTGGTAGCTTAGTGGAGTGCTGACCAAAATAGTATTTGGCCTGCCAGGCTGATTTGTTCCTTTGCAAAACTGTGTATCCTTCTCCCACCTCCCCAAGGCTCTCCCTCACCTCACCCTGCTTGTTCTGAGCCTCTCCAAGTCAAGGGCTCCAAGTCTGATATGAATATAATCCCCCAGTCTGATATGGCTCCCCAGTCTGACATACACAGACCAAAATAAGTGCATCTATTTTCCTTCAGAGTGCTAGTTAGAACATGATTAATTCCAGAATTACGTGGATTTCATCTAATTCTGTGCAAGTCATAAATCCAGGTCAAAATGACCAGGCTTTCCTGGGAAGCCTCTGTATTTACTCAAAATGGTGTGAGGCTGTTGCTGTCAGTGTAGAGTGTAAGGATTTCATATCAGTATGCATTAAAATATGCTGTGAAGAAACCTTTGAAAATAAAATCTGGGTTAATCCTGTGTCTGCAGTATCTGAGTTGATCCCACAAGCATAACAGCTCAAATTCACCCAAAGACATTCATGCAAATGTTGAATGGGTTTGCCTCATTTTTGTGCAATGTCACAGTAATTTTTTTTTCTAAAATAACACTGTGTAAAACAGCACGTTTAATTACCTCGTAGTGTTTCTGGAAGCTACAGGATTTCTGTTAATTTCAGAAAATTTTCTTCATACAAGGAAAACATTTAATGGAAATAATGTCCTGCAAATTTTTATGCTGGATTACCTACAGTTTGCAAGTTGCTGACGCCAGTTAGACCCGTGGCAAAATAACTCTTCTACCAGTTCATTCATTTTCCCCTTGCTACATATCTGACTGAATATAAGTCAGCATCAGGTGCTGCCCACTGGTTCAGGCAGAGCTGCCCAGCAACCACTGGACCTAGTAAAAGTCAGCACTGGACGTGAACAGGATGTGCAAGTAGGGATGTTGGTGGTCACAGAGTATCCATGTACCTCTGGACCACTGGGGCTCTCAAAGGCAGGAGGAAGAGTATTTGTCTACATTACCATCAGAGTCTTCATTGGAAAGGCCCTTGGTGTTGGGAAAGGTATAAATATGCTTTGAAGCCCCATTTTTTGAGACTGTATGTGTTTATTTGCTCTAATAAGAGGCAATTTGCAACAGTCTTCCTAACCTCCCACCTACTCCAGTCCCCAATACCAAAACAATTCTTCTTCTTTCATACACTACAAGGTCAATTTTGCCATGTTTTTAACAAGATAGAGTTTAAACTTAGTGCCTTGACAGTTACTTGGCTATATACCTACAAATGGGGCTTGCCATATCCATGGGAATTGGAGCTATTACCAGCTTCTATAGTTTACAAACAGAGAAGTGGTCAAAATTCACCTTACATCAAACACACTGTCTGCAGTCCAAACACACTGTCTGCAGTATCCATCAAAATTATTTGAATCCTGGAGAAAAATAAAAATTTATTTTGGTTGATTAGTTGAACAAGAGGTATAACCTACAGCAGCAACTTCTTTCAAGAACTTTTTCAGCTAGGCAGCAGTTGGGCAGGCCTGTTTTAACAGAGATGTTTACTATTTCAAGTGAACTCCAGGGTAGAAGTATTTCTTCCAAGATCTGGCTGCCTCTGTAGTTAGTTGAACAGAATTTCTATAATTGTTTACTGTAGCTCTGTTTGGTGGCCAATGGTAATAAACAGCACAAAACCTCCTAATTGAATGAAAAAGTGCTTCACCGCTGTTACTTTAACTATTACAATAAATCCATTTTCCACAGTTATTTTAGTTCTGGAGTGGTATAAATATCAGGGGCCTATTTCTGTTAACATTTGTTTTCTTAAGACTGCAGTTCATGAACACAATCTCTGACATAATTATATCTCTAGTCTGAAGGAAAGGAAAGCCTTTTTATGTTAGGAGATTTTGTTAGGGTATGGTTTTAGCTGAAACTATCTCATCTATAAATAAATTTTAATTTTATAGTTCCACAGTTACATTGCTGTCCTCAATTTATTCTATTCTTATAATAATTGCTGTCAGAAAATATAAATAGATTTATGTCCATCTATCTCTATATATATACAACATTGTGGAAAAGCAGAAAGAACTTTTGCAAATGAAGGAATCTTGTTATTTCTTTATAGTGAATCCCTTTATGATTTTCAAGTAAATTAATTCTTAAACCAAATGGCAACTCAGTCAAGCACAGAAAAAATGTTTGATAAGGTCATACAGTCTCCATTCCCTATAGGGTCAGTGCAATATTCCCCATCACCTAGTTTAGAGATAAGGATATTGTGTGGGGAAAGTGTTAACTGCCTTGCACAAGTCCAGGAAGATGGTTTGTATTGCTCTTCCCTTATCCACCAATGCATTACGGCTCCATCACAGAAGTCCACCAGATCTGTCAGGCATGATTTAGTGAAGCCATGTTGACTGTCAGCAGTCATCTCCTTGTTTTTCATACACGTTAGCCTAGTTTCCAGCAGGGTGCTGCTCTGTGATCTCACCAGGCACAGAGGTGAGACTGAATGGCTTGTCATTGCCCAGGTCTTCCTTTTTTTCCTCCATTTTATAAATGGAGGATATTGTTCCACTTTTCCAATCACTGGGAACTTCACCAGTCTGCTGCAACTTCTCAAATAAGGTGGATAATGGCTTAGCCCCCTCCTCTGCCATTCTCTCCTCAGGTCCCACAGACTTGTGCACCTTCAGGTTTGTTAGATGCTCTCAAACCTGATGCTCTCCTACTATGGATGGTTCTTCCTGCTGCCAGTCCCTGCCTTTGCCTTCTGCATCTCAGGCTGGAGCACTTGCCAGTGAAGGCTAATGCAAAAATGTCACTGAGTACTTCAACCTTCTCCATGTCCCAGGTGGCCAGTTCTCCCATTTCCTTCTGGAGAGGCCCCACATTTTTCCTAGTCTTTTTATCTCTGACATACATGTAGAAGCTTTTCTGCTGCCTTTCCTGTCCTTGGCCATATTTAATCCCACTGGGGCTTTAGCTTTTCTGACCTTATCCCTGGCTGCTTGAACAATCTGTTTCTATTACTCACAGGCCACTTGTCCTTGCTGCCACCCTTTGTCAGCTTTATTTTTGTGTTTGCATTTGTCTGGGAGCTTCTTGTTCATCCACACAGGCCTCCTGGCATTTTTGCCTGGCTTCCTCTTTGTTGGGATGCATTGTTCCTGAGCTTGGGGGAGGCGATTCTTGAATATCAACCAGCTTTTTTGGGCTCCTCTTTCCTCCGGGGCTTTATCCCATGTTATTCTGCCAAGCAGATCCCTAAAGAGGCCAAGGTCTGCTCTCCTACGTCTAGTGTAGTGAGCTTGTTCTGCACCCTCCTTGCTGTCCCAAGAAACTTAAACTCCACCATTCTATGGTCACTGCAGCGCAGTCTGCCCTTGAGCTTCACATTGCTCACCAGTCCCTCCTTGGTGGTGAGAACAAGATCCAGCATAGCACCTCTACTCTTGGCTTCTCTGTCACTTGGAGGTTGACGTTATCATCATGGCATTGCATGGGCAGAATTATCCTGGAATGATTGTGCAAATAAGCATACTCATACAGGCAAGACTTCCTTGAAACACATAAAAATTGGCACTCAGCAAGTAATGAAGTCCTTTGAGCACTTCATGGACACCCTGTTGTTTTAGCCAGACTGTGTCAAAGTAGCTCAAGGATGCTTATGGCTCATTTCAACTCCAGTGGCCTGAAATGTGCTCAAAAATGAGTTCACATCACTTCAATACAGCTTCTTAAAACAATGAGTATAAAGGAATTTAAGACTAGAAAATAAAGGAATCTCTGAAATACAACTTTTCTTTTAGCCTGTTTTGACTAATGGATGTGTGTGGGAAGGACTGATAAACTGAAACTAAGGACAGATTGAACTTAAAGAGGGAATTGCTCTTTCAGGAGGCAATAGTAAAAACAACTGAGGCTGTGTAGTATTGATGGTAACTTGGGAAGCCTTTTTTTTTTTTGAGAGGAGAGGTTTGACAATTTTTGAAATCTCAGGTTGTTAACTGTTCTAGAAAGAGTTATTTTTTAGCTATTTTTACTTCTCTCACAGGGACACTTTACTTCCTTTGAAAACATGGAGTGAATACTCATAGGGAAAATCAAAACATACCTAAATTTCTGGCCAGGAGGTAAAAGTGTGATCAAACTCTTTCATGTGTGTATCTCTTAAAGGGGGGTCTTACTCATTTTTTTTAGTCCAACCACATGAAGTCCAGAAACATCAACTAGCTGGAAGCTATTTTTTATTCCAGCTCCAAAATTCCCTGGGAATCAGAAACATCCTCATGGAGTTATGAAGTAATTTATGTGTGAGGCAACCCTGAAGGTCTCCTTGTGCTCCTGCCATCAGGAACACGTTTGCCCCATGCCCATCCTCATCCCATTACATCTGGACTCTGCCCAGAACAGAAATCCCATGCTTCCCTTGGGAAACTTGCTCCATTGTCATTGCAGCATCCCCTTCTGCAAGCTGTGTCTCTGCACTGCTGGTGTGGGCCTGCCAGGACAGTCCAGTTCACTCATTCCTCTCACCCTGCAGCAGCCACTGGCACTTGTTTACAGTTTATTATCATTATGGTGCTTAACCTTGATGCAGGTGAGATGCCAAACATTTGCACAGCGGCATCATTATCATCTCACCATGAAGAACTCTGAAATTTTAAACAGACTTCCTAAAGAGAGATACTGAAAAATAAACCTTAACTCTCCAGCAAAAACTCCAGCTCTTCAGCTGAGGTGTCTGCATGGTTGTTCTCACCTGTTACTTCAAGCATAATGTTCTGGTAGGCCTGGATGATCAGAAAATATATGAGATAAAGAACCTGTGTTTGACTTAGCTGTCGTCTTATTGTTCATTGCATTTCACCTCAATTTCATCTCAACTCTGTAATGAGTATTAGAAATTCTTACCTTGTATTGGGCCTTACCTGTGATCCCCCTAGAGAAACTAGTCTATACAGACCAGGGTTCCATAGCTGGTGAGTTATTTGAAAAAGAGAGACACAAAATTCATGTTTACTCTAGAGTCTTGACAATGTCTCTTGTTGTAGTGGGTTTCCTTGCAGCCGAAAGAGCTTGGGTTTTAGTTCGTATTCTTTGTCTCTGTATGGAAACAACTGCCTACTTGATTTGCAATATTATATAAATGGGACCTGAACAACTTAGAAGCAATGCACACAAAATATTTACACTGGTGATCTTGCTAATGAATGGGAAGCTTACTCTGAGGACATAAACTGCTTGGTGCTTTTTTGGGCCTTTATGTACAGCTGCAATTTCAGTTCCTGTAAGTTTGTAAACAGGCAAAGCATGAGACCTTCATAAAATCTGTAGCTATTATCACACCCATCCCTCAGGTCACTTCCCATAGACATGCCTTCTTTCTGCATCTGCAGCTCCAGCTCACACTGAAGCTGTGCTGTCACAGCCCTTTGCCTTACTATGGGGGCACCAAACCAAGACACAGCCCTTCCCCAAGTGAGCACAAATCATACCAACTATCTCAGTCTTTTCCTCACCCGTTTCTGCAGTCACGTTGCACTGTTTAACATGTTCCTGTCTGCTCTTTTGCTGTGCTGAATGTGTGCTTTGAGAAGAAGCACTGGCTGAGTAAATATTCAGGGAAGCTGAAGGGCAGTCAAAGGTACCAGCTACAGCAAGGAAACAAGAGGGAAGGATTATTTCTGCAAAGTCTTTTGGCTGCCATGATTCCAGGTGGTGCTTATAATAGTGTCTGTGTTTTATTTTTATTTACTTACTTACTTACTTACTTGTTCCTTTGATTGTTGATTTTTTCATCTCCCCACATGCCCCTTCTCATCATCCCCCCTTATACTCCCAGCCTGGTGGCTCACTGATGCTGTAGCAAAACTGTTACCCCAGGAGCTTTAGCTAAAGAGAATACAGGGTCTTTGGGGGCATGCAGAGCACTAGTCCATTTGGTGAGTAGATTGCCTTGGAGATCCTGCCCTCGGTGGTCCACTGCAGCAAGGGTTTTATGAAAAGTTGGGGAAAGTTTCCTGCACCTGTGTGGCTGAGAAGGAACGTAGGAAGAGGTTAAGCCATCAGTCTCCAATGATTGGTGACAAAAGGTTATCAATTGCAATGGACAAGTCTAAATATGCTGGGAAAAAAATAATGTGTTTTAATGTTCTATGTGATGAATACAAATTAACTGACTGCTGGAAAACCTTTGCAATTCATTACTAAATGTAAGCTTCTTAAAAAAAAAAAAAAAAGGTCAAGACATCACTTCCTTAAGATGTTTCTAAGAACTGTTTTGTTCATTTCCTGAACAAAGAATAACAACAAACTTGCAACTCTGTAGGATAATACCTGATCTGCTTTATAAACATGCTATTTGCTCTTGGGCTGGCTAAGCTTCACCAGCTATCATAGGGGTGTTTTTGTCGAATCATACTTACGTGAGCTATGGCACTGTGACTGAAGTAAAGACTACAATCAAGCTGCAAGGTTTTCAGCTTGGCTTTATTCCCTAATCTGGGCAATGCTTGAATCATATCTGTCTACCATGCAGATATACTCCTTATGCTAAAATAAGTGTCTCAGATAACTGGAAAGGCAACAAAAAGTTTTGCTGCTATGCAAAACCAGATCATACCAGCAAGCTGGAAATGGCTGCTTGTCCTGTTCCAGGGACACTTATACCATACAAGTCTGCATCCATCTTGCAGCAGAACAGAATTAAATCTCTTGTGCTTACTGAGGACCACACCTCTCTTTTGTTTTGCAAGCAGATTCTCTCACAGCGAAAACCCACAAAGGAAAACTCTATATCAGTCTGGGCAGAGTCAGGCTGTTTCATTTGCCTAATGGAAAATTAAATACTATATCATCACTCAGGAATACATTTTGAGAAGCTGTTTTTTTCGAGATGGACCTACCTGTCATACAGCCTGTGTCCACAGCCCCTCTCTGTATTTGCATATTTAAGGGCATCTAACATTAACATGCCTGCTTGTGCTACAGCCATGCAAATAATCTTTTTTTTTTTTTTTTTTTTCATTTTTTTAAAGGCAAGGGAAGGCCTGCTGGCAAAGGAACAAATCTTTCTGTAATTTCAGTACATGTCCCAGTAACCTCTTTGCTAATGCTGGCAACAGTGCTGTGCATCAGCAGGTCAGACCCAGACGTGCTGGGTAGCCTGTACTAGCTGGGTCAGGGCCAGCTGGATGGACTGGGGAAGCTGCACAAAAATGTGGCAAGCCAGAGATGCAGTGTTCAGAAGGGGCTACAGGAACAAGGTCATTCTTACACTTATGTCCCTTGCAAACTGTTTTATCAGCCAAGGGAGATACCTGGGAGCATGCACAAGCAGAGCAGGCTCTACTACTCTGGGAAGCCTTCTCTCTTGTAGCTGAGCCAGTGGGTGACAAACCTGCAGTCCCTGGGTGGGGGTCTCCAGGTAGGTGCCAAACAGCAAAGTTGGACTCATTGCTGCTTCCAGAGCTCCAGATCTGCCTGAAAACCTCACCCTTTTTGTACTGAGGGAACTTTCTGAAATGCAAAGAGCAAATCTGAAATGCAGCCAGTTACGCTGGCATCTAATTGGGAGTGTTTGGGGGTGTTATCTAATTCACAGTGACAGGTGAAGGGAGGGGTCTGTTGCACTCTTTTAGGAGGGCATGGGCTGGTTCCATGCAGATTTGAGAATACAGGGAACCAACCTTTTGCATTCGTGTTTTTCCAGGACAGAAATACTGAATGCATAGAGATGGAAAATAATTTCATTTTAATAAATAATTCCAGCTCTAATTTGTTAATGTCTTGTGGTCTTCAAGCCTCAAAATGTAAAGACTTTTGGCAAAACTTCAATTAGGCAAAGATTTTAGTAAAAGTGCCTTTGATGTCATGCTAGTGGTTGCAGTGGACTTGCACCCAGGATCATTATGTCAGAAGAGGTTTAAGTTGGGTATTAGAAAGAGGTTCTTCCGCCAGAGGGTGTCTGGGCACTGGAACAGGCTCCTCAGGGCTGTGGTCACAGCACCAAGCCTGACAGAGTTCAGGAAGCGTTTGGATGATAATCTCAGGCACATGGTGTGACCCTTGGTGATGATCCTGTGCAGGGCTAAGAGCTGGTCTTGGTGGTCATTGTGGCTCCCTTCCAACTCAACATATTCTGTGATTCTGTGACTATTGCCTTTTTCCTATGACACGGAAGACCATCATTACCCTGAATAGCCTACATCCAGGAGGGTTTCTCAGGAGCAAGAATATTTCATTGGAGGAGGCTGTCTTGGGTCAACTTTTGAACTTTGTTTTTCCTCGGGATTATCATCTTGCTTGAAAATTTCTTAGGAGACAGAGGAATGCTCGACTTCAGCAAGCACTGCTTTCAGGAGAGATAGTACTGATTGCCCCTCTAAACACTTGCAAATACAAAAAACATTGAAAGCTCCTTGAAGGAACTACCTCAAAAGGTAGCAGCACAGCAAGGACTGGCTTTTATGTTGTCATAAAAAGTCAAATGGCAAGTCTGGCAAATATGTCTGGGCAGAGGTTAAGACACTGTCATAATGTATGTGGGACTAGAAATATGTTATTTGTATGAGCAAAGTTCATTGAAGTTGGTTGGAAATCAGCAAGACCAATGGTTAGAATTAATCAACTTGCGCAAAGCAGGGAGTCCAGAGGTTGATGGAGTAGGCATAATGGTACATGAAAAGGATGCTAAAAAGTTTTACTTGCTGTAATAAAATTTCCCCTGATACTTAAACTTTTGATGCAAGATTAAAGCAAAATGCAGCACTGAAAGTACGGATTTTCTTTGCATACAGCATTAATTCTGCTGTGTGCATTTGAGAAGCCAAGCATTATTTCCTTGCTAGCACTAAAAGTAAACAACTTAAAGCCTTCAGGCTTTACTGTCCTGAAGCATGAAACTGGAATGAATAAAGAACATGTAAAACTGCTGTGCACCACTTTTATGGCCATCATTGTGTCTACTGCATTCAAACATTTGGCACAATTTCCTTCTGTCCTGTCCAACATCTGTGCGCTTATTTCTGCTCTCACCATACTCTGTTCACATAATTGTGACCTGCTTTTTTCCTTTCTTGTGTGGTGCAGAAGTCAGTCTGTATTCCTGTGCTTGAACAAATTAAACAAAGTGGAGCTGCCAGTTACCTCTGCAATCTCAGTTCTGTGCAGACAAACCAAATCACCTGAGAGCAGTGGTGACCTAGAGCATCAAAAGCCCAGTGCCCTTTCCACTTCAGTAACAGAGAGCCTTTTTAATGACATGATCTAATTTCTGCTGAAGAATTTAACCCAGAACAAATTGTTCTCTTGCAGTAAATGAAGGAATTCTTACACCACACTGTACACAGCATAGCTGTTACTGTATCTGTGAAGTGGTGCCTTCTGAAAGTACAGCACTGTATTCACAATATTCCAGTATTGGAATGAACTGTACAAATACCTGTATTTTTACTATAGTGTATCTGGCCCTTATACATCTTAGAGCCCTCTACCATTCTGACAGTGTGTAATTACACAGCAAAACTTCGGTGCATTAAGGAGCTCCAAGATGCAGTAGAGAGTTAAAGCTCATGGCAGACAGTGAAGAAGAAGCAATGCTGAAATACTAGCACTTGTGGCTGTGATGATCACAGACTGTGAAGCAAATGCACAGCATTGTTGAGCAGGAGTAACTCTACAGATGGGTATTTTTGGGCTCCATCCTCATGCAAGCCTTCTCCTTTTAGCACATTTGAGAAACACATCCTATTCTTCCTGGGAGAAAATTTTGCAAGATTTTTGTAGGAAGCAAAACCCAAATTTCATAGCTGTGGAGGACAGATGGCTTTTTGTTTCCAAGTTACATCTGGCTCTGGTTTACATCTGTCTGGGCTGTCTTGGTTTTGGCTGCCCCATTAGGCTGTCCATACCCAGGAACTGTGCCCAAGCATCCAGCACAGCCCTACCTATGGTGCCTTACCCACCCTTGGTCATGTGTCCCAAAGCATTCCCTAAACCTTTCTGATGAAAATGCCCTGGGAAATGTTTGGTCAAAGCAGGTGAGATATTATTCCACCTCTGCCCACTGCTTCAGCACTATGCTTGTCATCTGGAAAGGAAGAAAATGTTTCCTGCACAGCAAGATGTTTGACCAATATCCCATGATGTGTGCCTGCCTGTTTGCCTGTTGTATTTGCAGTGAATGTATAAATATACACAAACTCAACAGCCTGGCAGATAGACTCTCTGCATTTTAAGAATGCTTCTTATAAATGTTTCCATTTCCTGGTCTTGTCGGAATTCCTCAGTATAGTATTTAATGAATGTCTTAATTTTCATCTTAAAAAGGAAAACCAGAAACATCAAAGCTCCCAGCTTTCTTGTTTTAGATAAAATATGCTGACATTTCACCCAAGAGGGAGGATTTCTAGTAGATCATAACATTCTTGTCTTTAAATATGTCTTTTAAAAAATCCCATTGATGCTTTCCAGTTTCAAATTCACGCTATTAAAAGGTTAAAAAAAAAAAAAAAAAGAGACTTCTGCAGGAAGGAAACCATATAAACAAAGACCAAAACAAAAGATCTACAAAATACCTTATTTTTGGTGTGCAGGAGTTGTACTGAAGGAACTGGCTTGTCTGTATGTGAACATAACATGGAGGCTCTGTGAGAACACATTGAAAATAGCCTGGATTTTATCTGTCCTCTTGCGGCAAATGAAGAGTGACTGTTTGCTGAATGTCTTCAGTGCTGTCCAAGTAGAGCTTCATTAAAGGATTTATTAGAACTGCTGTAGCCATATCTAGAAGGGGTTTAAAACAGAAGGCTGCCTTCGTCTTTAGAGTGTGGTGTTTAGAAACTTGGGTTTTTTGGTTTTTTTTTTTCAACTGAGTATCAGTCTGTATTTTGGATTTGAGACTATAGCTAACTATGATACACACAGCAACATAATTCCTCATCTAACTGGTCCACATTTCAAAGAAAAGACAGTGATTTGCTAAAGAGCAGTCAGCCTTCCCAAGGCTTTGCACTGCATCTAGCCCAGCAGGTACCCGCTGAGCTGTGCTACTGAGACTTCTTAAATGCCAATTGCTTAGCACCTCAAGAGCTGTAAATACATCTTTGGTTCTCTCACTTTGCATCTTGGTACATGTGAGAACTTGGGCATCCTCTGTTGAGGGGACATTTCAATCATACAGTTAGTCTGAATGAGCTGATGAAAATTCTGGCCAGTAATCAGCTCGCCTGAACAGGAAAGCAGCGATGTCACAGAAAAATTTCACTATCAGCCCATGCAATGTGGCAGGAAGCACTAGCAGATGGTAGTGCCAACAAAAGGAGTAGAAAACTGCAGGAACTGTGGCTGGAGATAGCCGTTCCTAATGTTTTGGAAACTAAGACCTTGGAGGGCATGAGCAAAGCTAAGTTCAGCCACGTAAAGTATGTCACCAGCATCAAGGGTCCAATTTTTGAACATGACTTCATGAGACAAGAGCATGAGACTTTTTCTGTCTTGCAGATGTTGTAATTCATATAAAAATCACTTTAAATCCACCTAAAAATCCCTCGTGCAGAGCACAGTTAAAGCCAGTGAAAGCTGGCATAATTTATAAAATATAATTTGCTTGTGTGTTTTGTGTGGCTTTCTGTCTGCTGCCTTACTAAAATCTACTTACCTGATGTCAAATGGGTCATGGACTGACAAGACTAGTTGGTGCATATATACTATGTCTATAAACACACTAAAAAACTAGCAAGAAACCCTTGTCTGTCATGTCAAAAGTATTTCTGTTTTGGCCAAGGTTTGAAGCCTGCTTTTGTGGTAAATGTTTTCCCTTTATACATAGTTTGCACAAGGTCAGGTTCCATTCCAGCGACAACATGGCATTGAAAAGACATATATGCACTTTGGGGCTGCCTCTGAATTCCAGTTTATTTGAACTGATGATTTCCTTGTTAACCTCTTTGCAGGAGAGGAACTGGTTCCTTGAACTAGCGTTGACAATCACTTTGCAGATTCAAAACTAAGCTCCCCTTTACTGATCAATGGAAGGGACAGGTTTGGTTGGTCCCTTGGTTGGCCAGTTTTTCCACCAGCTCAGTTTTCTTTTTGCCAGGGGACAAAGTCCTGCTAAGCTTTATGCTCCTGATCTTCCAAACAAGAGGTGCTTATCCTGTCTGCCAACTGATCTGCTGCATTCCTGTGCCGGGATTTGGGCCAAACAAGGAACAGAAGAGGATGTGCTCTGTAAAGGATGTCTTCCAACCAGTGTGCCTTCACTGGTGAACTTCCCTGGGCAGGCTACAGCTGAATTAATCAAGTAGGGTGAGGTTGTAGCCACGTTGTTTGGTGTAAAAAGCCCAGCAAACCTCTCAGAAATAATTCTTTTGGGTGAAGGCTATTGCTGCTTTCTGCAACCGTGTTGCTGTGCCTTGGGATACCCCTGGTTTCTAGAAGACTTTTGTTTATATGTTTTAATTTGTGTCTGCTTAAGAGGTGATGTACGTGCTTATGTGTATGTATATGTGTGTCTGTCTGCCTGTAAATATGTGGAGATACATCTGTTGTATAAATTAAAAAGAAAAGCATTTTCTTGCCAAAAAACCCTTCCAAACAATATTAGTATAGAGAGCAGTTCTTTAATGAAAGCTTTCAGGTGCACAAGTACAAAGGCGCACCCAGCAGCATAGAATTCTTACAATTTTATAGCTTTACCTAATTACCGTATCTAGTGGGTACACCCAACCTGAGAACCATTTGCCCTTGGTACCACCCTCAGAACTGCCCCGTTGAAGACACTCCGAGGGTTCTGGGCCCTCTATCTTGTTTTAACTATCATGTATCTTATTATTCTGGTCCAGGTGCATGTGCCTCCAACAAGATGTCCTTGCTGAAATCTCGTTCCTTGAAAAGGCTGTTAAACAGAATTTCAAGAATGTGGCAGAAACTATGAGAAAGGGGTTTAGAAACTGTTACCTGCTACCTTAAGAGTGAGAAACTATACAGCCATGTCAAAATCTACAAATATATGAAAAATCTTAAGGCATCAGTGTAATAGCAGCGTAATTTTATCTTACATTTAGAGCACCCTGCTCTTTTGTTTTTGAAGCTTTAAGAAGTTTATGTCCTTCCAGCACATGCCTTATCATTCATGAGAAACCTACATTTTTGTTCAAAGGTTTCATTTATTGTGAGACTCACTAATTTCAATGGTTTAAACTCTTGTTTTCATTAGGAACTAAAAACAACCTCCTATTAAGGCATTAATGGTAAATAAAGCGTATACTGTAAAACTGACAGTCCTGAATCTGGAAGACCTGCCATGTGGATAAACAGCAAAATAGATTGGTTGCTATCAACTGTTTAAAGCAGTAATAAGAAATTCAATGGGGACAATCTAATATTCAGAAGTAAAGACAGCTCCTTCTCCATCTCCTGATGTTTTTTGTTCAGTCTTGTCCTAAGATATGGAATCTTTTTACCTTACAGTCAAAAGCGCTTCGGGAAAAATGGCTGCTACAGGGAATTCCTGCTGGCTCTGCAGAAGAGGAAGAAGCCAGAAGGAGGCAGTCAGAAGAGGATGAGCTGAAAGTGAAAAAGCTGGAAGAAAACATACACAGGTAGAGACAGTTTCCTTTAGCTTTTCCTAAGAACAGTCATTCCTGTTAAGTGGGGGCTTTTCTTTCCCAGGTCTCCACCTCTGCAGCAGCTGATGGCAGCTGCCCAGGGAAGAGTGTCAGAGGCCATCACAAGTATGGCCAAACATGCCCAGAAATTTGTCTTGAGATGTCCTTGATTTGTAAGGTAGAGCCACTGTGTTATCTTTGTGTTTAATGGACTTTTATGGATTACTTTCATGAGAGAGTTAAAAAGAGGGCCGAGTTCCCCCTTCAGATGGATGCATATGACTAGATTAATGCTCAAGAGATTCTCCATTACTTTACACCTCTTACAGCCAAAAGAGTTCAAAGGGGGGCAGCATTCCTTTGCACTCACTTTTCACTGGTGCAAATGGCTTTTTGAAATGCAGCAGCAGATGCCACCAACAGATCAAATACGTACTGCTTTCAGAATTGAGGTTTGGATGTCAGAATTACTTCCTTTATCAGTTTACCATTGCAGTCTGAGTTGACGTTTGTCCTCTTTTTTTTTGCTTTTTTCCCTTGTTTAGTTAAAAACAATGGTCTCTAAAGCTTAGAAGGAAAACGCTTTTATTCCTCATAGGACAAATTCCAGAACTGCTTCTACCATTTAGCATATGTCAGTTTTAAAGTTTTCTCAACTGGCAAAAGTTGGAAAGACTTGGCAACACAGCTTTTACAAATTTGTTTGCTGAGACATATAAGTGATGGAGAAAAAGCAAGCAGGACCAGTAGTCCAAGGGCTGAGGTATTAACTTAGCATCTGGTGAACTCAATTTGCCTTATGACAGGTTTCTTGCAAAATTTATTTGAGAAGTCAATGGAAATGTTTCTTTGGGGATACACACAAGCAGACCCACCCTAAGCTTGGATGATGCTAAATGACTTCTCTGTGGAAGCTGGAGATCAGCATGAATGTTAGAATTGCTTCACACTACTGGTCTCTGACCTCTGGTCTCTGACCTCTGATTCCTATTAATTGAAATTGATCTAAGAAGAGGTGTTGTTCTTTTACATCTGTGGTAACATAAGGCAAGAAAGCTTTTTTTAGATTTCATATGCTACCAGATGTTTTACTTTATAAATTAATGTCATAGATGGGAAGAGTACGCAGACTATACTTCAGAAATATGTACTGTAATACATATTTCAGCTGATGTTGAATGTTGCAAGTTGCTAAGTGCTCTCACCCTATCCAGCACAACACATCAGATAATTTCAGCTATAAGACAATGAAACCTGTTTCGCTGAATGTCTTGGGTTCAACCTTGGCAAAATGCCANCACACGGAGAGAGGGAGGGCAAGAGAGCGAGGATACCTCCCCCACTAGATTTATACTCAACTTGACGTCAGATTATATGAAATACCTCTTTGGTTGCTTAAGTCAGATGATACTAGACCCTCTAAATCTACAGGGAGCCTTATGACCCAAAAAACTGAGGCCTGCTAAATTTGGTTTCAGGCCTAACTAAACTAAGGCCTTAATCTAAGTTTTGGGGGTTTATCCAACCCATCACACTGAATTAGCTCAAAGTGAAGGATGAAAGACCGTGTAAAACCTTTGTCCCCGTGGGTTGCTTTTTTCCCCCATAAATGCAACCATGAAATCAAATGTTTGAATATTTGAGAATGACAGAGCTCTCTTCTGCTGTGACCACCTATCTGTCAAATGACAGGTGAGCTACTTGCTCCAGAGTTGAAGGGACATTTGTGTGTCAGGCTTGCTAACATCCTTAACTTCCTTGTTGTCTTTCTAAGGGAACTCTAAAGACACTATAAAAATATTTCAATTTAATGAGAAAATATTACATCTGAACTGTAGAGATGACACAGTAGAGGTTAAGATCACTAGTCTGATTGCAACCTAAATCCATGACATGACACATCCAGAGCCCATCAAAATAGCCTGAGAAGGTAAAGAACTGTAGAAGGGTGAAGAACTGAGAAGATACCAAGCACATTATCGGGAGGAATGAAGTAGAATGGGCTCATCCTGAAAGTACTCTTCTCCTGCCTGTGCACTTCATTTTCCCTCTGCATTCCCAGGGGAGAATCAGAGGGGAGAATTACAGGACCATTCATTTGTTCATGTTTGCCAGGACTAATTGGCCCTTTGGAAGCCCACTGTGCATTATCCAAAAGAACCCTCTGAAAAAGCCCAAACCCTCTCAAATGAGGGTGACAGAGGACAGATTTAGCTGGTCCACCAGGAGAGTAGAGACCTATAGCAGGCCAGCTGTAGGGTTGATGCCAGGGAACTGTATGACCACTGTGCCATGTATGTTACATACTCACTAGAGTCACACTGCATCATATGTGCAAGGACAGAGCAGCTGCAGTATCAGTGTGCCTGTGAAGAAGTTTTGTGACACACATACCAGAAAACATATGAAGTCTTGCTGCTCTAGCTGCAGGGTGAGGCTTATTCATGAGGGCCATTGTCCAGCACCTGCTGGCAACCAGTACTCGTGACCCTTCTTTAACAAGGAAGAATGTGAAGTAATCCCCTTTCTCTTGCAACAGAGCATCCCATCATCAACACCACAGAGAGCACCATTGCTTCTCCATACACACTGAAGCACTCAAAATGATTCCATTCTCATATCTCTGATTTTACTACATGAAGAGCTGTAGAACAAGAGAAATAGCCGTCTTTATTTACAGGCCAGCTGTAAACAATAGGTCTGACAAGCTGAGTGAACTGTGATGCTTAGAGTAGAAAACTGAAGGACATGATGTTTGAAATCAGGCTGACATTCTTAAATGAGGATGTGAGCTCATGTAGGTCTGTTCTGTCCAGAAAAGGCAAATACATCTACCTTGGAGAAATAGTAGAGCTAGCAATGGGTTTGTAGATGGTCTTAAAGGTCTTGCACATAACTCAACTGCTTTGGTAGAGTGTTCCTTTTTCTAATTCAGTTTTAAGCAATTTTCCCAGTAAGATCATACATTTTACAATATGTAAACATGCTTGTATTTTTTCTTAATCTAGTGTAACCAGTTCTCCTTTGTGTGGAGAGTATTTCATCTCAACTGAGGTAGTAAAAATGCATGAGTGTACAGACTGCATCTTATTTATTAGATTTTCATGTTATCACGATACAAGAAATCATATACTTCATCTTGTAGCTTGCAAGGATATGTGCATATAGCTCAACTTACACATGAGTAAGTGTAATGCTTTAATGAGCTCCCTTGTCTGCAAAAGCATTTTGAAGAAGAATGCTTACATTACTCAGCATTTCTCTGCACTTCATGCCAAGAAAGAGAAAAAATATCAGCATCACAAAAATAGGAATAAACTAGAACAAAGACTGCAACACAACTAATTTAATGCTGATAGTTAACATCCAGAGGACATAGAAGTAGATGATGTACATACAAGTTTAAAACCACGAAGTGCAAAATTAGGACAAAATACAGGCATACGAGTGGTGTGGCCATGCATTACAAGCAGAATGATGATTTGGCAGTCAGGATTATTTTAATATGTTCAGAGTACAAACACTAGAAACAGCCTTTGTTCCCAAGAATGCAGAGTGAAAATGGAGGAATCAAAAGAGCTAAATTTAGTTTCGTCCTGGATTTCCAGCACTTCTGCTTGCCTGTCTTCACTTTTTAGAATAAGACAAGATGCCCCATGTAAAAATCCTCTGCCTCTTGCATTTCAAAAAAAGTGGTAGGTCCAATGAACCTAACAAGACTAAACCCCTTGTTCAATATTCATTGAGTCTCAAGTGGGCTGGACATCTGCCAGTAGTGGGATGACATTATTAAATGTTTGAAACCTGTCTGGAAGACTGATGGCAGCATTGTGTCAATGGCAGAGTAAAGCCAGGCATAGATTCAGGGTATCTCCTGGCACAAACTCTTCTTAGAAAGAACAGAGAGGTTTTTTATGTTATTTTAACGATCTGGTGTTGATGTTAGAGGACATTTCAGAGTTTCTTTCCTGTTGTCATGTGGCATGAAGTGATCTGTTTTCTTCACCTACCTTAGATTTGGGGTAAATTACAGTAGATGAGTGAAAAATTAATGAAAAGTGTTTCCCTTCTCTTGAAGTTACTCTCCAAATCACAAACCTGGAACACAGTGTTTGGGTTAGCATTGATACGGATTCCTAGTCAACTTTCACAGATACATTTGTGATAGTGTGTTGTAGGTGACACAGGTACTGGAAGGTGTTCATACCTCCCATGGTTATTTTTTGCTGCATGACAGTCTGTTTTTTGCAGCAGTGAATGGAAAGTTGGCATTTGACATCTGGGTATTAACAAACAGTATTTGTAGAGCACAGCAGCCCACCAAAAGCCTGCTGCTCCTTCACAGCATTTGAAATGTTCCCAAAATTATTTTGTTTTATTGGATTAAATTGTGCATGCTGGTGGCCTGTGTTTACTACATGTGCTGGTAAACTTGTTGGAGAAATGAACCCAACTTAAGAAAGACTGCAAGTCAGGGTTGCAATTTACTACAAAGATTACAATAAATACAATGATACAGAGAAAACTGGTTTTTAACCCACAAAGACAGATGTATATTCCAGCACCCTGTGGCAAGAACAGAATGTTGTTTGTTACCCCTGTGTTGAGCACCACATGGTCCCCTTGAGTGCAAAGTACAAGGAAAGGAAAACCTATTGGTGAGGATGGTGGTACTGTTCTGTCAAAGTAATGATCACAATCTTGTCAAGAGTGGCAGTTGCAGTCCTATTGAAGTTCTGGTCCTCCTCTGGATCCAACAAGTGGTACCAGAAGTCCCAAACCCCAAGGATTGTATATGCTCAGATTCAGGTGCGAATGCCTAGTACTTCCTCCAGGGTGAGGAGTTTCACAATGGGTGTCTTAACCCCTGTGAGTCATGGGACATTTTAGAATCTTTGATGGTCTAGGTTATTGCAGCTGGCTATTATACCAGTCCATTATGGCGCATTAGCAGAGATGATGCCTCAGGTTGCGTATGAAGGTGCTGATTCCTCCCCAGAAGGGATTTATCACAGCTGAGTCATTGCTGTGAAGACAAAGAAACACTCCTGTCTTGTAGGGCTCTTTAACACCCAGCATGTAGCCTAAAGTATTAGGTTGCTCTCAGAAATGACACAGAGGGTGTAGAATATGCACATAGTAATAANCTTAACCCCTGTGAGTCATGGGACATTTTAGAATCTTTGATGGTCTAGGTTATTGCAGCTGGCTATTATACCAGTCCATTATGGCGCATTAGCAGAGATGATGCCTCAGGTTGCGTATGAAGGTGCTGATTCCTCCCCAGAAGGGATTTATCACAGCTGAGTCATTGCTGTGAAGACACAGAAACACTCCTGTCTTGTAGGGCTCTTTAACACCCAGCATGTAGCCTAAAGTATTAGGTTGCTCTCAGAAATGACACAGAGGGTGTAGAATATGCACATAGTAATAAGCTGGTCTTGGCCCCTGTAACTAGGACACTACAAAAGAAGAGTTTTTATTGCTTTGAAGCTTTTGTGTATCATGGAAACAAGAAATACTCTGTAACAACATATCTCCTTACTTGATGATGGACACTGTCATGAAATACCAGAAATGCACTTCTTGTGATGACTGGAGTGAAGAAACCCACTGAGAAAAAGCAATGTGGCATATCCCTTCAGTAATCAACAGTGAATATGTTCACCTTGAATGAGGAGGTGCCCAACAACTCCAATGGATGACAAATTATTGCTTTAACAGAGCAGCCTATTTGGGCATATGGGTGAGGCAGACATCTTAGACCAGTGGATTTGGGATCCCCAAAATGCACACACAAGAGACACTTGTGGCACTTTGGCACTGTGGCAGCTCTTAGGGGTGAAGCAATGCAGGACAGCAGCCAGGGTATACCAGTATCCCCTGTACTTCGCTCAGGGCTACTCAGTTGTCAGCACATCCAAGATCCTAACATTTGCAAAAGCCCTTTGGGGTTGTGAAGTGCTTCACCCTTGTGCATACTGGTTATGAGCCACAGTTGTGTCACTTCTAGGACAAAACTTTTCCGTGGTGGGCCAGCATGGAGGGAGAGTTCCATTGTTAATGATGGGAGGAGAAGGTCTGTGCTTTGGACCATAGGTCATGAGCTCTTTCCTGGGACAAGCACATCTTTGTTGGTAGCTACCGTCTTGCTGATGTGAGCAGGTAGTAAATGCCCACAAAAACACCCTTCCTCCCAGCAGCTCCTATCCCAGAGTGCCGCTGTTCTACACAAACAAAACCTTGGAAAGTATTTTAAAGAAGTGATGAACTGAAAGATGCCTGTGAGAGGAACTGCAGAAGCACAGCTTCCATCCAAGAAAAGCAACTGATGGACCAAAATAGATGCTGAATGTAAGCTTACACAAGGGAGATGACCAGTGCTGGAAAAGAGAGATGATACCAACTCTCTCAAGCATAAGGTGTCTTGGTTGTGCAAGGCTCTCCGTTGCTCTACTGTGCTCAACCTATGTCTGCTTACCAGGTATTAGACAGAAGTCCTGATCTAGGTAGAAGCAGATCCAAAATGGAGCAGAACTTCTCCAAAGGTGGCAGAACTGTCCACTTCTTCCATTACTGCAATTGAATCTTTCCAGATAAATGCTCAGATTTGAGTGTTGTTGGAGAGTCTGAGCTAGGCCCTGAGCAGAAATCCTCACCAAGCAGAACTGATATGCAGAATATAAACTCTTACTAATACATGTTATTAACAGACTACGAGCACTTCACAGATCTGTAATGTTAGATGAGGTCTACACTAAAGTCTCTTATTGAAGAATCCAGCAAGTACAGGCTCATGGTTCAGCTGAGGTTGTTGTAGCTGCTGTACCTTTAGCATTTTCTCTCCTTCTGGTATCCATGCTTTCATTTCTTTATGATGCCAGTGTTTGTTTCCTGCATCTTCTTTCCAGGATAAAAACTTAGCATGTTGCAGATTGGGAACTATGAATTACAATTCAGTTTGTCTTGAACTGTCACTAATAGTCTTTGCATGACAGAGGGAGAGAGAGCACATAGAACAGATGTGACTGCACTCCTTCAAAAAAAGGATCATCTGATGTTGAAACTAGCTGCTCAGACCTCCCCTAGAGAAAACAGTGCAAAGCCAGGACCACAGGTGTCATAAACTTCTCCTTAGCAAAGTCTCATCTGTTTCCCTTCAGTCTTAGCCTCTAGACAGATATGAATGGTTCCTGAAGCTTATGCTGGTGCAGAGAACAGTGTGTCCTGTTTTCCAACTTCCATATTGACAGCAGCTGGAGAAAACGATCAGTAGCATTCTTTATTCAACGTTTTTCGGTTTTACCTAGAATGCCAAATGCAGCTGTAGAAAAGTCTTCAGTCTACCTCCATATGCTGCCCATATGACCAGTTGTGTCAGGTGAGATATTTGAGTGAAATAGCAAAAATATCTCCTCATAGCCACTCAGTGTCTTCAAATTCTGCTCACCTTGTGAAGGAATATCAAACTTTTTGCCCAGGAGCAGCTGTTCATCCTGAAACCTTCTGTCTGGTTCTCCACTAAGACTGATCAATATCAGTTTTCATATGCTGAAGCTCCACAGATTTCCATTTCAGCAACTCCTAAGGACTATGGTTACCAAAGCAGCATAACTTTTACCTCCCACTGAGATCTTGTTGGGATGTATTTCATATGTGATATATTTCCTAGGAAAACAGAGACCAAAACAAAACCAGGCATAGAGCCGCAACGACAGGATACCTCAGATTTTCAAAGGAACTTCCTCTGCAGTGTGATTAGAGAATTTCTCAGTACTTGCAAGATGATCTCAGAAAAGTGATGAGCTGAGAGTTGCTGGGTGGCAATGGGTTTCACTTTTTTTTTTTTTTCATAGGATATAATATATTCAGATGTAACACTTTAAAAAAAAGAAACAACAAAACAACACTAAAAATAACAACACATCTTACTACTTCAGCTCTGAAATTCAACTCATATTTAAAATAGCAGAATGACATGCCAGTGCCTTAACAGTTGCCTAAATACTGGTGTTCTGCATTCAGTAGTAGCAATCTTTGGATCTTTCACAACTCCTAGGCATTGCTAGCTTGCAGTTATTTTATTATGGCTGTGCATCTTGTGAAGTGGGGTAAAGGATTGACAGTTCAATTTGAGCACAGACTGCCTCCACTTCACCTGTCTCTGCTCTCCTTAAATATGTGAGCCATATATAGACCTTGACAGAGACACCCATTTGCTTAATTTGAGAGACACATATAAAAGAAATTCCAAACCCCCATCTCTGCATATCACAGTATTTCCATGCCTAATGCTTCTGACACTTCATTTATGTCTGTATGCTATAGATTAGGAGACATGTTCATAAAGAACAGCAGCAAGTTTTCAAGGACACCTCTTTTAGGCAAGCGAACACTTGTAGAGTACCATCAGTTTCTAAATGGGTTAACAGTCAATCACATGCTGCAACCCCCTGTGAAAGTGGCAATTACTACCTCTGAATTTGGAAAGAAAAGTGAAATTTCACTAATTGCAACTTTTCAGTAAAATAAAATAAAATTTTATGCAAGGCTGGGCTTCTCTTGCTGTAGTAGATGAGACCTCGTGGAAGATTATCAAGGTCCGGATTCTGGAGTCTCCTTGGCTTTAACATTTCAAATATAAAAAATGCACATCACTCTCAATCTGATGCTGTTAGCAAGATGGGAAAATCTCTTCATTACACATGCAATATCTTATGTATTGAATCACCACATTCTCTCTGTATGAAAAGCCGTCTAAGATCTTCATACTTCTTTTAAGGCTAATAGAACTAACAAAAACTCCTGAAGCAGTAAACTGTAGTATAGCGTGAAGAGTAGGAATTGTTAACTTCATTACATCCAAATTAAATCTTAATGATGTGCCAAATGAGATTGTTGCCTGGAGTAAGACAGAACTGACTAGTCTCCATTCCTTTTCTTGTTATTCTTGTCTTTGCTGGAGTTGACTGGTTGGTTTACTTTCCTTGTATGCCAGCCCTAACACAGGGCAGTACAGGTGAAACAGCTCCTTACATGCAGTTAGTCCATAGAGCACTTGGTGGATGGAAAACATAAAATCGTGGAAGTTCTGTAAGAGGAAGACAAGCTTGTGTGGAGGTAACTTACATGTGCACAACCTTGAAAGGGATGACAAACCAGGAGTGTACTTACAAAGAGAAGGCAGAGAGTTAGACAAGAGCATGCATTTATTTTATTGCTTTACAGAGATTGTTTAGTCTCTCTCCACCTTAAATCAGAGGACTTCCCTCTTCCCTATCAAATCACTCTTTATGTGCTGAACATGGAGAGGCTAGAACATGCAGTGTACACATGTACATTGTACACAACATTCTGAGGTCAGAACTGTACACACGCACTGGCATACATATGCTCACAGAGCCAGGGAAGACACCTCTGCAGTTCTGGTCCTCAGTAGTTCCCCTCTCAGGTTCATCCTGTGTAGCTTAAGGAGTTTAAATAACCAACATTAGGCCATCATCTGATTTAGTGCCCCCCATGCAGTCATTGAGGAAACAGCATCACCTTTGTGGCCGGTGTAAGCCTGTCTCTCCCTTGAGTTCAGGTGCTTCAGTTAAGTGCACCAAGGGTGATGTGTGGAATTTGAGCCTTTATGTTGCTTCCTGCTCCCTCCACTGGGCCTCTGGGCACTACCATGATGTAAATATTCATTAATAACCATTAATTATATATCTGGTGCATCATCTCTTTGTCATCCCAGGCTCTGCCCTATCATTCCTGCTAGCAGTCAACACTTACATATACTTCTGTAGAGCTGGGCTCACACTGAGTAGGTAGAGGTACTGTCAGAGGAGGAGAAGGTGCAGTGTCTGGAGCCACCCAGTGGGCATTCCCAGTCTGAGCCTCGATTTTAAAAAATCTGTAGCCTGAAAAGCACAGTCACCTTCCCTACAGGGTATTTTAACTAATGCAGTATGTGAATTCTAAGGCAAAAAGTAATGCAAATCCCAGCTGGTGGCCCACACAAGGCAAAGAAAGACTTGGATGTGCAATCAGGAGTCCTGATTGCTAAGAAAGCAGCACATGTAAGAGATTTCATTGGGAATTTGCCATTGAAAAAAAAATCTCATGGCAGCACAGTCAGGAATAAACGACAGTCTGCTGGAACACCTATCATGGTCTCACTATAAAAAAAAGCAAACAAGCAGTAACAGTGAAGCTCAGTGTATTGGGAAAAAGTTTGTACACATCCAAAAATATAAGGCATGAATGATATGGTCAAATTAACAACAATGGACCTTCAGACCACTCAGATCAGCATATTACAAAGGTAGAACATGCTCACTGCCTTGTACAAATGGGGGCTTTGTACACTGAAGTGGTGTATGACTCTAAAGTGTAAGATGCTGAAGAAGCAGGACCCAGCACCACAGTGCCATAAGAACTCAAAGTAGAAAACTGACTTGGTATGACAGATGTGCACAGAGGCAGCAAAACACACTGGGGAGAGATAGGAAGTAGTAAGTGGAAGCCATGAGAGAATTTATACAACACATGCACATGGATTAAAACCATTTCTAAGTAAGATTTGCATGACATCTGCTGTGACCTGTTGTTGCCACAGGGGAAAAAGAACTTAACAAAGATGTCAAGAGCACTACAAAGCAATAAGTGGGAGCGGGGAGGAAAGAAGGAAAAAACAAAGATAGTTTGGAAAGCAAAAACATAAAAATTATTTCAAGGTCAAATAAAGCAGAGCCTTGCCATATATTCCAATGTAATCAACATCCAGAGCTCAATTAGGACTCCTGAACATCTTGTGTGTTGCAAAGTTTGGTGAGCAAGGTCAAGCAGCTACAGTCTTTGATTTATGACTTTAAACTGTCATTAATGATTTAGAAAGAATATTTGGAGGGAAGGGTAAATTCTAATTTACAAGGCATTCAAGTCAGACTTCAGCTATGTCCATGCTTCTCTTTAGAAGTTCTTCAGCCAATGAAGACTACCTGATATGCAAGGAGTCATAGCTTTGAGAAAGTGTAGGAAAGGTGTTTACCGAAATTAGTTCACCTAAATGCTATGATGTAAAAGATCTGTGGACAAGAGTTAGATGCACTGTTGGTGTCAGTGACACTAGTCTTCTCGGGCTTGAACAAGGATCTGTTCTCCCTTCATTGTAGCTGTCAGTCTGCGTCAGGGCAAATTCACCTCAGTATGGTACTGGAGTTGTCAGAAAGCAATTAAGTTCAACAACAAAGTACCTGCCAAGGAAAAGATGCTCTGAAACAAACAAAGGTGATTCTGAATAATTGGATCACTGGAGAAACAGACATTCCAAAAAGCTTTGAAAGCGTTTCATGGGCCAGCAGAGCAATGCCGTGTTCATGTTGTCCCATTCCCAGGAAAATGCATTTAGTCCTCCATGTGAAGGATGGATAAATTATGACAACCCTGTACTTGACAGTTTTACTAATGTGGATTCACAAGCAAAGGTTCCCTTTGTGGATTCATGCTTTTACCAGCAAAATCATGGACACGTAAGTGGAATGTGTTCTACAGGCAGAGGTTATTGTAGCCACCTATACCTACCTCTGTGCTAGTAAACATACTAAAATAAAAAGTTTTTAATAATAGCGTACTTTCTAGGCAACAACAGCACTTCAGCAGGATAGTTTGCAGTCAGTTACTACTGAAGAGAGGCACAGGGACCAAGTCTTGTCATCTTGCATTCATCTATCCGGTGTAAGTGGTGCAGTGTTCCCTGGGAACTGTCTCCAGAGAAGAAATCAGTCATGAGAGGATGAAGCAAAGAATTACCACTGGGTCAAACTCTTGCCTCTCCCAATGACTTCTTGTATTATTTAGAGCAAGGTACTTCAGCAGTTCTTTCACATCTCGTACTCCAGTGTTCATTTGTGCAGTTATCTTTCCCACACTTTTAGCATGACGTGAGCTGAGCTCTTTGGTACAGGAATTGCTTCTCACTGTGTGAAGGGAACTTCAAATTGCTTCCTAGAATACTGAGTGAATTTTTGCCCTTCAGAATTCATCACAGTTTTCTCTTATTTTGCAATGGCACCTGCGATCTGGTGCTTTTGAAGACATGGCTTGAAGCGCCTCTGGCCCACAACATGACACAGCAGCATAATTAAATGGGTAGCTTTAGCTGATAATTCCTAGAGTAGTTTTATTTTTCAATTCGGCTGTCAAAATCCAGTTCCCAAACAATGGGTTAATTTCTTTAATGGGCTGGGGGTTTTTTCTTACCTTCACCCATTTAGCACTGGTCTTGTTTTATTTCTTCTTTTTCTTCTGCTGTCACTCTCTTCATGTAGTGACCCAGGAACTCTGGATTCCTACTGGATCTCCAGGTGACACCCACCACCCAACTGTGCTGTGCACAGTAGTATACACTCTTTACTGAAAGACTTTAAGTCAGCGAGGCAAGCAATCACTAGAAAAGGAAGTGAGGGCCAGAAGCATGGACTACAGCCTAAGTTTTCCAAGTTTGAGTGGTGTGTCGTGTAGGTAAGTCAAGTCTGTAACCAACTGGTGGACTCTTTAACACCAGAAGAAATGCTTGTTCTGTGGAAACTAACACCAGAGAGAGAAGGCAATTCCAGCACAGACCCTGACATTTTTCATGATGGCCCAGGGAAAATGCTCTAAATGGTGGAGTTATAGCTGTGTTATTTAAAGGACACTTTGTTTGTAGGAAACCCATTTGGGGAACATGAGCTTACCTACAGAACCTTAACTGCACAAAATGTGAATAGATTAGATATTCTCAGTAAACATGGATTATTGGTAATATGTAAGCATCCGGTGGTGGAGCATGTAAGATTCAAGTCAAATAAGTGATCAGAGAAAACAATTTTTATTTAAGTCTTGGAATCCTAGCCATATATTGCAAGTTTTCATATCAGTTTTATTTTTGTGTGGTTTTTAAAATGTACTTAGAAAACTGCAAATACAGTTTTCTTGTATGAGTCCATGTTTAGTCTCATTTCCACTCTTTAAGGACCCTTATTGATCAGGACAGTGAATTTTATCCAAGTTACCATCCCAAAAACCCACATTGCAATCAGGCAATAGGCTGGTAGACTGGTTAGCAGTGAGATGTTTTTCTTTTGGTCCATCAGATACAGGAACAGTCATAACAACCGAAGTCAGGTTTGCTGAGGCTTTCAGTTGAAGATGAAGTTCTCTGTTCCAAAACAACAGAAGGAGAATATGAAAGTTACAGCAAAAGGCCAAGGGTTTTATGACTCTCTTTTGATTTCTGAGCTTTTCGACTTGGCACACCTGGAATATGCCCAGAAAGACAGAAGGCATCTAAATTTAGAAATATATTCCAGGCATCAGCTGCTACAGATCAACAGCTCTGCTGGACATGTAGGTCTCATCTTACTTGCAGCATCCAGGTTGGGAAACCACAGTCCTCAGTTCACCCTCCAAATACCATTCCAGAGGGATCACAAAGGGCTAGCCATTGACTTGGTCCTGCATGGACAATCAAGCTTACTGTTCAGAAGTTACCCCGTAGAATACGATACCACTCCTGATGTGGGGAGAGTTGGTTCGTATCTGTTACACTGACAGTCCAGTTTTATTGGCATAGGATTTTCAGCTAAGAAAATAAATATATAAGAAAAAAGCCAACATAAAACATCGTTCTGACTTTAGGAAGCATTGCAGCAGGAGAAAATAATGACGGTGCTGCGGGATTTGCACACGTACCCTGTTTGTGTCCTAAAACACACAAGGGAAATGCATCCTACCTTTGAGCCCTTACCCCACTGTGATCATCTTTTGGGGATAGCTGTGGTGTCTAGCGTGAGACAACTGCAGGGTGTCACCATACCAAGAACATGGTGATCCTCAGCTCTGTTTTCTTCATGTGCAGTAACTGTACTTTCACCTATGCACAATCTAAAATATTTTCTGCCTGCCAAAGGCTGCAAGTAACCACCACGTCAGATGTAACTTGTATATCACACATATGATCACTGAAAACACAGTTTTAAGGCTACAGGTAACTTTTAGTAGTCTTTCAGGCAGGCAGCAGTGGTCAACACTCCTTTTATCATCTTTTAGCAAGTAATTTCAGGAGCAACCACCTACATACAAAACCCTATTCTCTGCTCGTGGCTACTTAACATCAGCTTTACAAATGCAAATCATCAGTCACATTGAATCACAGAAATATCATCCTGTTTTGCTAGTCGTGTTGAGGCTATCAGGGAGAGTCTTTCATGGATGTGTAGCATCAAGTGTCAGGTAGAGAGTCCGGCTTTGTCTGGACAGCAATCTCTGAAAACCAGTCATTGAAGTCTCTGCTTCACACAAACAAGTTTCAAAAACTTGTTCTCTTCTTAATAGCTGTTTTTTTCTGAATGTTGGCAGTACATTGTTTCCACCCAGAGACCTTCCATTACCAAGGACTGACATAGTCAAAATGATACCACCTAAGGCAATGCAAAACCTGAGGTGTAAGGGAGAAACACTGCTATGTTACACTGGTTTGTTAAATGCTTTCATTTAAAACTCAGAGTATATGGATGGAAAATATTTTCAAACCGTTTCAGCTCAGACCACTGTCCCTCATGTAAGAGTTGCCAAAAATTACATACACATAAAGGAGAACTTGCTCTCCCTCGTGACTGTCATTTTCCCAGCAGAACAAACAGGCTTGAAATACCAGATGAAAGAAAAAAAAAAAAGGTTGCAGTGAATACAAGAGAGAAAGAACTTCAGAGTTAAACTCGAACTGAACTCCCTTCATCCGTGCCTCAGGTTTTTTTCAGAATGGGCATGCAAGAGCTGACAGGTGCTTTGATACCTGCAAGCAATAAGCAACATACATGAGAGCCACATCCTGAATGTCCTGGTTGATGGTGCTTGAGGCTACTAGGAATCTCAGGACGAACAGATTTCTTGCCTGCAGTATAAGTTGGAATTTTTTTAATTATTTTTTTGAGAGACTGCAATTCCACAGCATTTTGTAGACAGTGATTTCACTCTTCAAGCATTTGGAAGAGGAAAAGAGAATGGAATATCCTCACTTTCTCCCTCTCAACTGCAAATAGAGAACAGGAGGGCACACTGTGGTTCTCAGGCAGTGAAAACACCTGCTGAAACAGGTGTGTGACAACTTAAGACATTTAATGAACGGGATGGCTCTACCAGATGGCTCATTGGTGGGCTGGTGCTTCGGCAAGCCCTCCACCACTCACCGCCAGACCTCCCTTGGGACCCAGGTTGGCTTTATGTGGCACAGGAGCTGTTGGGTTAAATCTCAAACTTGCTGTCTTCGGTGAAACTGTTCTTGATTTGCCTCATTGCAAATGAGTTAGCACAACTTTTCTTTTGGAAAATCACCAGATCAACAATATCCGTGTACAGGACCAATTGTGAAACATGATGCCTCAAGCAAAGTATTGTGTTGGGTATTCCTTCCTTATTTCCAGTACTTATTTTATTACATGCAGTGATTGTATGGTGAAGCTGCAAAATTTCCTATCCTGAAAATGCCTTTTTTTTTCATTAAGAGTAGTGGTATTTAATCATTTCACAGTTTTATTAAGTGACTTGCCTTCCCACTTAATTGCATCAGTTCAGGCTACAAAGATCATATTGGCATCTTGAATAAGATGAGAATTACATTGATATTTTTCCATCTTAGCAGCCCCACCATCTGAGCCCCCTTATCTCCCTAAAGAGAAGACATTTGAAAAACGTGATGTAATGACCCACCATTTCTGAAAAGTGATTCCTTCCTCTTTAGTCTTTGCTTTTACATGTTGCTGAGCTGAAAAGGACTTGGTGCAATAAAGAAAAAAAATAGGATTGATTAGGAAAGAGGTAGATTGTGACTGAATGCTTGTTGTTTCGTTAGATATATACATATTCTAAAGTACTATGCATGAACAAAGCTGAAAAACTGGGTTGCAAGTGGGCTTTCAAACTCCTTTTTCTAAATACAAATTACTTTCTTTCAAATAACAGTCATTCTAGAAGCAACACATACTATGGATATATGAAATTTTTCATTTAAAGATTAAATATGTAACATTTTTACCAGTTGGCACAAAAATTATGTGAAGGGATTCTCAAAAGTTGTAGTAGCCAGTAATACATTTATTTTTTCCGTTATATACTTGGGACAAACTAAACTTTATAAAAATCTATGTTGGATTAATCTGATTTTTTTGGTAAGAGAAGCATTTCCTGAAAGTAGCTAGACACTAAAATAGGATATGGAAAATCTTGGTTTTACCAAAATGTCCTGGTTTATGATGTACTGGTGAAAAGTTCATGCTGTTCTATGTAATGAGAACAATTTGGAGAGCTGCGTATTTCCAAAGGAATGATTATTTTCATCTGAACACGTGTATTTTGAACACAGTCCAATCTTACGTAATTCTTTGAAGGATTTTCTTTCTTCATAGGAAAGTGTCTCCAAAACAATTAATAGCGTTTTGTGCCTACCGTGGGAGGAATGCTAGCTGGGAAATAGTCCACAGTGTACAAAGTGTGTCAATGTGTCCATTTGCCCTGGGGATGCTGAATCATGTGTTTGTGAGACTATTCTGAGAGGGTTTGCATAATGAGGGCTTGGAAAAATCCATTTTCTCTAGCTTTTCCTGGAGAGAAGAGTCCATTTTTTTCTGGGTGAAAATTTACCTTTAATAAAGAGCTGGGAAACCTTAGCTGGCAGAGACGATAGCTTCCAAAGGAGAATCAAGGTGAAGTGACAAAGCATCACCTTCCAAATCAACAGAAGTGCTCCAGCAGCTCTCATTGCTGCTTGCTTGCTTTTCTTTTTTTGCCTTTTTTTAAATAAAGCATTTCCTCTGTAGTGGTTAGCTGCGCTTCTGGTTTTGTGCAGTGGTTACTGATTGTGAGAAATACTAGCCTAAGGACCATGCAGCACTTACTCATTAGGAGATAAAATATTCATTGTTCCTCTTCTCTCCCCAGCAGCTAGGACAATGAGAGGAAGGGGAAGCGACAGAGAGGTATTCCCTTTTTGCTCTACTTAGGTGGATTTAACTCTTTTTTTGGTAGGATGAATTGTAAGGATTTACAGCTCTCATGACTATTAAAGTTGCCCGGTCTTTAACAGCTCCCACAGCTTTCTCTCTCTTAAATGCTGTTCATTATTCATCTTTTTGCCTTCTGTCAAGCCTCTAGTTCTGTTTCATTTCATTGTTTTATTTTTAAGAGTTTGATAACTTCTTCAACAATGCAATTCAAAGGGCTTCTGGGAAACAAATAGCTTTTGCAGGTTCCTGTCCTCTCTCATCCCTGTACGGTGTTCTGCCTTACGATGGCCTTCAAGGCAGGCAGCCAGATCTATAGGCAACATTTGGATTCCTGCTCTCATCTTCCATCACCTTCTTCATTCTGAACAGCAACATTACATGGCTCCATGATGAAACCTTCCTTTCCCCTTTTCCACCTGTCAGTGGTTTATTTATCCTGTTCCCCCACTACCTGCTTCTCTCCCAAGCAGCAGACGGGAATGCTCTTGGTGCTCCAGCAGAGAGGATGCTGGGGAGTGCAAGATGCTTTTCCAGGCTTTAGCCCTAGCCCACTTGCCTCCTTTCATCCCAGGGATCACAAAGGGGGGGATTTGCAAACCCATGAACAGGAGTTTTACTCAGTGGCATTGTGGACCCTTGTATCTGCTAGCTATGCTATCCATGTTCACTGAGCAGGGACCTCGGTTGTCTTCAGGCATTACCCAGCTTGTGTAAGCATGGCTGCAGAGGGCTGAAGTACACATATCAATCCTATTAATCCAGAGAAGATGCATCACTGGTGGTATGGGATGATTCTTTAATTCCAGAAGGAATCAGGAAATGTCAACATTATACCTTCTGTTTCAGCACAGGTTTCTCCTCTGGCTCTCATTGTTTCTACTTCCTGCTCCCCTCTTTTTACTCATTATCCCCCAGAGAAGACTATTTTTTAATTAAGTGGGAGGGTAGAATTGCAGAAGAGAGACAAAGTCTTTGTTCTTTGTGTCCTGCATTGATTAGCATTCTTGCAGCTTAGATGTTTGCTTATCTAAAAAGAAGCTGTGATTTGACTGAGGGAAAAATTCTTTTGCATATTAATTTTCTCCTAACCAAAAGCATCTAAGATACCCTAATTATACTGCAAAAAAATTCTGAAATTCAATTACCATTCTCAAATTCATTTAACTAGTAACATTCCCTGATTAGTCCAGCAGAAGAAACACTTACAGAAAGAGCAAGTAATTTAAAAAACTCTGCTTATTTAAAAAAAAAAAATATGCAGAAAGAGGATTTTCTGCAGAGTGATAAGTCTACGGTGAGACCCCACTATATATAAACATTAGGGACCCTCTAGGATGACCATGAAATTCCGAAGTCTGTGATTTACAAATGGAAAATCAAACTAAAAATAATGAATTTGAGGTAGGCAAATTTCAATAAACTCAAGAGATTTCATAGCTGAAATCTTGGATGGATAGAGGAGGTATACAGGGATGACCATGAAAACATAAACTGGTCCAGAGGAAAGATAGGACGTGTAGGAACAGACTTACTGCAGTAAATCTCTGGCTGTTCTTTGGCTTTAAGCAAAGACAAAAGTTCACAGAAAACGGAACTTATTAGAGATTGCTAAGCATAACTGGGATAGAGTTACAAAAGCAGGTGAAGACAAAAGCAAAAAAACCAGAGGCAAAACGTGTTCTGTACCGTAACAGGAGGGTATTCTGTGGCATTGTTATGGGATGAGAGAAAGCAAAGGAAAATGCTGAGCTCCTGTTCCACAGAGGGTAAAGACAACAGATGACACTGAGCCTTTTTTTGTGCTTCAGTCTTTGCTGAAAAGGTGTGCTGTGATTGGGTGAAAAATGCAGCTGTACAAGGTACATATCCCAAGCAGAACCAGGAAAAAGAAGTTGGAGAGTATGGTGACAAATCAAACTGGTTTCATATAATCTGAGAATGGTGAGATCCATCCTGAGACTGGAGATCTGGCTGAAACCATCTCAGAGTCTTTTCTGTTTGAGATCTTGAAAAGAGCTGTTCACAGGAAGAGCAGTTGTCACTCTTAACTTTACCAAGGGGACTGGGAAAAGAGGAGTTAGGGGTTACCAACCTGATGTCATTCCTTAGAGAACTACATGTGGTTGTCTAGAAGAATACATAGTGAGTTATAAACAACTTGAAATTATCAAATAAAGCCTGCCAAGATACACAGCTTCCTTGACAGGCATCTAGCAGACCTTGTAGCTCCATATCAGCTGAGGATGCCATTTATCTTGATGGTAAGGTGACTGATACTTTTATAATCAAGTAGTAGAAATACAATTTGGACAAAACTTGTTTAAGACAGATACAATACTGGCAAGAAACAAGTCAAGAAACAAGTCAAAATTGAAAGGAAAAGTTTTAATGGACTCTGTGCTGTTCTCATTAACACCTTAGGTAATGAGAAGGCTTGTGAGTAGAGGCTGTATTTATTAAACTTGAAGACAACATCAAATATGGGGGCACACTGTGAAGAACGGTATGGTAAATGCAAATCAGAGATGGTCTTGAAAACACAGGAGAAGTCAAGTGCAAAATTNTTAGAGTGAGTAAGAAGCTGGACATGAGTCAGGGATTTTGTGCTGTAAAGGCGCATTAGTATGTAGGTAATGAGGCATAAAAGAAAACTCCTCTGCTCATCATTGTTAATAAGGCTTCACTTGGATTAATGTGCAGTTGGAGTACTGCACTGGAAGTACAGTTCAAACTACCAGGAAATCAGAAGTAGAAAATGGAAGCAGTTGGGCCTATGGTCTACAAGGAAAGATGTCTAATGCAAAGGATAGATCTTCTAATACTTCATCAGCCAACACAATGAAAAGGAATAACGTGTTCTTTGTGTTCACAGCAACTACTGTGATTAAGTGTTGGCAATTGAAATTCATTAGAGCAGTCCTTCAGCAATCAGGACAGTGAAGCAGTGGAGAGGCCTTAGAGTGTTCCTCATTTCAGGTCTGTGAGATGAGGTCAGAGACAGTCATCAGGAGCAGTGCTAGTTCAGCCAACACAGTCTGCCATCAAGGACCTGCCCAGACCGCTTCTCCTGGGCTGCCAAGGTTCAGCACTTGCATCCAGCTCCTCACAGACTTTTCTCTCATCATAAATATCCACATCTTGCAAAAGAAAACTCTTACAGGAAAAAGAAGTTAAACAGGGGCATGATGTCATCAACTAGCTTGAAAATAGCTATAAAGATGAGGGAAATAAATTCTAAACACAAGAGAAGTTGGATTAAAATGCCAGAAGACCAGACCTTTAAGGAAAGTATTTATCTTTTTCAAGAGTGAGCACTGTGAAGCAATGGAATAGACTGCCAATTGCCCCAGGAGAATCTCTGCTCCTGGACAATTTCAGGAAGGGGGTTGACCAGGATTTGTTGAGATACTCGATGTAAAGGGGAGAGCTGCACTGTTTTCTGTTTCTGTAATTCTCTTGGAGAAGGGAAGTACATACATATATGGAAATGAAACAGAGAAGTGAGATCAGGAACTGCTTTTCACCACAGCAAATGACAGGAGGTGAAACCCAAACCAGGAAATTATGGGTATGGGGGAACCCCAATTTATTTGCATTATGAGCAGTCGTCTTGTTGCACTTGTAGATTATCACTGTGGTGTATTTTGCAAAATTCAAGAGAGGGTCTCCAGGGATTTATGGTGTAAATCAGTGTTTAAGAAAGGGTGTTGGCTCTTACAGTGTAGAACTGAGCCAGCTTCTTTCATTTTAGGTAAGGAAGAAATTTTCCTATATACAAGCCAACACTGAATTTTTGTTACATTTCCATGAAATACCTGGAAACAGCTGCTGCCAGGCACAGAACTGGATGGCCTACCAGTGCAAAGCTGCCAGCCACCTCCCCATACAACTACTTGAAGTCATGATGGAATTTTCTTTTCACTCCCGCTCTCCTCACTAGCTGGCCAAATATTTCTGTGTTGGAGTCACTAGTTTCAGAGTTCTTATTTGAAGGCATAAACATATCTGCTGGTTTGTATTCAGAGTTTCACATTTGTACTCCAAATAATTTTACATTGTTTCACTAGTCTGAAACAGGCTGTGGATTTTCATCCTGTGTCATTACAGTTGGAATAGATATCTGTGAAGAGGAACAGAAGGCATAAATTTTAGACTCTCTGCACCCTAGACAGTAGGCTTATGAGAAGCTGAAGCTATAAAAGAAACTGTATTATAAAGTGATGACTTGCATGGATCAAAACTTAAAATTTCTATCTTAGAAAAAATTCTGAGATTTTGAAATTTCAACTATGTCTCAAATACAGACATAAAACAATTTTATCAAAAATGTTATGGAATAGAGGAATTATTATTATTTGTTTGACCTCCTGGAAACATTTATTTTGATAAGATTAAAACATTCTCAACATTGCCATTGGAATTCTTTTATCAGTTTTTATCTGTTAAATGGTAATGCAAAAATCAAATGTTTCTGCTTCATAGAAACAAAATATTGAGATAATCTGTCAGATTATCATGAAATGGATACATTCTCATAAACATTTTACATTTAATTAAGTCAGTGTTTTCCAAAGAAACAATCATCAACTGTATGCCATCATTTTCCAGTGTCCTTTAACCCCACAAACCTCAAAATGATGTATACTACAAACAAGCAAAAACATAAACATGATCTGTGGTCAGGGAAATATAAAGCTATTTCCATAGTGAAACTAAACAGCTGCTCAGTACTGCAGAGGAACACTGCATAATTGTTTAACAGCTATTTATCACATTGTATCTGTAAGGAGAATTGAACAGATATATTTTCTGTCACAGAAGTTGATCCATACAAATGGGTCTTATGAGTATTGTACTTCCCTTCTGTAGTTTGTTATATCTCTTCATATTTCCCAGATTTCTGCTAAGAATTGCCAAAAACATTTTACAAGCCTTGGTATTGATACAGCGTCCTAAACATCCAAGGCAACAGGAAGTTTATTAAGCTACTTTCCTAACTTACAATATAGCACTAATCCTGTCACAGTAAGTTTTGGGTCCCTTCCTTGCTCCTGCTTGGCGGCTCTCACAGCAGCCATCCTGCAGCATCCCAGTGGTACTGACCCTGGCCTACTCGGTGCTGTGCATGTGCAGCACCAGGCAGTCCTGCCCCAGTGCCTCTGTTACTGGCACAGACAGGACAGGCACCTCGTGGAAAGGGACCTAGGAGGGGTCAGTACTGGAGTCAGGAAGGGAATCCAGCCCTCTGCCTGCTGTTGCTGGTGACCATGGCCAGGGTCCATGGTGCTTCTTATCTGATCTGTTCCCTCTCCTTTTTACAATAGCGTGGCTGTGATTGATCTCATCTTGCAGTGTGGAGATGTGGAAATGCCTTCTGTGCTCCTCTTCTTTCTTTCCCGTATTCATCCCCTCAGTAGGCTGCCTCCCAGTTCCCAAATATGGATTTGGCGTTTCTGACTTTGTGCTGTGATAGCACTGTGGTCTCCAACAGCATGGCTAACAAAGGACCACTCAGCAGCCACTCCAGCGTTACAAGGCTTCTTCCCACCAGAGAAGTCATCTTCATTGGACTGGTCTTCAGAAATTACTTCTGCTCCCTGTTTTGTCCTGTGTCAGAAGCAGCTTTTACACATAGAATAGCTCTACTGACATGTTCTGTGTTAAGCATGAGGAGAAGCAGTGTGAGAATGTTCCAAACATGGAAGGAAGAGGTGCTGCTTTACAAGGCTGTATCCCACAGTGCAAGGCTAGAGGTTGGACTCAATGATCCTTGTGGGCCCCTTCCAACTCAGCATATTCTGTGATTCTGTAATACTGTTTGCCATGCCAACAGGCAAACCAGGAATGGCACTGGGTATTTACCATGGTGGGATGTGCTTGCTTTCTCTAGAGGCTCCTGTCCTAAAAGCCATCAGGTCACCTTTCCTAAGAGAACAACTGCCTGATGCACCCTTACATGTCTGTCTTTATTTCTGTATAGCGGTTTTCTCTGTAAATATGTCACCCTCCATCACTGTTCACTTTAAGTTAAGAACAGCAAAATCCTAGAACGTACCTTCAGTGGAATACAAGTTTCTTTCACTATAACCCCTTCCAAGGACATGTGGAAAGGGCCAGCAGCATCCTGATCCGATATGTGCTTCCCAATGGAAATGTAATCATAATGCAAAGTTACATGGGTTTTGCATTATTTCCTTTTTTTTTTTTTTCCCTTTCTTTTTAATACTGAAGACTAGATCCTGACAGGAGTATCTGAAATAGAAATAGTTAACTGAAGTACTGAGACTTATATAACACAATTTTCTTGAAATAATATCAGGATTTGTGCCCCACCCCCCAGGAGTGGGCAGCTGTTTGCAACCATTAGGAAGCATCCCTGGGAAGGCTCAGCTTTACCACAGAAAAGTAGTTTTACATCCATCAATTCCTGAGCTAAAACTCTAACAAGGCTGTATATTGCATCTGTTTCTGGATGTGAGACACACAGGTCAGCTACTGGTCAGTGGGGCATGGGAACAGGCTGCAGTGATGCGCAGAGCATCCAGACTCATGAAAAAACACTCCAGCTCCATCCCTGAGGGAGAGTGGAGTGCCCTGCTGACATATGCTGCTGCCAGTTTGCAGTCAAAGACCACGCCAGCATGGTGTGTGCACATGGCCACAGGTCAGGAGAGAGTTTCAGCACAGGTTTCTGCCAGGCTTAAACTTATTTTAAATGCATTCCTTAACCAAAATGTTTTTGATGAACCAAGACAACCTGGCTAATCCACAAATAAAATCAACTGTATTAAGGTGCATCCTAAAAGTGATCCAGAATCACACCAGGCTATTTCCTCCTTTAAATATAGTGTGACTATATTCAAGATAAAAGTCTGGTGGAAATCAGGGACCAGAATATAACAAACATTACACTGAAATGTGCTCAACAGATATTAAAGCTCCTTTGGCAGACCTCTAGAAATTTGTTGTATTTAATGTATCCCTTTAAAATTCTCATTAATAAACATTTTCTTCCATCCTTTGGGGCATCACCGTGACCCAGCAATGCACCAGCCTTGCAGTAGGCTAGGCTTCATATCAGTGCTGTAACGTTTTTCTTAGTGTCTCTGTCTTAACATGAGCTTTCTGCCTGCTGTGCACCCTTTTCAGGGCTCTAGTCGCACCCCAGCCTGGGGGCTGTCTCCTAGCTGACTGTAACCAGAGGAGAGTTAACACACAGAAGACACAGACTGCCAGCTCATAGGCCAACTCTACATCTGGAACAGCTTCTTCCCTATTATAGCAGTTAAAGCTGGAAGGTTCATTGTCATATTATGGACTGTGTGATGAGTTACGATGAGAACTATTAATAGCCTCTTCCTTGCCACAGGATACCAATGTATCATTGGTCCACCTGTTTCTAAACCAAGGAGATGTAGGTGAGAACTGGAAGTACAACATACGCAAAAATTGCATTTTCATTGTATTTTCCAAGTAAAAGGCATCATGTGAGAACATATCCCAGGTGGGGTTGTCCTGATGCCACACTCAGTGGAAATGTTGATTCCTTTAGGTTTGTAACTAGTGGCAGTCTAAGAATGACCTCCAAGCTGGATCATAAAAGAAATCTCCACTGACCTTGTCATATATATTCACCTGTACAGCAGACTGAGAGCTTGGAGTCTTCTTTTTAATTTAGTGAAACACAATAGAAACTGGCATCTCACTAAGATTAGAGAAGATTATATTTGTTAATCAAGTTATTTATATTTTCATATTTTCAGAGTATCCACAAAGGGATGCGTCAGGGGAAGAGGTTCAGTGAATGTAACCAATGGAAAACAAAACTGCAGGCTTTCTCTTTTTGCCATATTTTAAAGGAAAATGTCACTTTCTTTGCCAGGCAAAAGCTGATGTATGCACGGACTGCAGCAGAAAACTTTAGACAGATTCATATTAAAGGTTATTTGTTTCATAGTGCGAATATGTGGTCCCAAAGACCATGTTTTATGCCGACTTTGTTTCTGATGTAATAACAAGGTGGCTTGCATTTATTATCTTACAGTGAAGAATACTAGCAAGAAAAATATTAAGAAGGCAGTTACATCTAGAATCAAAATAAATTTCCTGAAAGTTACAGTAGCAATGCCAGAGAGGTCTGTATTCCTAAAATCTGCCACCAAGTTTTTATGCCCATGTGTGTCCATCCACCAGGTGTCCCAGACAGTTATATTCAGGAATTGTGAGTATTCAGACTCCTAAAGAAGGAGAGAACTTTTTCCTGCTTAAGGAACTGACAAATCACTTGAAAGATTTTAAGTGAAAGAGGAAGATCATTTTGAGGGAAAAAAATCTGGATTTTATTTACAAGCAAATAATACTATGGTTATATTATAGTTTCTGGTCTTTAATCTAGAAACAAAATGTACCCATCCTCCACTGAAATAATCCAAAGACTGGCAGTGTCACAGAAGATGTATTCTATTCATTAACATGAAATACTAGAAAGTTGCTTTCATGTAATAAATGCTACCATCATTGTAAGGATGTAACATTCCTTAAATGAGGAAAATTTCCATCAGAAATTTGTGGTCTCAAAACTTCACAGTTACCTCAGGTTTTTGAAATATCAGACTGATGTAACTTTAAAGAGTGATATAGCCTTTTTGTACGAGTTGGCATATCTGAAAGTCTCACATCTGTATAATATACTTTCTAGATTGTGGACACTGCAAAGAGCAGGAAATGAGAACTCTAATTCAAGCCAAGTAATTGTTTTCCATAAATATGAAAAAGGGTACACCAAAACCATCTGCTGCATTCAAGGGACAGGAAAAACATGGACTTTTTTTTTAATGCAGAAATGTTATATTTTAACAGTTAACTTTTCTGTTTCAAAATACCTTGATTTGCTATAAAATTATGGTCATTTTGGAAATAAAAGTTCAGGGAAGCATTACTCAAACAGCACAGAATCTATGAAAAGTACAAATACCTGTTTTAAAGAGAACTGTAATCAAAAGCTGTATTTTGCCTTTTCCTGGGAAGCTCTCTATTTTTGTGCAACACCTACTAGTTAACTCCTCCTCTGCTAACTGGGACTGTCCTGCACCCATCTCCTAGTCTTCAGCTTAGACCTAGACCCAGCAACCAACCTTAATCCAAAAGTGGTGGTTCAGTGTGGTCTGGTCTTTCTCCTGTAGGCTGAAATAATGTATGATGCCACATTCAGTAACATTAAGCTCACACCTCTCATTGTATTGCTACAGCATTTGGGAATGTTTTACAACAAATTTCAGTCTGAGGCCTAGAAAATGATTTCTGTCCTTACATTAACTGTGGAAAAACTAGCCCTTCAAAAAAGAATCTTCTGAATATTTTTCCAAAGTCCATCTGATTACCAAAAATAACCCAACTGAAAAACAGACACAAAAACCAAAAACAGAAACACCACACCAAAACAAGCAAACAAACAAACAAAACCCCAAGTCCCCCCAAATAAAATAAAAATAAAAACCAAAACAAAAACAAACAAATAAACAAAGCCATACAAACAAAACCAAACCAAAACCACACAAGAAAGATAGTCTAGTGAACAACGCACTGACCTGGGAAACAGACAGACATCTAAGTCCCACCTACAAAGTGATGTAGTTGCACTCATTTAATTGTCAAGAGGAAAAGTAAGCAAATTTTTTTACACAGAGCCAAGAATTTGTTGTTAACATAATCAAAATCTTATCAATCTAACAACAAAATGATTTTTAGTATCAGTCAAAAGATTGTAGGAGAGATAAAAGGAACAGTATTACATAAAAAGTGTACATAATACTAGTTACAACTGTCATGCCTTCCTAGTACTTGCCCCTTTCTCTGTTCTTAGAGTTACTCTTCCAGAACCCCTTTGGATTTGGACCCCTGGAGAGAGATAAAATATATGGCAAGTCATCACTATCTGAATCTCTTCATCAGGCTAGATATTATGTTGATTCTGAGGGTTTCTTCCCTTTGCCAGGGAGAATGTGATGTGGACATTGACGGTTTCCTACTCAATGTGGAATCCACTTGAAGCAATTTTTATCTAGTTTTAACAGCCCTTATATCTTGGTCTTTCTTTCAGGTCTGTAATTCCATGTCAGATTTGCTATATATGTATTATATATGTTAGATACGATCATGGAATAACAGAATAGTTTGGGTTGGAATGGACCTCAAAAGGTCATCCAGTCCAAACCCCAGTGTAATTATCAGTGATGTCTTCATCTAAGGTCAGGTTGCTCAGAGCCCAGTCCAGCCTGGCCTTGAACACTTAAAATGATGAGGCATCCTCAAGTTCTCTTGGAAATCTATTCCAGTTTTTCTCTACACGCACTGCAAAAAAAATTCATCCATATACTTAGACTAAATCTACCCTCTTTCAGTTTGCCCCCTGTCCTATGGATACAAGCCCTACTTTAAAAACAAATGCTCGTCCCCATATTTCTTATAAACCTCCTTTAGAAGCTGGAAGGCTGTTACAAGCTCTCCTCAGAGCCTTCGCTTTTCCAGGCTGAACAACCCTCTTCTCTCAGCTTTTCTTCATAGGTGCGGTGATCCATTTCACTGATCATTTTTGTGGCACTCCTCTGGACTTGCTCCAGCAGATCCACATCCTTCGTATGCTGGGGGCCCCAGAGCTGGATGCAGTGTTCCAGGTGAAAGAAGGCAGTCACTTCCCTTGACCTGCTGGCCACACTTCTTTTGATACTTGTTCTTTGTTCTCTTTGCTGCTCCTAAAGCAGGTTTATTCTGCTCTAGGTCTTTATCTAACCATTACAAATTTGCTCATAGGCATGGGGTTTCCAGGACCAGCTTGTGCCCTGTCTCATCATCCCACTCCATCCTTCTCTTTGCAGCAACCTGTATCATTCTTTCCAGGCCTTGGCTGTGGCATCAAGGCTGTCTTCCTCTGCACAGAACCGCATACATATTTCATACATATTTCCTTCTACAGAAAAAACTGTTTGGCACTGTTGTTTGACAATTGTGGCTACATCATATGGTTACAAAGACGTGCAAAAGTAGGACAAAGGGTGCATGTACAGAGGGGCCCTGACAAGTGCTAAAGGCCTTGCAGAACTATTACAAAACTCAGGACCTGATATTAGCAATGGTGATACTGTGCTTACTGGGCTGCAAGGCTACAAAGCTAATTATGTTTTGTTTCTTCTGCCTATGGCCTGTGTAGTCACCTACAGACATGTATTGAAATAGCAAATGTTTCCAGGTGTGCATGCTCATATTCACTGGGACTAATAATTACACACTGAAAACTAATTTGGTGTCCTGGTATTCGCAGATCAAGGCTTCAGTGACAATTCAGGAGAATGTGAGACAGCTTGTCATTATTACAATTTCCAAGCTCCATAGTTATAGCTATGCCAGACAGACTGGGGGACATGAAGAATTCACCCTTGAGGCAGGTCAAGGAATTTTCCAAGAGATGAGGAAGTGAATGCATTCATTAGGTGAAGGTAGACACATTAGTGGACCATGTGCTCACTTGGCTTCTGGTATTCAATGAGGTCAAACTAACATTGACTAGATGAGGATCTTCCAACCTTTTTGTTCCAGTTTCATGAAGTACTTTGAATGCAATGGGACAGACTTGCTACAAACACTTGTATCTGTGCTGAAAGTGGAAAGTGTCACTGGGGAGGCAGGAGGGACATGCTGGCACCTGAAATGCCCAGATACCATCCTGTGCTCACATTCTTCATCAGTCTACCCCTGGCTGAGCAAGCATAGTTTATACTAGGACAGTGGGACACTGGTTGTAGGTTTTGGAGTAGAACATAGGTTCAGGTATATTCAAGGGCTCATTGAGCAGACACAAAAGGCTATCAAAATTCCCAGGTGTTTACTGTGGCTCTCATAACCTGGCAGGCTCACAGGAGATGCAGAGGAGCGACTGGGCAGTGTGGCTGCTCATGTGTTCATCCACAGGCAACCGATACAGTCTGCTTGGAGGCAAAGCGCCGGGACAGGACTTGGTAGGTGTAATGCTTTGCATTGCAGCAGCTTCCCTTCCTGAATTACCAGTCCAGCATCATGGAAAATCCAAGTGAGATCTTGAAATTATTAGCACATCACTTTCCCATTACCTTGCCTCTCACTGTGTGTTTGTCAGTGAAAATACCACACAACACTGAGCAGCATTGCCCCTCACAAGGTTTTCTTACCGAGCCAGTTGCTGCAGTGCACTCTGGCTGAGCAATTGCCCTTGTTATCACCTGCTGTGTAGCTGAGGACAGGGTTCAGCGGAAACGCGCACACTACACCGCCTTTCCACTGCAAGTGTATTTCCGACTGCACACAGAAACCCAGCACTCCTCAGCCATGCTGTGGTCACTCCCTCACCTCCTGCAGAGGATTTCCTCCTTTCACCTTGCAGTGCAGAATGTGTGTGTGCAGGTACCTTGCTGGCAGCTGGCGTGTGAAGTCTCGTGCTGGGGACAAGCAGGGCAAAGATTGCCATGGAAAAAGCGGAGCTGTTAAAATGCTCGAGCTCGCTAGATGGCCTCGTACACTGCGGAGAAGCTCTTCCTGCAGCAACCCCACCTTGTAAAATCTGTTCATGCATGCAG
>VXBX01009920.1:163406-191766 GCA_013400415.1 Scytalopus superciliaris
TTTTTAATAACTGGACCAGGACCCCTCTCTCTTTTATGTTTCTGTCCCCTGGTCCATGGCAGTGGGTCTGTGAGTCAATCCTTCCCGATTATCAAAGCAAGCCACACAGCATACAGCAGGAGTGGCAAGCAGAAAGGAAAGCTAGTGTGTGACCTTCATAATAATACTCTTTGTGCAAGCTAGTGCCCGAGCACAAATGTAAGTTTAGCATTTGGTGCCATTTTGCAGTCTTCCCTAGGTTCATGGATGTATATTTAGCATGTATATAAATATACATATATAAAATAAGTATCTATTATATGTATTAGGGAAAAGAACTCTTCTAAACAAGCATTTCCTACACTGTGCTATGTGACTCCACATTGTGGGAAGAGGATAATGGAGGGCTAAGACGGAATGAGAAAAGAGAAATAACTATGGGCTGTGCAAGAGTCACTGGACACTTACCAAGGTCTGCGAAAAAGTTGCATTTGTCTGCAGTATTTTCGTGGTCTCCCTGGCCACAGTCTTTGAGAGCATTACTGTCAAGCAGGCATTTACTACAATACTGATATAAGGGGTAGAAGTTTGAAACAGAAAGAAATGAAGGGTTCAAACTCACAGTCAAGTTACCAGAGTGCCTCACCTTACCATGTTTCGGATGAGCCATGGTAATGAGCTCCAGCCCACCAGCAGCCCTCTGCAATTGTGGGGTAAAGCCCAACTTCAGCCACTTTCACCAGGGTATTGAGTGACCACAGACAGGATACACTGACTCGTCTGCTGGTCTTTGGCTGATAGCTTAGCTGGACAGGCTTCAACAGCTAGACCTGAGTTTCTGGGAGAAAATAATTCATCCACAGTTGTGTGCATGGACATGATAAACTGAACATAGCTCTGCCCAGCTCTTGCTGGTGTGCTGTTGGAGAAAACCATTTCCCTCCTTTGTCCTGCATATTTTTTCTACTGAATGTTGGACCTCTTCACATTTGCAGTTGTACTGACCTGTTCAAAAGGAGTAGCACCCCCCTGCTTTCTTTCCCAGCAGACTGTAACACCAAGAAAGCAGTGGTAAGACAATTTGCCTGGTACTTTTGAAAGTAGTTTCTACTTTCTGTCTGAATGGCACCCACTTGAGACAGCCATAGCCAGAAATAATACTGTGAAAACATGATGGTGAGAGCTGTGCTGCAGTGCCAGGCAGGATCCATCCTCTGTAACACCAGAGCACCCACTGAATTCTGTGTAGGACAGCAACCGCCTCCTGGGCTAAGCCTTCACATTTGTGGTTGTTGCACAACTAGCCTTTCCAAGGCAAGTACATGTTCTTTCATTTTTAGATTCAAACTTGAAGTCATCAATATGTAGCCTGAATCAGGCAGCTGATGTTTCACCATCTAAATTGTGGTTCGTGTATTCTACAAATAAATCCACGCAGAATTTTTGGAACTCAGCATAAACTCATTCCCTTGTTTCACAGCAATTGAGTTTTTCAAGGGTGTTTGCCCTCAAGACTTCAGGACTTACCAAAGAGGATATGGCAGTGAAGAAGGCAGAAACAAGGAAATGTGGGAGGAATTTCCACAAGAGAATTTCTCAATCTTGATACAATCTTGATACAAGTCCCAAACACACAGCAGGGAGCACACACTGGGGCAATGAGCAGAGACCAGAGTAGCCCTATAGCCAGAAGACCACAAGACTACTCTGTGTGTGTTTGGATCATGGGGGAGAAGCCTGAGGGGCTCAAAGGCACAGGCTGGTTTGGGCACAAAGCTACATCTTTAGATCAGTTCTACTTACCAGTGTTAATATAGAGTAAGGTGGAAGATAGTAGCAGTCCTGTACCAACACCACAAAATGCTCCTTTGTGACTGATCACAACAGCTGACATGAATATGAGAAGAAAAAGAAAAAAAGGGAAAAAATAAAAGAGAGTAGAACAAAGAAATGCTGTGCATTTCACAGGGCTAATGAGGCAAAATTTCTTAGAGTAGGGCATGACCAGAAAACCCACAGCTCCTTCAGGAAATGTCATGCTGACAGGAGCCTGCACATAGTCTGCAGGATATACACCAAGGTAGCTGCCAACAGCAGACCTGAGAACTGCAGGCAAATCCAGGGAGATCAGCCACAACTGAGGCCAATTACAAATGAGAGAGAAATCGTTTAGACAGTTGGTGGTGTCCATCTGGCACTTAGTGACTAACCAGCCAGCCCTTTGGCCAGTCATCTTGACAGACTGCACTTTCAACTGCCTTCACCTTATTGTGATTGTAATGCAGCTGATGCCATTCCAGCTCCCAGACTTTTGTTGTTGCTCTCAGTTTCTGTCACTTATTTCAAATAAGGCCTTTTTAGTTTAATTTCATTTTCAGTCTGCCCTTTCCAAAACACTGGGACAACTTTCCTGATCTTGAACTGTCACATTAATGTGGTTACCTTTTCAGCCTTGAGTCAGAGACACACTTCAACATGTGCTTACACCCAAGTATTCATCTATTCAAACCAGTGGAACAGTGAACACACACCGAGTTTAGTGTCTGTTTATCTCTCTTGTTTAAATTCAAGGCTTTGAATACTGCTCTATCTTCTACTGCCCTAACACCTCAACTATAAACATCCATAAATGAATTCCCTTCAAACAATAAACTTGGAAAACTGTTCATAAATGTGCATCAATTGGCATGGAAATCACAGGAGACAAACTTTCTGAAGTGCCTGCATCCCATTTTCAAGAGCACATCTCTCGCCTTTAAGCCTTTTTTTATAAATTCCTGCAGATGCGTACTGAAATCTTCTGCAACTTAAAACTGGTCAGTGATTTCTTAACTTCTCATGTCCTGAGAGTGTGCACACTTACGTGCATGAAGTAAAAAGACAAATGGGCCCCAACCTTCTCAATAATATGGGCATCTGTGAAGCCTTTTCCCTTGGTCTTACAAGTGAATTAAAATCATCTCTTTGTGCTGTAAACCTGAGCAGACTTTTACAATGGTCTCGCATTTATTATTGCCCATTCTTACAAGAACTTTCTTTATTTGGATGCCTTGTTTAAATACCAACATAAAAAACCTAATAGGCAGAAAGGAGACAAAGGGGTCAATTTTACAGGTTAAACCAAGAATGTTCATGTGTTAGCAAAAATTCAGCTAAGGTTTTCTCCTGCCCAGGATCCTTAAGCATTGAGAATATTGTGACAGTCAAAAGCAGAGAAGATTAACTATTTAGATTTTAGGAAATCCCTGCTAAACTCTACCCTCTTTTCTCAAGTTACACAGTAGAAATTTCCAGAGATGTGACATGGACCATCTCTCTTTGCTACCCCATCCTCAATACTATCATTCCAGGAGTAGGGATGGTTTGCACAGGCAAGAAGACCCCTGGGAGGATTGTTTTGCACAGTCATGGGAAACCACAGAAGTTGAACCAGGTCCTCATGACCAGCCAGCTTCTCGCTGGGATCATAGCCAAGAAGCCATCATGCTATACTTGGCTTTCTTCCTCTTGGTGCAAAAAGAGTAATGAACCAACTGCAAAGTAATTTGTTAGAAAGTAGGGGGTTGCCACAGTGCTAGGTGTTTTGAGGTTCTTCTCTTCGATACTTACCCTTACAAAGGCAGACCTGTCCCACCTCTCTGCTATGACCAGTGGTCAGCTTGAGGCCAACCATCAAAACATACCATAAACCCTGGCATGATTTTAGAGGTTCTCTTGAAAAGGAAAATAATCCCTTTTATAACCCATCCTGTTCCACACATACTCTACTGTCTGGTTTTTGCTCCCTGAACCAAATTGGCCCAGATGTCTTCTTTATTCTGACTAGGAAGCTTTGCTTGGGAAGTCTGGGGTTCAAGAATTTCACCCCTCTGAGATGCACACAGGAAGCATACCGTCAGCTAATTCCTACTACAAACATGCAACGCAAAGTCAAGACAAACTTTTCAGCATTGCACAATTAAAATCATACCTTATTCTAAGTTTTCATGAGATAGTAAGGGGGACTTTTGATCCATCACAGGGAATAGAAAGGAAGGCATTGTCACATTACTAAACACACTCTCCAGCACAGCTCAGCAGTAACACCACACTTCCAGGGATCTCTCTGCAGAACTACAGATGCTGTCCAAGCACAAATTTTATCTCTCAATTTCTCTACAGCTCACAGAGTTATCTTACACTGTAGATGAAATCCAAATATGTGCACATGATTACCTGAGCAGTTGGGGGTGGTCTAGGAACTGGTTTGCTGTGATTTCCAGTTAAGACTGGAGCATGGGGAGTGCAGCACCCAAGTTCTTTTAGTCCTTTCTACTGCAAGTAGAAACTTGTGAGATGCATCTGATTAAATAAAAACTTAATCATGAAACTCAGAGAATTAAAAAATGAGATACAGGCATTGTCTCTGGAAGGTGTGGATAGTTATAGGTCCTCTGGTCCTCTAGTGGTGTGTTGGGGGTCCATTGTAGTTGACATCCTGTACTCTTGGAAAGCAAAAGCCAGACTCTGGATGGCAGAGGTAAAACTAGTGCAGTCAATTTCTATAATACAGTCAGTATTTCCACGGCTCTCTACAGCCTTCAGAGGATCCCAAGATGCCGTGGACTTGGTGTTTTCACCTACTCAGGCACCTTCTGCTTCTTCAGGGGTGGTAAGCAATGTCTTGAGCTAAAATTCATTCATCGTTTTATGGTATAACTTCATTCTTGTCCAGCTGAGCACAGCAAACAGGAAAGGGAACTTTGCTTTGCTCACTGAGATGCAGTTACCACCACCTTCCCTACACTTGTATGCCAGAAATTTGTGCTGGGGGTTTGTGAGAGGAATAGCAGAGAGCTCTCCATGTGCCCAAGATGACCGGAGGCCTACCCAAAAACCCCTGCCAGCAGCAGCACCACCCATCAGCCCAGTGAACACTCAAAGAAAATGACAAGAACAATAGCAGGAAATGTCTAAGGGTGGAAACAACAAACTGAACACAGCCCACGTTTCTGGGGGGCTTCCTGATTGGCTTGATTTGCCTCAGCAGGAGCACTTTGGATAACCTTGGAGCTACCCCAGCAGGACAAAACCTCTCCACAGTGAAACCACATTCATTCCAGTGGCTTTCTGGGACATGGAGATGCTTTCTTCCCAGAAAAAATAAACAAACAAATACAACTAAAAGCACTAAGGTAGATCAGATAGATGAAGCAGGATCAGGAGCTGCAGTCATTGTGCTCAGGGTGGCAGCAACTTGGTGCATCTTTCCCAGTGGAAAGTCTGTCTGTTCCCATGGGGCACGTTCCTTGCCTCACATCAGCCTTCACCCTGGAAAAATGAGCTGTGAGTTCCTGTAAGTGAATGACAGCAGAAGACAGATTTGCAAAGCTCAGATCCAAGAAACTGTTTGCATCAAGAAACAAACAAAACAAGTAAGGGTTCCTACTGGGTGTTCCCTTTCCTGCCCCGCTGCTCTTTTTCTGTCCCTGCCGTCCAAGTCACTCTTGGCAAGCAGTTCAGGGGAATGGATTTGTGTATTCGTGAGGTCCCTTTAATATGGGGAATTTTTTTTAAAGGAACTTAATAAAGCTCAGTGCCTGAGGCACACTGACAGTCAACTGCACATACCATCTAACTCCTTTGTATTATTCTCAGATTGTATTCAGTCAATCACATGGGGTACCTCAGGTCAGAATGCTAGCTTCTGGACAGCACTTCTTGTGCCAACAGTTAGGCTTGTAAGTGCCATGTTCCTTGAAACAAAACATTTTAAGCCAACACAACAAGAAGCAAATAGATAATGCCTTGTTTGCACCAGAAGTCTCTTACAAAGTCCATGCAGACATTAGAAGCAAATCTGAGTCAAGTCAAACCAAAACCATGGAAACCTCACCTCCACAGTGAGTATAAATAATAATACCAGCTAACACATCTACCAAGGATAAGTATGGTCTGATGTATGATTGGATTGTATAGGATTGGTGAAATGTATTGCATCAAGATGGGGAAATGGAGGCAAAATTATTTGCTGGAGGCTACAGCAGGGATAAAATAGATAGCTCTGGCCCATGTTTGCTGCTTTTGTCAACATTGCTTTTCTAGTTAATAACTGCCAATAGCTTTTCAGTGATGATAAGACTGCCATATGAAGGAGTCGCTTGCATGTGCTCCTATACTGCTATAACTTATACATGGCGGGAGCAAGGAGAGATTCCAAATAGCCCAAATGGGAACCCTGCTAGGAGTGAAATCCTGGTTTGTGAGCAGTAGGGAACACTGGCTTTGGATGGAGCCAGTGCTCTGTCTCAGCAGAGAAAGAAGACTCAGTGGGAGTCTGGTATGGAAATAACACGTGTAGGAATTCAAGAAAGACAAGAAATACCAATGTGGGGGGGAGGGCAGGCAGTAGAAGGGGGGAGGGGAGGCAGGAAGGGAAAGGCAGCCCATTCCAGGAAAAAGCTTGTCTTTCATTCCAGGCGTGCTCTTGAGCTTTGCCAGGCACAACTCTTGTCCTTTTCCCTTTGCCCCTGCCCTTGACTGCAGTGGCCCATGGGTGACTGAGAGGAACAGGAGCATTGCTCTCTGCAAGAACTGTTGTGCATAACCCTTGCCAGCTCCCTGGGAAGAGCTGACAGGAGCACAGATAGCACCTCCCCATGTCTCACAGGGAGCCAGAGTAGATAGTTGAGGAAAAAGCTGCAGAGATCTGAGGTCAGGCAGAAGACAGAATGACCTCTCCAGCCATAGCAAATGTCATTACTCTTAAACACAGCCTACTACAAGTTTTGCTTTTCAGTGTAGCACTGCCTGCACTTCAAGCTTGTAGAATTTTATGACATTTCTGCTGTAGCACCTCCAGAAGCTTCCATAATTTCAATTAAAGATAGAAAATGAACGTTGAGGTGGTGTCTGACTGAATTTTCTGCTGTGGACAGCCACGTAACCTGGAGGTAGGTTACACGGCCCACCTTCCAGCAGCTTGCTGATAAGGTATCCTCATGACCATTTTACTGCAATCTGAGAGGTGTGAGTTTGGTGTCACAGAATCACAGAATCATAGAACTGTTTTGGTTGGAAAAGACCTCTAAGATCATTAATCCAGCACTGCCAGGCCCACCACTGAACAATGTCCTTAAACACTGTATCTACATGTGTTTTGAACTTTTCCAGGGATTAGTATTCCACCACCTCCATGGACAGTCTGTTTCCGATGCTTGAAAAAACTTTCAGTGAAGAATTTTTTTCTAATATCCAGTCTAAACCTCCTCTGGCACAACTTAAAGTCATTTCTTCTTGTCCTGTCACTTGTTACATGGGAGAAGAGGCCGACCTCCAGTACAGCTTCCTTTCAGGTGGTTGTAGAGAGCAGTAAGTTCTCCTGTGAACCTACTTTTCTCCAGGTTAACAACCCGGGCCCCTTCAACTGCTCCTCATGAAACTTCTGTTCTAGACCTTTTACCAGCTATATTGCCCTTCTCTGGACACACTCCAGCACCTCAGTGTCTTTCTTGCAGTGAGGTGCCCAGAACTGGACACAGGTTTTGATGTGCGGCCTCACCAGTGCCAAGTACAGGGGACCAATCACTTCCTTGGTTCTGTTGGCCTCACCATTCTTGATATGAGCCAGGATGCCATTAGCAGTCTTGGCTATGTGCTGCACTGCTGTCTCATGTGCAGATGGCTGTTGACCAGCACCCCCAGTTCCTTTTCTGCTGGGTGTCTTTGCCTTGCTCATGTTTGCCTTTGCTTACACTGATCATTCCATGATCCTTAGCAGTTCATTTCTCATCTGACATTGTACTCACAGTCTGTATGGAAGGCTGAAATCTCTTCAGAGCAAATACTTTTAGGTTTGTTTTTTTGTTTAGCTTCACCAGAAAAAGATGGTGGAGATCTTCCAGGCTTCCTGCCTTCCCTGTAAATGATGCTGGGTAACTGAATGTGCATCTCCAGTATACCACTATGTACAGGAACTGCAGAAAAACATCTTCCTTCCTTGACAGCTTGCAATATGGGTGCTGCATAAGGTCACATACTCATTTTGATGGTACATCTATGCTAACCATAGGTAACTCTGCAGCAGCCAGCACTGCTGTATGATGGAAGAGCGAACACTCAACAGTGATCCCCTGATTTCTCTCCCTCTATTTCTTGACTCTCTCCCAAGATATGAATAATACAGTCCACTGTGCAGCTGAACTACTGGCATCTGTTGCTAAACCTAAATGAATTTCATGTGCATAGCTGTGATGTGCCAACAAACTGTTTTTCACAGGGCTAGTTGCACCTGTGTTGCTTTTCTAGTCTCTGGCTGTGTGCTGCTGTGTGCAGAGACTTTGTGCTGGGGGCCTCCTTCACCTGGACTACGTCTTGCAACACATGCTCTCTGACCCCAGGTCTCACCACAGTATTGGCCTTTCTAGAGCCCATTTCCTCTGCTCAAAGTGCCCAACCAGTCCCCTAAAATACAGCTCAATGACAGGGGCAAAACACAGCATGGGAGAGGGAGAGGACTTATGACAGAAAGCCATGTTGGCATGTTTGTCCCTTGTACTCTTGTGTGTCCTCAAGTATCCCAGGACAACTTTCCTGGTGCTAGTCCTGTCAATTTTACTTAAAGACGTGGGAGAGCAAGCAGGTTTCTGCAGAATTCAGTGTCTTTATACCTTTACTGTTCAATTGTGAAGTACAGCATATGTGACCTCTCTTAGACGGCTATTCTGTCTTTGTTGCCTTTCTCCTGTTATGCCAGTGAGTACCAAACAATGAACCACATATAATGCACCTCCGTATTTGCAGTTTAAGTCCTGTACATCGTCTGATGTGACTACCTGTCTGTCCAGAAATGAAGATGTGCGTTTTGCGCAGCCCAAGCATTTTGTATCAGTTGTGGACATTAGTGGCATTTGTTTTAAACACAAGCGCTCCAGAAGTTGGGTTATTCAGAAGCCAAATGCTACCAGAGCAGGTTAAGCTGTATTTTCTCAGCTGATCAGGGAAATAAAGAGACTTGGTCAGACCTGCCAGGTCCTGTCTGGAGCTTGGTTAAGAGCATATGTAGGAGCTTTCAAATCCATAAGCACACAGGGAGAAAATACATAGACTCTGCTCTTTCACCTCTTTGGTCACTGGCCAATGGACTGTGTTCAGAACAGGGCTTTGTTTTAAACTTTTTTTCCCCTCCGTTTCCCAAAGGAGGGTCAAGCCATGTGTTCCTCTGTTGTAAGGGCAAGCATCCAAGCCACAGTGATTCACTGACTTCCAGTCAGTGGTCTGCCCTCTCCTGAGGCAGTGGGGAGTTTTTAAGGTTGCAGTCTCACCCAAGCTGGAGACATCTCTCATTTGAAGAAGACTGAAAGAACCTGGCCTAGAAAGGTTCACACTTGTAAAAGTCCAAAACCAAGTGTAAGTTGAAAATGTCATAAGGCCAAGAAGATGCATGTTAAGGTGATATGTGGAAATCATAGTGGAGTGAGATAACATCCTTCTCAAGGAGGGAAAAAGCAGGGCATGAATAAGTGGTTCCAGTTAGAGGAACAGACACATCAGAGTGCTGAAGTCCCCATGGGAGTGAGATTTAACACCGCATCACACAAACCACAGGCAAAAGTTAATATGCAAACTGTTGCTTTGGCAAGGAATGGGGCACAATCGTGTAACTACCTCAATTTCAGGTGAATGAATTTGCATTACATTGACACTAAGCCTTCTACACCCAGAGCAGACAACATTTTACTAGTTAACTTGGGTAATAGTTGTGTTTTACACCTCATCATGCTTAGCTCAAGAAATCCTGTGGCCAGTGCTTGAATAGCTAGCCTTGGTTTGTCTAAAATAGCATGGATTAACCTCGTCCTACACCAGGCAGATGCAAAATATCAATATAATGCTCTCTCTATGCATGTGTGTATACACTTCAGACAGCAAAGTGAATTTTAGAGTTTTATTTCTCTTCCCAAGCTTGTCAGCTGGTACTGGGATGCAGCTTTTGCTGGTGAAGGGAATTGTTTCTCTTCTCCTGTATTCAGGAAGATTCATATAGATTACCAGAGCTACTCATTCAGCATCATGCCTGAATCTCACATCCAAGCACTGATTGGTGATAACAGATTCCCAGTTTTTCAAGTCGCTTAGGTTTTGCCTTTTCAAAGATTCTAATTAAGTTTGCAGCTCTTGATTATCAGCTGCACTCGGTAAACAACAGCCTGTTAGAAATCATAAGATATGTACTGCCAGCTTTCCTCTTTGTGATTGAGCTGTTCAAAAAAGGATGAGCACTGCAGAAAGACTAAACTAAAAGACAGGGAATTACTCAGCTCTGGAATCCCACTTCAGATCCTGCAGCAGTCCTGAAATCAAGCAGGTTTTTTGCCATCAGCACTGGCTGTGTGTCGATATAGAGTGACATTCACAAATGGTTCAACTGTCTTCAGCACAACTGCTGGTGTTTGCTAAGAAAACTAAGCCAATGTGGAAACTAAACCAAGGATTAGTCAGTGATTTCCCCCTCCCTACAGCAGATGAAGGGTACTTGTTCACCGCTGTGGCATGTAGATTTCAGCTCCAGTTTCTTAGGCATGTTGGCTTACAGCCAGGTTGCTGGTGCTTGGCAGTTGATCCAGATACAGGAGGTTTGTCAAGGGCTGAGATGCTGGACTGGGATCCAGTTGTGCTGGTTTAAAAGACCTAAGTGCAAGACATCTGTATCTTTCAAGGGGGAACCCTTTCCCCATGCAAGTTCATTTCCCAAGGATATTCTGAACCTGGGTGAACTAATAGGTACCCTGCTGCCCCAAAATACTTTTACAGTGATGAAGAAATGGGAATGAGAGGCCCATGGAGTGGAGAATTATTGGCACTGCACTTTTGCAGAAGGCACATGCAGAAGGGTGGAACTTACATATAGAGTTTCAGGTGCTGTGTGGTTAAAAGCTTCCTGAGGACAAAATCCTAGATGCAGGCACAGTGTTTGTACAGAGATAAGTTTCATCCCTTCAGGCAAGCCCAATTATTCCTGAACTTGGTGTTTAACTTTCTGGGGTAATCATCAGGGGTTTGTTGCAGTATTCTGCTTCTGAATCTGCCATTTTAATACCAGAAATAACACCTCAGGATGTTCAGCTCTGAGAAACCTCACACTAGTTACGTGCCTTTTATATCACGTTGATTTATGGCATCACTCAAGCAATAGCAAAACAATCAGCTGACAATTGAACTGTCCCCCACTCTACATAAGCATAGGTCACCTTTTCCCTTCCAGTGTTTACTCACATTAGGTCTTTCCTGTTTTTCTCTTAAGTTCTGAATACTTGTACACTTTCCTTATTAGTGTTGATGAATGTTCTTTTTTCCACTGACATGCCAGTTTGTATGCTGCAGACATAATTTTTATTACATTTCTATGCTCATTGCAGAAATTGTGTGAGTATTTCTCAAGTTAAACCAAGAATGCAGAGTTAGCACAGGCTAAAGAAACTGGTCTGTAAACCTGCAGCTGTTCTCCCTGTTTATAATGCTGTTACCATCCCACCCTGAAAAACATAACACTGATAAGCTAAGCGTAGGTATCTCTAGAAGTCACATGTCTGCCAGGGTTAATTAGCTGGATAGAGGAGGCTGTTTTCTTCAGGCAGAGTTCTGCTGACTTGGGATTTGTGTGTTTCTGCTGCAAACCAGTGTGACTGCACCAGCTGTGTGAGTGCCCTGCAGGACCATGCTCAGGGTCTCTCCTGAAGTCAAGGAAAGGCACCTTCTGCCTGAACAGCCTCTACCTTTCAGCAAGGAGAAAAAGGACAGACCAAGTCTGTGGGTTTCAACATCTCAGCATGGGAAACAGAGGAAATCCTTCACCAAAGAAAGCACATTCATCGCCTTCAGGCTGGAGCACAAAACAGAGTCCTATATTCCAAACACAGTGTTTACTGGGTACAGAGTGCTAAATGTAAATGCAGATGTACACATACCACAGGTCCAAACCTCTCCTTTTGCCTCTACCTCTTCTACCCTTCTTAATTCACCTTTTTGTCACCTAAATTATTCTGTGCTACCTGACAGCTCCTTTGGTCCTATGATCAACTCCACAGAAGGGTTCACATGCCCCTTATGCTTCCAGTCTTCTCGGAAGCTGCACTGGCTGCCTTGAATACACTTGTGTAGCTGCTCAGTTAGGTCAAAATCCCACCAAACACACAGACTGGACTTCCTTTAGCAGTCTAGTACATCCTCTTCCCCTGCAGTACTAAATGGTTTTGGTCTGAATTTTGCAGGGCATGATGTATAGCTACAGATTCTAAAAGAGAAGGCCCATAAGTAGCCTTAAAAATTTAGGCTTTTTTCCCCATCATTCAGAAGCTTCAAGACCTAACAGAAGCCATGAGCATCCTGGCCTGATCTCAGGTCTGACCCTGCCTTGAGAAGGAGGTTGGGCTAGGCACCTCCCAAGGTAATTTCCAGCCTTAATTATCCTACAAGTCTGTAATCTTACTAACCAAGGAATTAAGGTCCCCCAAATGACAGCAAAATGCTCTCCAAAAGACAACATCCCTGCAGCTGTTTGTGCTTCCTTCCCCTTGACAGCACGTCAACACTGTTAACATGAGAGGAAGGGTCACCTGTCTTACACAGGCAGGTCTCCTCAGCCCCCCTGAAAACCTGGTGTGCTCTCAAGTGCTTATGGCATCCATTAAAGAAAGCTGAGGGACAGACAGACTAGCAACAAGGCAGGCTTGGCTTTCTGAGTGGTAAAATCTCCCATTTTTTTTTGTGGTATTTGGGAAAATAGGGCTCTCTGTACCTCCACTAAAAAAACCCCATGGCCATGCCACAGCAACCCCAGACTCCCTGACACAATTTTCTTTTTATGTAAACAGTTTAGCATATCTTAGTGATGAGATAACTGCTTGGGCCAATAAAGCAGCAGTACTAACAGTCTATTTTGTACCCCTTCTGCGTCATCCTATTTTGTGTTTTCTTTCTTAATTTTCTTACCTACAACACTTCAGATATTGTAGTTATTTATATAACTGGCTTTATTGTTGTGGCTATCCTGCAAAAGCCAGCCTGAAATCTGCTAAAAAGTCAGGAACAATGGAATTATAAGGTTTCCTTGCCAGGTGTCAAATGACAATAAAGCCATATCCTTTTTAAACTGGATTAGAAGAAAAGGACATTATTTAATATGTAACAGATTTGCACAGGAAGAACATAAGCACTTTGTATATGTACATGTACATGTGCACTCTGAATGGATTTATTACCGTTTAAGCCATTATATAGCACGTTGCCCAAAACATGTGATATTACTGCATTTATTTTTCAGACCAAATTTGCATGACTCTTTTGTATATTGTGACCAAGAAAAGTGGGCAGTTCTCCTTATCTGTTGGCAACTCTGCTTATATGAAACTCCCTAAAAAAATAAACCATGCAAAACAACTTTCAGTTTGCATTATGATTTAAATTTTTTTCACTGCTGTACTGTACATAAAAAGGCAGCCCAAAGAAATGGTGCGGACTCTAGATCCAAATTTTCCAGTGAGATTTGTGGTGACCAAGTGATTTACTCAAGAATATACTCAGTAGTTCATGTGAACACTGTGCCCTTGAGTATTTTTTTGTTACCTCAGCAGAAGTGCCTTAACCTTTAGGCATAGAGTACAAGTAAGAGTGATATAAAATTGAGCAAAAATGTAAAAAGCAACCTCCTGTGGATATCAGTGTTAGGCATATAACCTCTGGGCTATAAAACAGGTACATTCTGCTGAATGATCCATATTTTCCCTGCCAGGATTAGGAATTCAGACCCATTCTACTTAGAGTCTGGGAGAATCTCAGTCTACCTGCACTGATTTCAGTGAGGAAAAGGCAATTTACACCTATCAGATGCGTTTTATGAATTCGTACTTAATGTCACATAGGAAGTCTCTGTTCCTACCAGATTCACCCATATTTCTAAATCCTGGTAGCTCTGTCTTCATCCTTTTCCTCTTTATTAAGCTGTTGTTAAAAGGAACTGAAGAAAGGATTCAAGACTGGGGTGGGGCAGCGGGGGAGAAAGAAAAAGAAAGAAAATAGAAAAAAAAATTACACCACAAGACCCAGAACCACTAGATGTCTTGTCAACGTAGGGTAAGCATTCTAATGATGAGGATTGGCTGGCCCAAAGGAAGCAGAAACTGAGGAACTGAACAGGAGGGAAGGATAAAAGAGATGTAAACAAGTAAAAACAAAAGAGCAAGTAGTCTGAAAGTAAGAAAATATAAACAAAATCAATTGCTGCCTGTGCATATGTAAGTGCACATGTGCATGTGTTAGAAGCAACCTTTCTCTCAAAGACCAAACAATTCATGACAAACCTACAGTTTTGAAATGGTGCACTAATGATCACCACAAATTACAAGGAGTTTGCTTGCTTATAACCTTACATCAAATGAGTTGCCTGATGTCACATATACTCACAATGCTTTCATTGCCATAAATTATTAACTAATATCTAGTTCTAATGCTAATAACTAATATCCATATTTGAAAGAATGTATTTGATTGTTGCTGACTTCTGCACACTCCCATTTTTTAGTCTCTTCCCATATCATATAGCAAGAAAAATACACCAGGTTACAGAATATGCATCCTGAAAATGCTGCTTAGTGACTCACTGAGAAAGAAAAGAAATATACAAGTAAGCCGTGACTCACACAGGTGCACAGTTTATTTTCACCAGGTAGCACAGCAGAATATTTCAAATGTCTTTCTTAGCAAAGTACGAATGCATGTGGATCTAGAAATCATTCCCAGGGATCGGGAAGGAAAAGAAGACACATAACTGTTTATTAATTTAGCAAGAGTGTGGCAATGACTGATTTGAGTGACAAATAAATTTTTCACTTCACTAGGTATTTTTAAAAAATTTCCTGGAAAGAAAAGTCAAGATAAACCAGTATATTTTGAAAAACTTCTCCCTGGATTACCATATGAAGGGGAAAGTTCATCCTGTATCAAATTGTTCCATTGCAGCAGGACAAAATACATTGTTTCAACACTTTTGCATTTTTTATGTTATATGACTTAAGAAAAAAGATTAAGTGGATTGAAGCAGTCCTTTCCAACCATTCATTTTAAAATTACTGCAATGAGGCAATTTCATCTTGGAGATGAGGGGGTTACCTTTAAGAGAGAAAATGGGCAGTTTGACGTATCATCACAGATCTGAGACTGTTAAGTATTCACATACTTCAGGAGAGCAAAATCTGCCTTTTTCTATCTGCAACAACTTGAGCCTGTGACACTTTTGCCTCTCTCTGATGAAAAGCATTATCCACAAGTGCCACACATATTCAATTATCACACAATTAAAAAGTGGGGGGAAACCTCCCAGGTGGATGCCTGAAGTGAGACATCTGCATCTATATTTAGATACATGAATTTCACAAGTACCTCAAGCCGCCAAACCTGTGAAATAAGCAATTCCTCCTTCTTTCCTCTTTACATCACCTTCTCCTTGCTCTCTGCCTTGTGTTCAAACAAGCATTAGTGAAGTCCTGTGCTAAGCAGTCCTGGGAAAGAGTGAAAAGATTCCCTTTAGCTTGGCTCAGTGCCCTGATCCTTTACCCAAGAAATGGTGACAGAAAGGCAGGAGCAAGGAGACCCAGGTAAGGAAAGTAGTAGGAGGTGCGGATCTGTCACATTCAAGGAAATATATTTGAACTAGCTGTGAGCAGTTACAGATCTTTCTGTAGACAAAGGAAGTTTTAGATAACTATCCCTGTTCAAGTGTGTTCATCTTGGATTATATTATGGAGATTTTTATTTTTGGTCAAAAGTGAGAAAATAAAGATGGCAACATACATAAAAGAAGGAGAGGACACAAGAGGGAGTATCTGCATCTGCATAAATCGTGTCAATAAAAGGAGGTGTGAGTTAAAGTAATGGAGAATCTAAACCTGATAAAAGCGTATCCCAAATCATAATCAAGACATCTTAAGGAATGAGGTTTCAGACACTAGGTCTCAACAAGAGAAGTGAGAGTACTGAGTGCTTACTGCCTAGCAAAAGAAGTTTATTATCTGACCTTGCTACATATTTTAGTCCACGAAGTCACTGGGGACCCCAGTGTCATGCAGTAATAATAAAAAGCACAGATAGATATCCAAAAAGGTTATTGTTGGGAGTGGGCAAAGTATTGGTTCAAGAGAAACTCCTAACACAACTGGCTGACTGCCAGCTTCCAACAACTATTTCTTGTTTCATTGTCTGGAGTATGGGAGCATAAGAAGACACCCATTCCTCTAATTATTACTTTGTATTCCTTGTATACTGTACTGTCAATTCTAAAATGAAAGTAAATATCTGAGAGATGTTACGGGAATTGGGGTGAAGGGATACTGACGTATATTTTTAGTTAATCTGTATATGCTTTTACAGAAGTGGGTAATAAGGCATTTATTGTTTTCCTTTTAGATAGATCTATTTGTTTTACAAATAATTCATGTGCCCTTCATGTGCTAGGATATCATTTGTGAATAACGAGTCAAAATTTTTCCTGATGACATTTAAAATGCCAGTTAATACCTAGGAAGCTATGCCTCACTGAAATAATTTTTACATGTTCTATTTTTGTGTGTATGTGCATGTCTGTATGTCTTCCACAGGCTGGAACAAGAAATACAGAAATTAGAAAGTGAGGAGTCTCAAATATCTGCCAAAGAACAAATAATTTTGGAGAAACTAAAGGAGACCGAGAAATCCTTCGACAACTTGCAAAAGGTATTGGAAAAAAAAAAAAAGACATTCAGGCACAGATTGAAACCAAGGTGTACTCTTAGCACCATTTGGAAGCAGCAGTTATAATTCATGCACTTGTTGGAAGATTGAGGGTAGTCACAGAGCATGTAGCTCAAACAAGGATGAACAAGACTAGCGAAGATAAGCGGCATCAGGTCTATTTTGGTTGGGTTATTTGGGTTTCCCTTTCCATTCCAGCTCTTTTTGAAGAGGGATTTCAGGGGCTTTCTCTCTAGCTTATCTTCAGGGAAACAATGTGATCATTTTGAGCCCCACTTAAAAATGTCAACAGGATCCAGAAAGGTATTTCAAACTTCCCTGCTCTTGGTGGCACCCAGAGATAGTAGCATTTGCCACAAATGCCACTTCTGACCATTACTACAACAAAAAGCAGTATTCTCCATTTAGTTATGCTGTGTCCCTCTCCCCAGGCTATAAGGGCACCTAAATCCAGGGAGCCAAAACCACAGTTATCCATTTAAAAATTACAAAGAACCATAAAAGCAAGTCTACCATAAAAGTCAAGACTTCATGCAAATTAAAACCAAAATATAAAAGGTTTAACCAAACATCCTATTTTTTCCATTCACAGAGTTTCTCCCACCAGGATGGTGGTAAGTGCCTTTTTATTATTGTATAGCTTTGAGTTTAACAAGAGCTGTTACTATAGCTTTGTTGCAAAGGTTTAAAGAGTGGGGGTTCTTTGCTTCATTATGTTTCTGATTTATTGCTAGAGCCATTGCCTTTTTCTTTGGTATTTCTATAGTCCAAGCACAAGCATCACTATTGTGGTAAAACGGTATTGCTTTGGCAGAGTTCCACCTCTACTTACACACACACAAAGGGAAAAAACAGCAAGAATAACTTAAAACAGACATCATAAAATTTCTGTGTTATTGACCACTTTCACCACTTGATAGCCCTGCTCTGCAGACTGCTTTTCACCACTCTGTGGTCAATCTTCTCCATTGTATGTGCTCATGTTGTGTTCATAAACAGTTAGGTACTATGAGGACTATTCCAAATATAGAGAAACAACTATTTAAAATAGATTACTTCACTGATGAACAATATTCTTAGCGTGATGACTTTTACAGAAGGAAAACCTTGCATGGGTGGATGAGGATGTACTAATTCCTAGCTTATTAACTCAGTGTCACACTGTGTGTGATCAGTCTAAATACTGAGCTATAAATTTAGGTGTCTGAGAGAGCAAATAATATGGATGGTTCCCAGGAAGTTAGAGAGACCCTTATAGCGCCACTCCAAGATCCTTAGGACCCAGGAAGGATAACATGCTAAGGCATCTGCAGATAAGTCTGTGTGCCAGATACTCATTCTCAGTACATTTCTTTGAACTGACAAAATACTGAGGTTAAGACTACCTCCTCCAGCTGCTGTCAAAGCCATGCACAATTATATTGTGAATATAGATGAGGAATACATAGGATGATCCCAACAGTAAAACACTGGGACACAATAGAAATTACTATGTAGTGTAGGAGCTGACTTGGAGATGTCTTTTGAAGGTGATTAATATGACTTAGTGAAAAGGTTTTCTTTTAAGTCAAAGATCTAGTTCAGAAATTTTCGCTTCTGCCAGCAGTATAATCAAAGCTTTTCGTTAAATTCCATTGTCAAAAAAACCCCAAAAAAACAGTGTCCCAGATAGTATGCTCCATGGTAAGAATTTAGTCTTCCTTCACTCTGGAGCATTTGAAATTGACTACCACAAAGTAAATACAAGTCGAGAATGGCAAATGTTTTGCAGAGTTACACCGTGGTTCTTGGTAAGTTTCCAAGAAAGGACAGAAAATGCACAGGATGACTCCTCTGAGATGCAGTCTGCCTCTTCGTGTGTGTAATAATAGAAGGGAAACCACAGGAAGCCCCAGCTAACAAATATAAAGTGGTAGTTTCCCTGAAGGTGTGTAGCAAGGTAGTATTTCATTGGGTTCAAAAAGACCCCCCATGTTCTCCAGATTTTGCCTGCTTGCAATGTGTCCCTTTCTCACAGACTGAGCCAGAAGTAAGGCCAGCTCGTGATTTCTGAAGGGTAACAGTAAACTGCAGCACTGTGCCAAAGAGAAGAGAGTGACTCCAGAATGAATGCACAAGCAAAGAGAGCATGGGGTAAAGCTAGGTGGACTGGTCCCTCTTCTCTTATAGATCACTTGTTTTATGTGTCTTGTCCCTTCCTCTTGGCAACTGGTCCTTGTGGGCTGAGGCAGGCCAGGCCACCCTCTAAGTAGTGCTGTCCTCTGCTCCTCTGCGTATGACTGAGGCTGTAAGCTGTCCTTTTAGCCCTCCCGCTTCAGGCTCAGAGCAACTGTACATCTTCACGTGGTGCAAGCTGAGCCAGGCCTCTGTGTTCTGCTCTCTGACAGTGGTCTGTGAGGGTAGCTGATCAGAGCAGGTAGAAAACACATAGCTAGCTGTGAGCACTCTGGTACCATAGATTTTTTCCTTCCTTCAGAACTGTGTAGGACTTGCTTTGTTGCAGCAGATCAGACATCTGTTGGCAACCACGTGTAACACATGCTGCAGAGGAAGATGGTAGAAGCTGTTGGATAATACAGGAAGGCTGTGTAAAACACTGACACAAACCAATACCAACCTGTTGGGGCAATTTCTTCAGTTATTGCCACATCCTGAAAGACTCGCAAGTACATACATCCTATGTTATTTTGTTCTGTGTTCTTCTCTCCCTTTGTTTTAAATGCAATGACAGTACAGAAAGTGATTTATCTTACCATTGTGTCCCTGTGCATATTTTTGTGCTGTGTATATGGTGGTGACAGAGATTTTGCATGTGCAGAAAGCAGAACTACAGGGTGTTTAGAGATCAGAGAGGTCCAAGTGGATGCTCCAAGGGAAGGGGAGAAGTGGCAGGGAGCACCAGTGGCCAATGAAGTGATGGTCTGTGTTCTTCCCACCCTTCCCAGGAAAAGACTTGTGTTTGGCAATCAGCATTTCTGAGTTTGAACTCATGCAGCCACAATTAACACAAATTCCACATTTTCCAGGGTACAAACACACTTTACCTTCATAAATCACCATGAGAGCAGAAACGCGGAGTCTGGGAAATGCTGGGAGCTGTGTCACCTCCAGTTGTGACTGCCAGCTCTGCGGCAGCTTGCCACACCTCTCTATTAAAGGTCTGAGATGATGCTAGGAATTACATCATTTCTTGCTGCTCAGGTCTGCAGTCAAAACCAGGAATACTGTAGTGCTGTGCTGCATGCACAATGGAAGCAGAGAGCTCTCACTCCATGAGTGTGTGTTTATGGCTCAGTGTATATACATAAGAAAAGTCACATTAAGATCAGATGTAACTCTCTTGACTGCTGAATTTGCCTCAGGGGTAAATTCATCCTTTGATGCATTTGGCCATTTGTATGCGAACTACATGCTGCTACTTCAGCCAACATACAGAAGCCACAATTACGGTAACTGTACAGTTTGCAGAAACCTCTGTTTGAATTTTGTATGTATTAGCATTTATTTGGCAAAGATGCAGCTCAGGAAACATGACCCAGATTGTTTAGTATCCAGAACGCTGCTTAGAGAGTTCTGGGTTTTTTTCTCCTCTGTTCCTTGACCAGCTGTGCAGCCCAACAGAAAAACAGACCAGCATGCCCTCAGAGGAGTCAAGTACAGATCTTTGAAAAGTGCTTTTCCCATGTCCTGTAAAAATTCACCCCCAGTTGGTTTTCAGTTGTAAGCTGAAACAATTACAGCACCTCTGGCTACCGGAGTAAAAATCATTTATCACCACTCTTGTAGAGTGACATGTGAGTCAATTTCCTACTATCTCACAGACCACTCAGTCAATCTGTCTTGAGCAAGAGAATGATGTGGGAAACAGTGTCAAAAGTTTTACTGAAGTCTAAGTAGACACCATCCATTGCTCTCCCCATATCAATAGAAGATGTTACTATGTTGTAGAAGGTGATCAGTTTAGTCTGTCATAATTTGTCCTTGCTAAATCCATGATGTCTTTCCCCAGCCATCTGCTTCATTTGGTTTGTAATGGTTTATAGGAGGACTCATTCTGTCACTTTGCCAGGGGACAAAGTAAGATCACTGTGATTCCAGTTTTCTAGGTCTTCTTTTGGCCGATTCCTGTGGATAGGTATAACATTTTCCATCTTCTAGTCATTAGGGACATGCCTTGGTCTCTGTGGCTTTCAAATATGACAAATAGTATCCTTACAAAAATGTCAGACACTTTTCTTAACGCCCTGGAGTATGGATTTTTGTGGCTTGGACCCTTGCAGACCAGACTTTCCCCCAGTGCTGGCAGGTCAACAGGTATTGTCATTACTACTTGATCTTGTGACCTGGGATTCAGCTGTGTCAGTAAGGACAGAGGCAAAGAGTGTATTGAGAACATCTACCTTGTCACCATTGCTAGTGACTAGTTTCCCTGCCTTGCCTGTAGCAATGGGTTTATGTTTTTCCTTCTGCTTACTTCTCACAAATCTGAAGAACTCTTTTCTCTGGACATCTTTGGTGAACTGCAGTTCTAGCTGGTCCTTAGCCTTCCTGACTGCATCTCTGCATCACCCTAGAGAGGTGTTTGTAGTCCTCAGTGGCTAAGGCAGTATGCTTTTTTGGTTTTCTTTTTCATTACACCTAAATGTTTATTGTTAAGCCAGGATAGTCTTTTGTTCAGACTTCTTCATTTGCCTTTGTAGAGAATGGACTATTCTTGTGCTTTCAACAGGCACTTTTGAGTAACGTCCAGCACTGACGAGCTCATTAGACCTCCATGGATGTTTCCAATGGAATATCTCAAAGGCAGGTTCTTAGCATATTGAAGTTAGCTCATCTAAAATTCAGGGTCTTCTTCCTACTACTGGTCTTCAGTGCTCTCAGCAGGACTTTAAGCTCCACAGTGTTGCGCTCACTGTATCCAAGGTATTATTATTTTCTATGCTACCCCTGTAAGTTAGTCTTCTCAGTTTGCAAGCAGTAAATCTAGCAATGTGCTGCTCCTAGTCAGCATGTCCAGCATCTATAGCAACAAGCAATCCTTAATACACTTCAGGAAGCTGATGGATGATGTCTGCATATTATTTTTTTTTCCCTACAAATGTCTGGGCAATTGAAGCCACCCATGAAGAGCAGGTTCTGTTGGCCAAAGATTTCACTGAGCAGACAAAGTAAGGTTTTGTTGGCTTCGTCATCCTGACTGGGAGGTCAGTACATAATATTCCCCTTGGTGATGATCCCTCTAACTGTGATCCTAAGGCATAAATAGAACTGGCATGGCGTCCATAGCTCTCTTGTGTACATTCAAATTTTTCTTTCACATACAGTGCAACTTCAGCTCCTCTTTTTCCTTTTCTATCTTTCAGGACATGTTTGTAGCCATCCATTGTGGTCTTTCCATCATGAGTTTTCCCACAAAGTTTCTGTGATTCCATTGGCATCTCTCACACTGGGCACAGGGTTCTAGTTCCTCCTGCTTGTTACCCAGATTACATGCATTTGAGGCAGCTGAAATTACGGCTCTTGCCTTTGGAAAGGACTGGGGAGAATTCCAAGGTGCACTCATTCACTGTGTTGCTTATGGATATACAAGTGTCAGCTGTGCACCCTAATCGCTGAGTTTGTTTGTTTAAAGCACGGTTCACTATACTAGAGCTGGGCTATTCAGTTTTTAGCAAAAACCTCCATTTATGTTCTTACAAACATAGTGGGAAGGTCATGATCTCTGTTCCTTCTCATGTAGTTCCATGAAGGCCCAGAGCCTTGGAATAGTCCTGCCTAGGGAGCCAGTATTTGTGGAACACCCACTGCTAATATTAGTTGTAATCAGACTCTTGAAAGATAAAACAAGTCCTTGGAAAATTAATTTGTCTGACTTTGGGCCACAGGTCTCTGTGTGGGAAGTATTCTGAGCAGTTCTGAAGATTTAGTTTTGTGCAAGAATCCCTCAAGGATTACTTTGCCCCATGTCTTTTCCCAAGCACTGTCTGATAATATGGAAGACTGCCATAGTCCTAAAATTAATTTTGTTCTAAGTAGTACAAAAAGCCACAGGACTTGTTTTATAACATCCTTAGATATTAATAATATAACAAACATTGAAGATATTTAAGACAGTCTATTTAAATGTTTTTATTTATGTTCTGTCTTACTTCTCATGTGTACAAAATGCTAATTTGCATCTCATCCATTCCTTGTCAAATTAACCTTTTATATAATTTTAAAAGGTGCTAGATTTGTTGCCAGTAAGATAAAGGGAAATGAGCTTGTTTGTTTTGTTTGGGGACAAGGGTGGGACACAACAACACAAGACAGGAACTGGCAGAATCAACAAGCCCCAGCTTTTTCTAGTCAAATACCCCACTTCTGACACATGACACCACCTCTAGCTTCAGAAGAAACTACACAAGGATTGCATCTGTCCTGGTGTTCCCTTCTCAGAGCAATAAGAGATTGTCTGGAGCCCTGAAGCTAATTTTTAAAATACTGTATTCTAAGTACCATATGGAGAAGTTTCTACACTGAGCCAGTATTAACAGCATATCACACTTAGCTAGGTATTGTCTCCTAAAGTAGGAGGCAAAAAAAAAACAAAAGAAAAGAAAAGAAAACAAAACAAAACAAAAAACCCAGGTTACTAAGGTCCACAGGTACAGCATCAAAGTGAGAGTTTCACCATTAAGCTGTACAACTGATTTTGCTTCCTAGTAGATGTCAGCAATGCTCAATTCCCTCTACAGGCACTAGGGAAAAGCAAACACTTGGAAAGGATTTTGCCTCCTGCACTGTCCTGCCATAAGAACTGTACCCTAGCCGTGCCTATTGATTCTCATGAACAGCAAAAGAAGTAAGGATGATTGGTTAGGCAGCACAAGTCTGCATTGATTACACCCACATGTGGATAGATAGGTCTGTCACTCAAGTCATTGAGTGTGTACTGAAATTACTGTTCCAAAAGGACACTCTGTAGGATGAATAATTACTAAATTTTTGCCATTTCTAGACTACAAAGTGCCTTCTTTCTCTGGACCATAAACACAGTCCCTACTTCCTTCTTCTGAAAAATGACTCAAGTTTTCAATAATGGCTTGCTCATTTGCTGGTGATATTTCCAGAGCAATACCACTAAGCCTTGTACCAATTTCTCATTAGAGGCTAGTAACCTTGCAAAAGAAAGCAGTTGTTGTTGGCCATGGTTCAGTCTGTGTCTTAAACAATTATTTCTCTTAAGATCTACTGCTAAAAATACAAAACTTTGAGGATACAGTATGCACTGAAAATATCAAAACTCATGTGCCAAGACTGGCAGTTGTCCACTGAAATATGAAATTACTGGAACAGGCTCCTCAGGGAAGTGGTCACAGCACCAAGCCTGACACAGTCCAAGAAGTGTTTGGAGGATGCTCTCAGGCACATGGTGTGGCTCTTGGGGATGGTCCTGTGCAGGGCCAGGAGTTGGACTTGATGATCCTTGTGGGCCCCTTCAACTCAGCATATTCTGTGATTCTGTAAATAACATTTCCCTACATGGTTTTTGTTTGGGGCTTTTTCCAACACATCTGCTGCGAATTGAACTTATTTATATACTAACTTCATGGGTCTTTTGAATGAATTTGCACTGTGCCTCTGTGCCATCCTTCTCTGACACAGGAAGGGGAAATGGGGCTCTCTTTACCTGATTTACTTACAGTGGTCCATGGAGGGATGGACTGTCTTCTTGGGGACTTACCTTCCTGCATTCAGTAGTGCTGTTGGCCACTGCAGACTGTTACGGTGATAAAACAATTTCACAGAATACCAGGCCCAATTTTCCTGCCAAAGGAGCAGGCTTTGGGCTTAGACATGTTACATCATGTCCTTCCTGAGGATACCACCAGGTGAAGGTATTTTTTCTGGGATGGGTGTTAGCCCATAGAGAATGTGGTGAAAGTATCTCCCTTCACCAGATGCAGTCAAACAGCATACAACAGGACATTTAATTTTCTCACTCCTTTCACGACTTCACTTTTGTGATCTGCACTTGCAATCTGTCTTACCTGCTTATAGCAACAAGAGGCTTCAAGGAAGGCAAATTCTGCCTCCTACCCTGGCACATGGACCAGGCCTACCAAGGGCTTGACAAATTATACATTGTACTGGCAAAGTACCTTTGGAGGAAAAAGAATTATCTATTTCACAGCAGATAGGATCTTGTGTTTGAATAGAAATTTAACCATTTCCATACAGAGTTGAAAATATTTCGAATTTATAGGAAAGAATGTGATTTTTTTTTTTTTTCCATTTTGGTTTGGTGCCTCAACATTAATTCAGTTATTTGCACATCCCTCCTCTGAGCTCTGCTCTTAGCTCAGCCACTGAATTCTAGCAGAACAATAAAAGCTGTCTAGTTATATTTAACCCAGCCACAAAATATCTCCCAGGAAATACTCTTAAATTGGTTAATATCTCTTCTAAAGAACACATTTAAGTTATGATGAGCAACCATAAGCTCAAATGTAAAACAAGTCAGTCCTTGATTATAGCTTTCTACCAATTCATGGTTTGTTAATGAAGGATGACATTGCAGCACTAGCAGGAGCATAATTCTGAAGACAAAACAGGTACCCTATCAATACCTATATGTGATTTCATTATTAGCTAAATTCAGGTTTAAGAGCACAAAGCCAAGTGCTGGTTCAGTAATTTTGGAAACAACCAGTACTTTCACCCTGTTCGGTCAATACTAGCATTTTTAGGCTTTTATGTCTCTATTTGAAATGTCATGTATTCTGAGTATCACATCAGGTTTGTTCCTTACCTTCCCCACCACACCCCATACCCCATTTTAAAGGTCACAGACTTGATAAATCCAGAACCTCCTGACAAATAATTTTATGTGTTCATCTGACATAAGGTTTGAGTCATCTGGACCCATTCCCTCCTGCCTCAGCTAGTCTATTGAACACCAATCACAGGACAGTGACTTTGCACTTTGTTTGCTTTGATCCGATTATCTAGTACAAAGCTCCAGTGACTATTGTCAGGGCTGACCACACTCTGCTGTCTAAGCAATGAAGCCACTGGGGCTCATAGCACGAATCTAACTGTTTCCTGTTCTCTGACACCAGATGCAGTAAATTACATTTACTCCCAGATCCCTGAACTCCCAACCCTCTATTCACGAACAGCAGAGCCAGTTCCTGGGTGGGACGGAGCAAGCAGAGTAGCTGGTAAGTCTCAAGGAACAAAGTATTATAATACCAGTCCAGTAGCCATGAACTTTTTTGTTATAGTACTTTAATGAGTCTGGTGTCCCGATATCATTTAAATGCCAGGAAATGCCACTTGATTTGTATTTTGTAAATAAGTCAAGGCTTTTTGAACTGCAGTGTGTACTCTCAAAACAAGGTAGTTGAACTACATACCCGTAGCAGAGAAAATGTCCCTTTTTTCCCATGGAAACATTCAGTTCTTTTCATCTCTGCTAATACAAATACATGGTATCTAGGCCAAGGTTGTAGCCATGCAACTGTCATGAACATGAGACAGACAGGCACTCACAAGACCACATACATGCTTCAAATATTTGTCATTTTATACTTCTTTGTATGCCATTCTTTCTTCCTGGGGAAAAGGTGGGCATGCTTTGTGCTTGGAGTCATACAGAGAATTTTCTAACACTTCATTTTCAAATTGAGTATGTGTCTTAAATGTAACAACATGATTGCTAAAAGCTGTACATTTTTATTATTTTCAATATCCTTCTTTTCTAAATAATGTGCTGTCTATTGCAAGACCAGATTGCTGGTGGTTACTTAAGGGATGTCCCAAGGGGTGGGATGAAAGGGGTCTTATTGAAGAGTGGATCAAGAAGCATACGAAAGCAATGTCTGCAGCTAAAACACAGCTATGGAATATGTTTTTTTTTTTCTATAAGTCCTGTTGCAAGCCATTCCAAAATCTTTCCTTCCAAAAGTACTTACCCTGATCTGTCTTAAAAGCAAGCTTTTCTGTGTGTTTTGTGCCATTTTGTCAACACCAAGAAAGTAATAATTTTTTCCATTCTTTGGATGAACAGAAGCCTTGTCAATGTAGTCCTTGGTAAGTGTGTGTGTGCAATAGGTTAAAGAAAAGACACCAGTATATGTTCTCAAAGGTGGACTGTAAGCATACACCTTAAAGCAAGCTCACAGTCTTAAGATTTTTTTTTTAAAGAACAGCCTCCACATACCAGGCAGAAGTTAGAGCCTTCTGTCTGCATGTTGCAATATTGTCATTAAGCACTACGTTGTGCTTCATTGTAATTAAAGTTTGTGCAGAAAACTTGACCATAGTGGCTGTCATCTTCAAGTACCTCTTTCAATTTCAACTCTATTGTCAGGTAGTTTTGTATTCTGTTAATAGACCACACTTAGAAGTAAACAAGCTTTGGTTAAATAAAGACATTTTAAATATTAACATAAGTTTATTTTGCACCTACCTTGACAAGCTGGGGTGCCAGGTTTTCCCATAGAGAGCAAACATCATGCATACAGGCAGATAAACAAGGTTCTGTTATTCACTTCTCCCATGGCAATGCATTTCACTGGTGAACAGCTTTCTAAGAAACTCACTTATGCATTTACTTGCATAACTTGCTTTATTGTGATCAGGGAGTTGGTCAAAAACTACATATTCTGCCAATATCTAAAAACAGTGCAGCTGAAATCAGAGGAGAAGAAATGAAAATAAATTGTGACAGTGGCAGAAGCTTAAGCAAATTTGCCAGATTTGAAATACAGAGGGATCACATCTGTGCTAGAACTTCTTGCCCAAAGTCTTTCTAATAAGTAAGATATTATTATGTGTCAGTACTTCTTACCATAGATAAAAATATGTATCTTGCAACTTTTCCTAAATGTAGAGTCATAGAATCATAGAACAGTTTGGGTTGGAAAGGATCTCAAAGACCATATAGTTCCAACCCCCCTGGCATGGGCAGGGTGTCATTCAACAAACCAGTTTGTTCAGGACACCATCCAACCTAGCCTTGAACCCTTCCAGGGATGGGGCATCCTTAACTTCTGTGGGCCATCTGTGCCAGTGCTTCACCACCCTCACAGTAAAGAATTCCTTCCTAACATCTATTCTAAACCTGCCCTCTTTCAGTTTTAAACCATTGCCCCTTAGCCTGTTTCTATCTATTCATAAAAAAGTCCCTCTCCTTCCTTTTTATAAGCCCCTCTTAAGGTATTAAAAGGCCACAGTAAAGGCTTCCTTAAGTCTTCTCTTCTCCAGGCTGAACGATCCCAGGTCTCTCAGCCTGTCCTCGTAGGAGATGTAATCCATCTCTTTGACAATCTTCATGGCCTTCCCCAACAGGTTTATGCCTTTTTTGTGCTGAGGACCCCAGATCTGGACACAGCACTCCGGGTGGGTAGAGTAAAGGCAGCAGAGCAGCAGAATCACCTCCCTCACCCTGCTGGCCACACTTCTTTGATGCAGCCAGGATGCAGTTGGCCTTCTGGGCTATGAATACACACTGTTGGCTCCTGTACAGCTTTTCACCCACAAGAACCCCCAAGTTCTTCTCCTTATGGCTGNATGAATACACACTGTTGGCTCCTGTACAGCTTTTCACCCACAAGAACCCCCAAGTTCTTCT
>VXBX01009921.1:0-16416 GCA_013400415.1 Scytalopus superciliaris
AGAATTCTAAATCTATTCACTCTTGTAGCAATACACTTTAAACCTAGATGATCTTTTTAGCTGGCTACCTTTCCAAGGCCTTTCTTTCACTGTTAGGAAAATCATCATAGTTCTACTACCAGGACTTTTTGTAGTTGCTCTTTTTATCTGTGTCTTTCCATGTCTGTTCAGTTGTGCCAAGAATTACCAATCAATAAAAGCATATCCAGCTTTAGAAAATAAAAAGGGAAGAGATGTGGCAGTGGACTGTCAATACTTAGAGTGGAAAAAATATGGCCAAAAGGTGGTTTGTGATGAAAACGAAAAGGCTAACCCAAAAGCCTTGGGGACAGAGGATATTACTGTTGTATGAATACATGCCACAGACGGATTTGTAACTGTATACCTTTTCCCCCAAACCCCTGTAGTAAAACATTCCCTTGTAAAACCCATTGGTGCCTAGTCCCAGTGACCCTCTCTCCTATTGGTCATAGTAAAATTACCCAACTCTTATATACCTGTACCCAACTTCAATAAACTCTCTCGTCCCTCTCCTGCGGTCTCTGTGTGGCTCCTTGCAGGGTCCCTGGTGGCCACGTGGCAGGGGGACAGCCAGGGGGAGCATTACCCAGCCAGCCATTACAGGATAAGATACAGTCCCAGCCTAAATAAAGTGATGTGGGGACCTGTACTACCTCCAAAACATGATCATCTACCATCGTGGCCAGAGTTAAGTCAACCCACCACCTCTCCTATGCAATCCCAGAAAACCCAGCCAGTAGAAAGGGGCTCTGGCAATGCAGTCTGTGCTCATTTACTAACTGCAAGAGTTCATATCTGTGGAGTTCTGGCAGTAGTGATGGCAGAGAAAGGGCATAGGAGCACTCAGTGCTGCTGTTCAGGAAGGAGAGGAGATGCACATATTATCCTCCTGGTGAGCAAAAATAAGAGTTCAATAATCACAAAGCTTTTCAGGATGAATTGCCTGAAAAACTCACCAGTTACTCTGTGAAGCTGCTGAACCTGCATCAGGTTTTGATGCACATTATTCAAAAGGCACTCCTGTCTTCAGTTTCACCACAACCAAATATCTGAGATTATAAACACTCAGAAAAGCCACAATACTTCATTTATCAACCCTTTTACGAAATTTCCTCTGTCCCCAGCTGACTTCTTACTCATTCTTCATCTGCCTTTTTCCTTTAAACATGTTTTTATCCAAGTTACCTAGGAAGACTTCACTGCAAAGTAATGTAAACCACCTGTTTCAGGCCAACGTGTCTTAGACTGTGAAGACACTCAGATTTTTCTTAGAATATGCATACAAGCACATATACAGTAAGGAAATGGCTTTGGTTTGAGAGGATTTATTTCAAAATATCAGGGTAAGACACCGAGCATGTTGAAATTAGAATTTAAGCTCCAGATCAGGATTTTTACAATTGTTACATGGAACAGTGTGGGAGTCCCTGCTCCAAGTTTTAGTTATTCATATGGCAAAGATTGTGACCTAAATACTGGTGTGATCTCTGACCCTTCTAGTAGTGCTATGTAGAATAATAAATACACGTTTACTGGATTATATGTTTCCAGGTTAAATACTTATAAGTGCTGAAGTACAAACACTGAAGTGTCAGTGAAACTGATAATCCAAACAATGTAGTGGGTTCTTTGGATGCTGTCATTCAAAGGCATTTGATACTGAAATAATGCAGCCCTACATGTCTCAAATCCCAGCAGATTCCTATGAATCTAGGCTACTCAGCCGGGTAGAGTGCCTGAACTAATCTGTCCCATGTACACACATACCTTTGCACTAGTGAGCTGGAAGAGTGTGCCTGTCTCTGAGACAACACCAAGCTGGGAGCAAAGCACACTGACACATAGGACTGGAATTGAAAGCAAATTTGACAAACAGGGGAGAGCCTGGTGAAAACATCTAACTCAGTTAAGGACAAGAGCAAATATGACAGTTAGATAACAGCCACCACCCAAAGACCGTGTGGTGAGCAATCTGTTAAGTAATTCTTCCAGAGAAAACATTATTGCAGCTATAACAGTTTATAGTAATCCTTTCCTCCATCTAAAGCTGATAAAGCCTCCTGTGAGGTTCTATGACCAGTTTTGGACACCACCTTTGAATAAAGATGTAGACCACTTGGAGAAACTCCAGAAGAGAACAGGAAGAAAGTTCAGAAGTCTGAAAGTTTGACCTGCGAGGAAAGGTTGAAATAATTGGATTGCTAAATTTGGGGAAAAGATGAGCAATTAATTGTCGTCAAATGACATCTCTATCTGCCACCACTGTTGTACCTGATCCTGCCTCAGGACAGGGGTGGCTCCCTGGACTGTCTCCCAGCTCCATTTCCTTGGTTCAAAAGGCAGGGAGTCAGCAAAAAGAGGACGATGAGCTCATAAGCTATGCTGTTAACAAAGGCCAGTGCAATTCATATGCTCTCCTTGTGGGATACAGATGCAGCTGAATAAATGTGTTCCCTCCTTTCCCCAACAAAGCTCCAGGTTCCATTCAGACATAATTCAGCCACAGGAACCACCCAGCTAAATGCTATCCATGCGTACAACATTGCTTGGTGCGGGAGCAACTCATCCTTTTGCTGCTTTTAATGTTGTGACTGGGACACAGCCCTGAGAAACTGCACAAGACACATTGGAGGAGCCATGTTTTCCTGGAAAAAAGGAAAGCACATGAAAATCCTGGAGAGCTGGCGGGTGCTAGAGGCAGCAAAAGCCAAGCAATGGCATCAAGAGACAGACAAAAGAGCAGGTCGCACACAGGCTCCTTCTCCCCCTTCTGCAGCTGCCCGCAGCACAGAGGAGCTTTGTGCTCGGGGCAGTCCCACGGCCCTGCTTACACCAGCCCTGTGGTGCTGGTTTACTGCTGGAGAGGCAACGTCCAGGGGGTTCCGGGCACGAGCCCCAGCGACCTGGACTGCCACACCAACAAATCCCCCATTCACCCTGTGCACAAAGCAGGTTCCTGTCAGAGACCTTCCCACGGCGCCCTACAGTGCTGGGTATGGTGCTCAGCCTCCCCAGCTCTCTGCAAGGCACTCACACCACCTCCTACCTTGGCATGACAGCCCATCTCCATGCCATTACACAGTGGCCCCACCAAGTTTCCTGATTCCTGCTCATTAAATAGTCTCTCCACAGGAAGGTACTCTGGCTTATATCACAGCAGTCAGACCCAGATACTCAATATACAACCAGGAAGCGGCAGGATACTGCTGACACAATGACCTTTAGACAGTTATTTTTCATATTTATATGGTGTTTACTGGAATTCTAAGCCTGTACCCTACTTGTACTCATACTCTTTTCTTTAGGATTCTCACTTCAAAGAGTTTTTTCAAATCGGAAAAGAAAACTGTTATCAGTTATATCAGTCTCCTGTCAGGAAACTTCTGGTATTAATTTGCTACCAGCCCATCAGAATTGTACTTTAACTTGAAGAGATTTATTGCCATTACCCATAAAGCTTGAAGTTTCATCAGGAAATACCCAGTGAGCTCAAGATGGGTTCCGCTCCTCCCTGACTTATCAGCTAAGTTATTGTGTGAATATAGGTGACTATCACATCACGTGAAGGAATTTGTTTGTCTTACAAGAGGGAGGGGGAAATAAATATCAAGCACTGGCCCCTCTTCAGCTTTGTCATTGGCAGTTTTAACACACTGACTTGCAGTGGGCCAACAGTGTTGCCACGCTTCCTTTTGTGCTCCAGAACCTTACAGGCTTCATTGCTCTTCTTAAATCTCTGGCCATAATTTTTTCCTTATGCTTCTTTTGACCATCTTTTATGCTTTCCAACTTTAAATTTGCACTAATTTTAGCTTCTCTTTTTTGCCTTTAATATGCATCTTTAAGATATTTTATTATTTTTCAAATGATTGTAACTTTCAAGAGTTGGATTATGGCTTTTGTGAAATAGAATAAGAAGGGAATAGGCTCCTTCTGATTAGCATTCCTATTTGCCTGTTTTAAATACTCTTCTGATTCAGCTCAAGTATTTTTTTATTTTGTGAAATCACTTCTTTTCAGAGCTACTAGATATTGTTTGTTGACACAGAATAAGTGTGGATTACTTTTGTAATAATACAGAATTCTCACAGCAACATCTCTTTTTCTGTTGAGAGTGGGGCCGACATATATTTCTCTTGAGCTGGAAGTAATGCATTGCAGATTATGAAATGATCACTCTTAGTTTTGAGGAATTACCCTGTCTTTCACTAAAATCCACCATCATATTGGCTTTCCTCATCCCTATATACTGTCGTGCCCTTCTCTGTCTCCAGCATACTGGCTGGTAATGGGCACTACCCTGCACCTGCTTCAGTCACTTGCTCCCAGTTCAGCCTCAGGCAGCCATTGTGTACAACTATTTAATTACTGTTGCTGTTAAAGACAGCAGGGCCACTGCTTTTATTGGAAGATGGGTGATGAGCGAGTCACATCACCAACCCAGTACAGCTCACCCTTCCACGTGTCCCACCAATCACCCACACCAAGAGGGTGTACTATTTGTCATGTAAAAAAAAGAGAGGAAACAGCTTCCAGAACAAACCCTCCCCCCCTTCAATATCTCCACTGGGCCAGCAAGTTCAGAAACTTCCTGGAGAACACAAAGTCCCCAGCACTGTAAATACTGCTACACCCCACAGGAGGTTCTGACAGGGAGAAGTACTGCAGAGAAAACAGATCCAAATCCCTCGTCACCCACAGCACACTCTGCACCAGTGCTTACAGTGGTGTCGAAATGCAACCCCTAGAAGCCACCAGTTTCCCTGTATGCCCTCTCCACTGATGACCTTTCCTTCCTTAGAAGGGGCTGAGCCTGTCAAGCCTCTCAGCACATCTCATTTTTCTGAATTGCAGATTCCTGGAGCCACTGTGTGTGTTGAGGGGCTCACTTTCCTGGTTTTCAAACAAAACAACTCAGCTGCCTGAAGTGCCACATGCGAGCAAGCAAAGCCACTGCCTGTGCTGCTGCAGCCAGTAGGAACCCGACCTTCCCCCGTATTTCTGCATGGCAAAGCAATCAGCTCTTCTCCTGAAGTTTCACTTCCTATCCAGGACTAAAAACAGTTGGTGACCGATCACAGAAGCACAAACACTGTTACAGGCTGGTGCAACATCAGCAGAGCCACTGGCAAAGCCCCTGGACGATGATGCCCCTTCTGCAGCAGCCATGCAAGCAAGTGCATAAGCTGCAGTGCCTATCTGTGCCTGGGATTTTGCCTACATGCCGGTTGTGCCACCCCATAATAATGTGGTTTCCAGCACAGGTATCTGCTCTCTTTGAGAGTTCTCAATCTTGCAAGATACCCAGTGAGTTCTTCCTCCATTAACATGCATAGCACCCATTTGCAGCAGAGAAAACTGTAGGTACCTTCCCTTTTGCAGCTGATGCTAGCAGATGAAGCAAAGGCCCCTTGCTGTACGGGCAGGGCAGCAGCCCTGCTGCCTCCTTTCAGTTAGCCAGGGTTAGGGTTGCATGCATAAAAAGGATAGCACTCCGCTTAAACCCTTCCCAACTTGCCCCTTTACCTCAAGCTGTCAGCACTGCTATCTCCATTCCTCATTGCAGAGCACAGGACAGGGAACAGCTGGAATTGTTTCTGTCTCCTGCTGAGGAGCACATCCACTGTCCAGGCCTTGTGGAAAAATATACTGATTTCTCAGAGGTCAGCTTTAATAACTGGGATTCCCACAAACCATGAGAATTCGGCTCATGATATTTGTCATGAATATCAGGCTCTGTTCCTCATGCTGTTACAATTTCCATTTCAAATAGCAGGAAACAAATTATCCTGTGGCATTTCTAGCAACAATGGGAAGGAACATGGGATCAAAGCCTCTTGCAGGGCACAGACCTTCACAAAGTTCCTGAGCGTAAGAGAAGAAATACTTCTTGTATGTTACAAAGGTAATAAGGTAAATATGAATCTAAATTTTCACAGTCAGAAGAGCACTCTGAAAAGGCTGGAGCCTCATGCTGACATGTAACAAAACAGCAAAGGAGTTTTGCTGGATGAATTGGCTGGCACAGGATGTTATTAATCTCTAAAGTTCAGATTACTTATTATTGCTGGGACATGCATGCAGTGAGTCCTGAGGGAAGAATTAGCCTCAGGAAAAGAAACCCATTTATAATCAAGCCATAGTTTGGCTTTCAATTTGTATGCCTTCATTAACCTTCCCTGCCCACCCCCACTTCCCCCCCCACACTGTCCTTGTCTCCAATATTTCAAAAGGCAAAGATGAAATACTTTGCATTAGGCACCATGGGCACAGAGGGACAGTCACAGCAGCCCATCCTTCTGACGAGTGCTTGAGCGTAATCACAGAATATTCTGAGTTGGAAGGGACCCACAAGGAGCATCAAAGTCCAGCTCAAGTAAATGGCTCATAGAAGGATTGAACCCACAGCCTCAGTGTTGCTAGCACCAGGCTCTACTCAACTGAGCTGATCTCAGGGTTGGCTGTCCTGTCTGCACACATTATGTGCAAGGCGCTGCAGTGGAAGCATCAAACTACCATCACCTCTGAGTGACTGAACAGCCCCCAGGCATCTGCAGAGACTGCACACAGGACTGGGCCTGGCAAATGGACATCACAGCTCTGACTTCTTACTGCATCTTCTCCAAAGCAGTAAGAGCACCAGCTGCTCTCCATTCCCAGCAAGGAGATGCAAGCTGAGCAGTCCAACACTCTTCTGTAACACTCCCTCCAGGTTTCCATGCTCCAGCCTGTGAGTCCAAAGACTGGGACAGAGAAATCAACACTTTGCACTGTCAAAGCCAACAAAACAGAGGTTATTTCAGCTGATGAAGCAACAAGCTTGCGACATGGCTGCTACAGGAAAGAGGACAAATCTACAGCACAGAAAAGAGCCACCAGCTGGCTCTGCTAAGATAAGCACAGCCTTCCAGCAGCAGGACTGGCCAGCAACCCTGGGTCCATGCAAAAAGCAGCTACAGGTCTGCTGCTTCCCTCCTGCCACTGTGTTTCTCAGCATCTTTCAGCACCATTCTCCCTCTAGTTTGGGACAGGAAGTTCCAAGCTCAAGCTGGAGCCCACCTTCCAGCCACAGGATCTCCAGCCCAGCTGCAGAGCTTGCAGTAAATTAACATGAGCACACACTTTTCTCACATCTCCTGCAGAAGCAGGGACATTGAAAAGGTTATTTATTAACATCTCCTGGACAAACGAGCAAGAAGAAACCTAAATCCATTTATAAATCAGCTAAAGAGAAAGCCTGTGACTCTAATGGTCTCCTCCGTAATTCCTTAAATGTGGCCTGGAGCTGCCCTGGCATCACTTCTTGTGATGCTGAATCAGCAGAACAGCTGTACTTGTGCAATAAATAGCCTGATAAGAGCAGCACTGACCCACAGAAGAAAGCATTAACTTATGCCACATCCAGCTTTTTCTTGGCTTCTGCTAGGATTTGGGGAGACTGATAGTGGCCAAATATCTCACCACTAAATACCAAGCAGTGACTCACGTTAGCATCTACCTCTGCAATCCAGACTATATGCTTTCCTCTGGGACAAGGTGGAGACAGGATAAAGACAGAAAACTCATGCAAGAGCCATCTGAAAGAACAGCAGTCAGTGCTAGCTGAGCACTCATATAGGAGCACATCAGTCCTGAATACTTTGCCAGACTTTGTCCTTTGATAACATTTCTTGTGGAGGGGAAGGAGAACAAGAATAACAAAACACTGTTTTGTTTAACAGTTACCCATAGCAGAGAAAAGCTGAGCTAAAGTTTCCAACAATTATCAGGACAAGATTCTAAATTAGACATGCAATGTACTGTTCTTGAATTTAAAACTCGCTGGACAGGAGTTCTGTCATGTGGATTGAAAGCTGTGTAATGAGCAAGAGGCAATCATTTCATCAAGATGAAATGTTAGAACAACAGTGTTAAAATACTCAGTATAGCAGTGATATGGATGAAGGAGCCAAGGCCTCAAGCAGAAGTGGCAAATTGCTTTGCAATTATTGTGAGAAACTATATGTCCAGGGAAGATAGATAAATAACATCCACAGTATCTATGGAAACCACCATCTTACACAGGAAACAATAAAATTATGAAAAAGACGAACAAGACAAAAATAACTCCAACTTCAGATACTCGTAAGAACAACAACACTAATTGAAAGCAGGATTTGATCCCAAAGAGATGGGGGCTCACTTAAAGAGATGTGAAGTATGGAAATGAAGGCTAGAAGCTTAAGGAGAAATAGGAGCTGTACAGTAAGTCTATGGGGCAGATGTGGGAGCCCTAGATTTAAAATCCATTTATAAACTGGCCAGGCTCCCAGAGCACTCTTGTTCAGATGACTCTCAGCAGTGGGTCTCTTCCTGGGTCATGGCCTGCTCATCCTTTATACACATGGGAAGTCAACTTACTTTGGGTGGGAATGGTGAAGGCAAAAGGCTTTTGAGTATTTTCAGCTTTTCACTTCCCATCACTGAAAGGATCTGACAACTTTCCTTGCCCTCCTGTTTTGTCTGATATTTTCATCCAGTATTTTTCAGCCTCAAAGCCTCTTACAGCTCAATTTGGACCTCATTGTATTTTTGCACCATCACTCAAACCAAAAAACAAAAGCTTCTTAAACTCTGATGGGCTTACCAGTTATAAAAGAGAAAAAGATGTGAAAGCTTAGTTTAAGAATGGAGCAGTTTTAATGTAGCTATGATGCAGCAAATTAACACAACAGCAGCGCGAGACCTTATGAAACAGGAAGATGATGTTTGTTTTGAAGAACTGTTTTGGTCACACTAATTTTCTCACCCACATTCACTTGTCCCATACTCACAGACACCAAGCTCACCCAGGCCCCCTGGCAGGATCGTGTGTGAGCTGAGACCAGGTGTGCCAGATGCCAAGTCCTCACTGCAACTCCTGGGTTCCTCTTCATTGGCAAGCTACAAATTCTTGAGCAGGTCTTTTGACATCTTCAGGAGCTAATGGTTACTACAGTGTTATCCCTTTGCCTTGAAATCTCATTTACCAGAGAAAGGTAGGCACTCAGTGCCTTTTCCCCCCCTTATTTTGGGTACTTTAGCTCACACAGTCTGTCTTCCAGCTGGGAGAGGAGGAAAACTTGCACACAGAGGGCTGTGAGCTTACTGCGATCCTTCTGTTACTGGAGCAGTTTTCTTCCCCAAGGAGTCATCTGCATAGGGGCTTTATCAGCACCCATGCCTTTTTTGTCAAGCCATCCATGTGAGGTTATCAGGGTGCAGGCTAATGGAGTTGTCACACACATTTGTCAGCATTTACCCGGTTTTAGTGCAGTTGGTCACATCCTTGCTTATCAATACAGACCATTCTTTTAACCCTTGTTCTGTCGCTTCACACACACACACACACACAGAGTTCCATTCACGTTTCCTTCAGGCCTGTTGTAGTATTTCTGCTTGTCCAGCTGCATGCCTACCTTATGCATGGTGAGCCAGGACCTTCACTTCACAGGCCATCATCGTGACTGGGAAAAGGTTTCCTTGGTTTGCTTAGGTTGTAGCAACAGCAAAGGGAGTAAGGTTTTAAGGCTGCTGTGGGTAACCGTGAAATTCTGCTTCTCAGATGTAGCCAGGTCTCCTGCTTGGAGCTTGTGGCACAGTACGCATGAGCAGAGCACCAGTGGCGGTCTTCTGGAAGTGAGAGGATGTTGAAATCCTGAAGGGGAACAATGCAGCCTGTCCTTGGGTGCCACTGCCAGACTCACCACAAAGGATTTTAAATAGTTTACACCCCAGATCTCATTGACAACGTTAGAGCTGGAGCTGTTTTCAGTCTGTCATGTGCTGAGCAGCTCCCTATGACAGTAACTGGGTGAGACCATTGTCACCAGTGTAGCGGAGACCTTGGTAGCATTCCTATAACCCAGGCTCGCAGGCCAAGGCTGGCATTAACCACAAAGCTTCTGCGAGACAGGATAGCTGCAGTTATCCCATAGCAGAACTACAACACTCACAAGGAAGCTTTTGCGCACACACATTTTCTCATACTCATGTCACAGTCTTAAAAGTCCAGCCTTCTCCCAGCAGACAGACACCAAGCAAGACCAGGACTCTCTCACTATTTTCCCACTGTTCCCAGGCTCCCCTTGACTCTGTGGCTTTCCCAGCTGACTCCTGCTCTCAGCAGTGCTGTCTGCCCACAACATATGGGAAACTACTGCCAAACAGTTAATGCTGGAGCCCACCATCTTACTTTTGTCTGTTGGACTTCAGCCTTTCCCTAATAACAAACTGTAACATTTAAATTTGTCACAGTACTTTTCACCCATATATTGACAGAGACATATTTTCACAGAGAGCAGGACCATTAGTTCCATTTCCCCCGATGATGAAAAAGCATGAGAGTGTAGCACATGCCTGATGCTCTGTCCTGTAGATCACCTCATCCACCTCTCTGGGGAGCTGTCATGTACCAGGGCTCACAGCACACTCCCTCCTTCAGAGAGGCAGAATTCCCAGGGTCTGGGGAAAGAGCAATATGCTTTAGCTACAACTACTCTTAAATTCACCTTCCATCATTTTGATATATTCTCTGATGTTCTGCCAGACTAACAACAATTTGGAGATTAATGGTCTAGTAAAGTACACATGACCAATGCTACAATGTCTATACAATTCTGTTACAACTTTAAAAACAGGATAAAAATTGAAAATGTCATTTAGGTTAGGAGAAACATACTGAAAAAGAGAAACACAGGCAGCAGAGTCCTGCAGAGGAAAAAAGTGTCTCCTTCCTGCAGTCTGACTTCAGGGACAGAGATAGGAGAAACCAGCAGAGTAGAAAGAATTCATTGCTATGTTTATAAATATGCTAGTAAACCTAAAGACTAACCACACCAAAGGTTCCAAAGAAGTGTAAATTTATGGTTACAGTCCCCTGAGAAATAAAGAGGCAGAAGAGATTCTCCAAATCCCTATTTACAGAAATACATCTATTCTCAGCACAGCCTATAGGATCCACCTAGCATTCTTAGAAACCAAGTGGCCACAACACTGGAACGTCCTTAAATTGGTAGAGAAATTACTAGTCTCTGTAGCTGAGACATGCTTTGTAACCAAAAAAGCAACTGTAAAATTACTGTCTTTAACAAGGAGTTCATAGCATGTGGCCAGGTTCTTTTGTAAACCACTATTTTTAGATGAAGTGCAAAGGTTTAGCTTCACAGTTTGCTTAACTGTTCTGTTTGCTCTGCCACAGAAAGGGACCTCTATCTTATGCCATAGCTTTACCTTTCCAATAAGGTCCTAATTCCCTTTGACTAATGACAGAATAAATCCTAAACAACACTGCTGGAACATTCTTTTACTCTTTTCTGTATGGCTTTCATGCTTTTGGTCGCAACACTATTGCTAAGTTTTGTAAACAAGAGCCTGACCACTAGCTTTACCACAATAAAGTTCTTTTCAGTTTCCGCTGTTTTTGTGTTTATTGCAGTATCAAAGCTGACAAACAGTAAGCATTCTATATTATTTCAGGAAAGAGAGACTAAATATATAGAAGCTTTAGATCAACTTATTGGGCACATTCAATGCAAGACAAAATCACAGATTTCTAGTGCATTTCCCATAAAGCAGCTGGAGTGAGCAGCCAAGGGCTGATTGTGGCCAAGAGCAGATGTTCTCCCTGGCAAGAGCCACCTCCTCCCATTCTGGCAAAGAGCAGGTAGCAGGGAGAGACAGTTTTCAGCAGAGGAACAAATGCCACTCTGTTAACCTGTTGCCACCACCAAACCCACACTAGAGCTGCATCTTCTCCCTGCTGCATGCCTGCTCCCTGGGCTCTGCCATGCACTCTGGATGTTTCCATCCCATTAGCTGTATTGAAGGGTCTCCAAATTCCCTCCATCCCTCACGTTTGAAGGTGCCTACTCTGTCTTCCTACAGCCCAGGGAGAAAGGTGCAGAGGCTTCTGCCTCCCCTGCCCCCAGCTGCAGTGTCACTTCTGGTGAACGTTAGAAACCACAGCAGCCCTTCGAGCAGACTGTGACAGTGCTGTGAACCAGCTGAGGGGTTGAAGTGGTTTCTGCGTCCTGAACTGCTGACTCACCTTTTCCAGTCAGCACACAGAGCTCAAAGGCCAGTGATGGTTTGAGCTTTGGCTGAAAGATTGCAGATAGTTAATGAAAAGACAGGATAATTCTCATTCCTTTGTAAAAATAGGTCCATTTTCTTTGCATCCTCTCCTTTAAGAACAATCTGACATTCGCCATCCTGTGTGATCAGGGCCAAGACTCTCAGGAGAATCAGAAACAAAGGGGAGAATACAAACCAAACGAAGAGCCTTTAACTTCTACTTAAGCAAAATAAAAGTGTTTGCTCAAAGGTGCAAGTCCCAGCCTGTAAACCATACAGCCACTGCATAAGGGTTACTTTTCAGTCAGAAGAGATGTACCATACAGCCGGATGAAGGTCACAAGGGAGCATGGGACAGTGTGGGTCAGATGGATGGATGCATGTCTCCTCATACCAGAAACTTTGTGTTGACATCACAAGGGGAATGTGAAAGGCAATGTGAATGCAGACAGTGAAGGAGCACTGCAGATCCTCATAGAAAGCTCTTCCCAAGATGGAAGGGACAAATATGGGCACCAAAGGGTTCAGACAAGAGCTATAACAGGCATAGTTGTAGCATTGCTGATGGTATCTAAGCACCAACAGAGTAGTGACAGCAGCGACCATTACACTGCGTGCATCACCCTTGAGTGTGAACAGCCAGTGCAACACTAGGGACAGAGGGACAAGGAGCCCAAAGAGCAGGCTGAGAAACAGGTCTTTCCAGCATTTTCCACATTTGGGGGCAGCAAATGCATGAGAGGATGTGAGCAGATGAATTTGTTCAGTGTGCACTTAGCCGACTCTGTTCCCTTCCATCTGGTCTCTCACACTTTTTCCCTTAACTCATTTCTTTATTTGTACTGCTAATGCAGCACTGTTTCAGAGCACAGGGCTGTTTTTGTGTCTACTTGTGTTGCAGTGAAGATTTCCCCCCTCACCCCGCAATAACTTTCATCTAAGTGACTTTTACACTTACCCTCCTTCTGTTCTCTCACTTGGGCTAGTGTTGGCTTTCAAGTTAGACAAGCTGAAAGTTACTGCAGAATAAAAAGAACAAGGCTAGGGGATAAGGACAGGCGCCTTTTCTTCTCTTTCAGCAGCACAGATTTATGTCAGATTACGCCAGCTGTAGAAGGGCACTCTTAGGCTCTGCTGCTCTCCATGTGAGCATACTGGCAACAGCTCTGTGACTAGGAGACAGTCATGGAAGTGCCTGCCATAAACCTTCAACTCTGCTTAGAGAAGGGAAGTTTCCACTGAGTTGAAAGATAAAGTCAGCTCTCACATCTAGATGATGAAACAATAAGAAAATAGAATTTCAGAAGTGGTCCCCACCTAACTCAGCTTTCAGAAGACAAACAGTCTTGTCAACATGGTTTGGAATTTTACAACTGAAGTTGAATCAGTCTCAAGCAATACTAATCCCTTGTGGGATGGCTCCCCAAAGTCATCTCAGTGTATCTACTTCATCCCAAAGTTCATCGTAAACCCTTCTGTCTTTAAAAACATCCTAACCACCTTGAACTTCCTAGCTGAGAACTCAGCTCCTGTCTCAACACAATTACTGGGCTAGTAAGAAGGTACCAGCAGGTATTAACCCAGAAGTTTCATTTTCTAGTTGCTTCTAAACCAACAGATACTAAAGGTGTAAAGATATCTTAGGAAAAGAAGGAACGTGACCAAGAGTCATACTTTCGCACTATACTAAGGTGGTTATGCAACTTAGGGAAAACCAGAAAGATTATTAATTATTATAGCTTCTCTAACCCTTCCCTTTTCAGGTGTCCAGCCTCTGAAATTTATTCTTTCTCCTCTAGAAATTCCCCAGTGGTTTTCTGTATGTTTCTGGTAAGTATAAATCAAGAGGCAAACAAGCAACTTAATGCAGTGGTTACAATAAGGTTGACTAGAGGACAACCTTCTCCCCCCATGGTAATGCAGCTGGGCATAAACATAAGAAAATAAAAACTGTGAGTTATGGCTATCCCAGACACACACAAATATGTATATACGTACACACACCTCTGCATAATTTTTTCTGGACAACATTGTCTGGAAATCTTTCTAGTTTATTTAGAGCTTGAAAGTCCAATTTTCCTCCAAAGTCACATTAGCTGTGCTTTTACAAGCTTGGCTTGAAGCCTTTTATTTGCTCTTTATGTTTCCAACCACTCTTGGCTTCTTTAGACTTTTTCCTCTGACTTAATTGGTATTTGTACTGGTCTTCCTAGCACTGACAAGCTCCATCTGTAAATCAGCAATGATTTATACTTTTTAGATCATTATTGACAATGCCTAATGCCATTGGGCCTCTTGCAGAGTACCTCTGAAAACACAGCTGTTTCATGATTATTTCCTTTGATAAATACTTTTGAGGTCTATTGCTAATCAGGTCTTAGTCCATTAGCTCATTCTTTGCTAGAGAGCCATAGGGAGACTTTTGTAAGCAAAACAACATCAGAAATTCATCTATTGTGAAGAAGTTTAAACATGGAAGATACTAATATTTACTGTTTTCAACCACATTTGTTAATCTCTGAAAAATAAAACAAGTGCAAATAATTATGTGGAAAATAAAGGACCAGTGCCTTTCCACTCCTACACTTAGAATCCAACTCATGGCTACAAAATAGCAATCAGGGAAGTTAGTTCTTCCAGTTCCCCTTTTGTATAGTAGTTCCTAACTATTGGAGAAGTCAGGCTTTAGAACTCCTTTAACTTAGAGCCAAGATTTATTCAACAGTCACTAAGTTTTAAGAATACTTATTTTTTCCTAGAACTTCAATGAGTGATAACATGCATTAGACAAAATGCAGCCTGTTTTCACAAATGAGAATCACGCCAGGCTTGTGTGATATCTATTTTGTTCAGTCAGCTGACTTACTGTGTAAACAGAAGAGCCTTCAAGAAAGCAAAGACAAATTAAAAGATCTACCAGTACATGAAATACTTCCCACCACCCCTTCTTATAAAATGCATTCTCTAGCCAAGTTCCAAACTCAAAGGAAGCAAAATCCTTGAAGTTCTTGCTGCAGACTCTTGAAGGTGGGACTATCTCCATTCTAGGATGCAGATTAATATGGTCCTTTGAGGGGACCACATGAACTCAACATATTTGCTTCCATATGGGATGAGTAATTTGCTTTTCAATGCATTCATCCATTACACATTTTGACAGCGTTACCAATTTCTACATTATTCTGAAAGCTACTTTGACAAGTTTTATCCTCCACAAATCCAAAAGAATACTAGCTATTAAAACTTGATTGTTGAGGACATCTATTCAGTAATTTAGATAAAACTGATGTCTAACTAAATTGGCTATTGTTCTCCAACCTACCCACCATCATACTGCTGGGATATTGGGTCAACAATACTATTCTTCCCATTGCCTGAGATATCCCTAGTGTTCCAGTTTGCTGAAAATTAAAATGATTGAGTGTAGATCTTCTCAATAAGTATTTGGCATATTTAATTTCAAATTGTAGTAAAACTTTATTGCCCCCCAAAATGTTACTCTACAAAACAAGCTAGTTAGTTATAATTCTTCCATGAAGTATTCCTTCATATCAGAATTAATTTATCTCCCCTCAAATGTGGAAAAGTACTTAACCAACACTTTTCTGGAGTTTTTCCTGTATCATCATTAAAATCTTACCCTGTCCACCTTCATAATGATTACATAATTGCTAGATATACAATGTTTTGTTCCTAAGACACACAAAATGCTTCCTTTGAATTGTCCTTAAATTGGTCCTGCTAAATTTAGTTTTCCCCTGACATCTTTACTTTCTCTAAATAATCTTCCGCAATTTATAGTCTGTATTTTCCATCAGATGTTCTTCAGTTCCTCTTTCTCCACTTCCTTTCCATTTACTTGCGTTAACTTTTACTTGCTGCCTTCACTGCCTGAATAAGCAAGTCAAAGTTATCCTCATTCTTGGTTTTGAAGTGCTGGTCAATAAGTCTTCTTTAAATTTGTGATTTTCCATTCACATTCTTTACTTTTTTTCCCCATCAGATTTTGCTTGATTACTCTTGCATACTGGAACAATCCATAGAGAGCAGTCATCTGACAGTGATTAATTCATCATGTATATGGAGCACTCCAATTAGAGTTACTACTTTAGTAATTTCTGTGTTAAAATAGATATATTTTATAAGGTCTACTGATTTCCTACTGCTGTCTACATGAGATCAGTATCATGTTCTCCCTAGTCTGTGTGATGGGTTGTTTCTTGTAGGCCTTCCTTGGTAACCAGGGTCAAAATCTAGGAAATATTCCATCCCATCTCTTTACGTAATCAGGTGTATATAAGC
>VXBX01009921.1:16485-124398 GCA_013400415.1 Scytalopus superciliaris
CTGAAGCACACCTATATGTTTTTCAGTAACATGTATTTTTCAGTCTGTCATTCTTTCTGCCCGAGATGATATTCACACTGATCACAGATAAAACCTGTTGCTCTGTAGCACCTCAAACAGAATTTCTTCATTGGTTATGGTAACATATTAATCCAAATACCAAAGCAGAGATGACAGCATCATTATTTAAAATCAGGCATCCTAAAACTGAATAGTAGGGTTTCAAACCTGTGTTTTACAGTCCTCATGGACAAGGCTCCCAGGAAACAAGTTTCTTACTGAAACACTCCCTAATAATACCTTTTTGATGAAAGGACATAGCCTTGGTATGCATTCATGCCTCATTTCAAGCTGAAAAATTTCCTGATACCTGACAGATACTGCCTGTCCTGGATTCCCGTGTTGAACCCATTGACTGCTGCCTCTGTAAGAGATACTGCAAGAGGAGTTCTCACAAACAGTGTCCTGTTTTCTTCTCCCACACACGAAATGCAGTTTTTTGCTATTTATTGCATTCATTTCCTTCAGACTCTTGCAAGACCTGCGCACTCTGCGAGTTGGCCCATTCTGACACCATCACTGCGTCTTCTGCAACTGGTCTGAGCACTGTCAGTTTTCTTCAGTTTCCTTCAGTCTCTTTAAAATTCTACTTTCTACAAGAAGGCTTTTTTGGTCCTCTTTGCTAAATCAGTTCTCATTATCTAAGTTTCTTCCCTGTGATTCCTCACTCACTAGAAAAGAAATCTCCGTTCACGCATTGTATTTTATTTTTGGAATGAAACTTTTAAAAGCGTCATTTCAAAGATATTCTTATCTCCCTCCTTGGCAGAGGCAAATTATCTCTAAATATTTCCAGTTTCACTCATGACTGCATAAACTAATGCACTAACCTTCTTCTTCTGCCACACTTTGTTTTAAATTTTGATGTACGTCAGACTGAGAAAATGCTTCTTCCCCTCAAATGCCATTCATTGCATTCTATGAAGTTAAAACCTTGGAGAGGTCTTGTTTACCATTTTGTTTATTCTAGGGGGGGAAAAATAGTCACATTTTGTTTCCCTGTTGTCATAACAATGATAAATTAGAGGCTTCCACCTGGTACTGAACAAGAAACTATGAAAACTATTATCCCTAAGCTTCTCACTCAAATTAAAGGCTAATTTTCTGCCCAGATATTTTTTTTCCCCAGTTTACTGCTTCTTGCCTGTTTGTCCGAGTTCCTGCTTTCTGTTTGAAAGCCCCACAGAGCACAGTGCTGCCAGCAGTACAGAAACACGGACTGTATTGCGGAAGGCACTGTAAACAGAGGGTAAGGCACCCAGATAGAAAAATGATACTTAACAAGGAAATGTTTCTGCCAAACGTTAAGTGTGACTGGTGCTGCTACGTGAACCGTGTCAGCTGATTATAAAAGGCAAAGCTTAGTACAAGACACGTATCTTGTAAAAAAATCACGGTGCCAACAGAGCTGTTGCCGGGTCCCTCCTCCGATCCCCTGGACCGCAGTTAAGGCCAGAGGGCTGCCAGGCTGCCGAATCCTCCTTTTCCGAGCCCACGCACGGAGAGCCCGAGAGCCCCTCGTACCCAGCACAGCACTGCTTCCAGCCCGAGAGCTGCTGCTCCCTACGGCTGGCGGTTTCCTAACAGCCAACACTTGCACCGAGTTTTTGCAGTTCCCTCCCCGTCCCCTTCGCCCTTGGAGAGCGGCCCCGGCCCCGCGGGCAGCGCCGGCGGCAGCCGGGACTCGCAGCCGGCTCTTCCCCGCCGCGAGGGGGAATCCCTGGCCCGGACGCGGTCAAACTTCTGGCAGACGCCGGCGCGGAGCCTCCGCTCCCACCCGCCCCGCCGCACCGCCCGGGGACCCGCCAGCCCTCGGGCACCTCCGGCTCCCCCTCGAGCAGCCGCCGCCCCCAACCCGGGCACCCCGGTCACAACTCGGCATTGTCCCTTCGCAAGCGACCAGGAGTCCAAGGGCTGGAAGATGATGTCAGGCGGGGGCGGACTGCGGCAAGGCTGCGCCCACCCCGGCAAGCCCCCGCCGCGGAGCCCTCGCCCACCGGCGGCAGCGCTCCGCGGGCGCGGAGGGAGGGACGCGCCGCCCGGGGATGCCGCAGCCGCAGCTCCCGCCTGACTGGCACATCCGAAGGAGCTCCTCATGAATATGCAGAGCCGTTCCCGAGTGCCGGCCGCGGGATGCCACCACCCCGGGGGCTCCCCGCCGAGCCCCGCCGCCCCCCCGCGCCCCTCGTCGAGGGTGAGAGCTGCCTTTGGAGATCAGCGGTTCGCTTCTATCCTTACCCTTTGGCTCGTCCATCAGTGCCGGTGCTCGCTCCCTCCTCCCTCGCTCTCCCCCACTCTTCCTCTCTCAGCCTCCGCCGGCTCCGAGCTGCCTTAGTGAGAGGTGCTCATGAAAATGGGCGCTTTAGTGGTCCATGGCTGTGGGAGGGGTTAGTTCAATTCTACATGACTCAATTCATCTAACTTGCAGGCTTGACCTCCTGGTCTCCTCAAAACAGATTACCTCAGAGCTGTCGCGTTACCAGCACCTCGGGCTTATCCGCCGGGTCGGAGGGTCACGCACGGCCGGGGCAGCGGTGCGCAGCTACCCGAGGGAGCGGCCACTGGCTCCGCACTCTGCTGCAGGACCGCATCCCTGGCTCGGGGCAGGGGGTAGATGGCATTGTGGCTGCAGAGAGAAAGTCTTTTGTTAGGTTGTTTGTGGGATTTTTTTGGTGAGTCTTATTTGGGTTTGTTTTTCTTAATTCGCAGAAGACTGAGCAGATAACCTCCACACCAGCGACATACACAAGAACTACTCGAAGCAGAGATGACTCCTCCTTATCTTCAAATATGAGGTCCAGCCCACAGGAAAAAAAACCCCAACTGAATCATGAAAGGAGACAAAGTTGCAATAGCTGCTCAAAAGTCATCTCCTGCACCTACCTGTCCCATACAATGAGCTCACATCTCTGGTTGCATCTCCTGGGGAACATCAGGGAAGAGCCAGTTTTAGGTTACTTGCTTGGAAGGCTTAGAGAGACCCTGCCATCCACCACTCTTCATCCCTGATTGACAAATAAGAAATATGGGACAGTGCTGGAGGAGTCTCAGCAACTTTTCTCCATAGCTTCTGACATTCAGTCCCATCCCAGGCACCACAGGTGCCCCCATACTCCCGCCTACAGATTTGTCAGCCTTCCATTAAGTTGCCAGTCACCCTGGGCTCTTTTGCTTCCCTCTCGACCAGCAAACACCAGCTTCCCACCATCTTCCCCACTAGTCATCTAGATTCTTTCTGAATTATTGTTAGCTTTGGTTCAAAACCTCAAGGAAAAGTGTTTCAGCAGATGAAGCTGAAGGTAGACTTTAAGTGTTTGTCATTTTACTGAGACAAATTGGCCTGGGAAGCACAAGAGAGTACTGACCTTATCTGCAGTCATAATGCAGCAACATTTTTAGAGGGTTTAGCATGGCAGAAGCAATTTTGTTGGTCACCTTGAAACGATTTTTTAAAAAAGTAAGAGTGCAGTTGATACAATGCTTAGTTAATAAATACAATTTTAAAAGTCCTCACTGTAATAAATATCAACTGCATTGATATATCAGTAAGAAATGCCTTTTTCTTTTTTTGAACAAGAGTGATAGAAGTATGAGTGCTTATGTACCAGTCACACACTCATTTCTGTGAAGAATACTTGCTGGTAGAGTATTGTCACAGAAAATAAACCGTATGTATAAAAATACCACACATTAAATAAATTAAACCCAACTGAGGAGTAGTTTTAAAAAATAGTTGGAATTTAGGACTGATTTTTCAAGCACTGTGCTTATACCCACTGTCTATACAGGTAGACACTCAAGAAGGTGACTCAGCTGGGCTTATCCAGAGCTCACCTAAGGGCTGAGGAGTCCAAATTTAACAAGCAGAAGGTCTATACAGGCCCCACTTAGAGAAAGATAGACATGAACTTCATGCCATGTTGAACACCTCTTAAAATGCCCAGACTGGTGTGTTTCAAGTTGTTTAAAATTGTGTAAGTACCTGACAAACCACAATAAGCTCTTTATATCAAGCTGCCAGTGACAGGTTTTGTGTTTTGTCTTGGTTTTCCTGAGGAAGTTCAGTTTCAAACTGAGACAAATGAAACTTCTATGGGGAAGGATGATACGCTATTAGTCAGTGATCACGAAATAAACACATAGCAGTGTTTTTGCAGAAGAGGAAGTAGTTACCTGGAGCATAATGGCCCCATGGGGAAGGGTTGCTATCAACGGTGATAGTTATGATTTACTACACCTGACAACATCCAGGTCATTCACAAAGCCACAGGGAACGGATTTCTGTGTTGAAGATGATCTAATTTAAGTGTTGAACTAATAAACACATGAATAGTATTCCCACAGCCATAAGATCAGTGAATGGTATTACACACTGTTCTGCAGCCATGAAGTTTAGGTGTAAGAGACAGTGATGAAAAGCTTTTCCCATCCTGTCACAGCCTAAAGGAATGGGTGGACTTTGTAGCCTCGTGTGACATGAGATGCAGAGGAGCCCTTCCACCGAGGGTCAGATCCGTTTTGCCAGAGCAGTTTGGTTCTGTCTGCTGATCCTCTTGCTTTTGGGCAAACTTCTGCCTGTAATCCACAAACCAGCAAAAGGCTACGGGCAGTTTGTGTGTCACAGTCATTTCCATAAGAAAACAAAACAAGGGGAAAAAAAAGCGGCCCGGGAGGCAGGCATTCGTACTCAGATAAGGCTTCAGACAGTGTGAGGAGGAAGCCTGAAAACACAAATAAAAAGAGGAAACCAGAGAGCTCAGGATGTAGTTTCCACTCATCTTGAGCAGGGGTTAAGAATAGCAAAAAACCCAGAGTGCCACTCTGCTACTCCCAGGACAAAACAGCATCCTGAGCAAATTTGGAGGAACAAAATGTGTCTTAAATATCTGTCTTCCCAGCCATAGTAAGAGATTAGTCACAGTCATCTTACTGTAAAAGTTTGCACAAGTTGTGTGTTTGCCTGTGTTGAAAAATATGAAACTTCATAGATGTCTAGAATTTGCTATTTTGCAGATGAGGTATGCTGCCTTTGGGACTCAGAGAAAGAGCAAGAGTGAGTGAGCACTGGGACATGTTAGCTCCATTTTCAGGAAACAGGAGACTGATTGAGGTGATAACACTGGAATCCAGGGCCAGAACTTCTCAGCTTTGGGATGGGGAAAAGAAATAGCCATCATAAAAAAGAGTCAGGGAGCCTGGGAACAAACATACAGCATTAGAAGTAGCTTGTTTCCACAGAAAGAATTACTATGAAAAAATTTGAAATATTTTAAATGGAAACAGGCCATTCCATCACCAATCTCAACAATATTGAATTCATCTGTGCCTGTATTCACTTAGGAGCTTAAGGGTATGTATTTAGATTACAACTTACCACTCTGTATGTTGAAGCAACACAAGGGAATCGCAGCTTCAGGAAACTTGGTGTGTAACATCAGCCTTAGCACGGATAGGTTGAATATTCCTTGGGCTTTCCTAGAAATTTAGTCCCAGTGTGCTGGCTTTTGTCACCACTGAGCAGCTGGCAGCTCTGGGGAAAGGGACAGTGGAGGTACACGGCCTTCCATTCCCAGAATCTCTGAAAAAGTTGGTAAATGGTGAAGGTCTCCAGAAAGACAGTGAACATGTTAAATGGGTGGGACCAGAGGCAGCACAATTCCCTACAAGGGACCTTGATCCAAGATATTAGGACAACTCTATTTTCTGGAAAGGAAGGCAGAGAAGAGGGTCCAGGCATTAAAAAAAGACAAACAAGAAAGAGAATAAAAGCATTAATGGTGCCAGAATTTCTTTTTTAACACTTTTCAGCTCCTTGGCCCATTCATCCCATATTGCAATCACTTCACACTTGACAGTTTTCACAACACAGCAGGCCAAGTCCTCCCCACATCTCCAGGTAATAGCTGAAGCAATAGCTGAAGTTCAAAGTCTTAATTTAGATTCTCAAAACATTTCATTTGTGTGGAGCAAACATCTTGGATGACTCCTGAGGAAACAAACAAGCAATGAGCTATACAATATTTGCCTGAGTGCACTGTACATCATTTTTAAAGAATACAGTTCTTGGAAAAAGAAAAAAAACCTGCTCTTGGTAAAAAAATGAGATGATCTTAATCTTGCTGCAAAAAAGTATCCCTCTTTAACCTTAAACTTACGAAATGCATAATCTATTAAAATGACTTAAGTTCCTTTCCTTCATCCTACTTCCTGTCTTTGTTTAAGGATTTGCAACCTTCTTCTCAGAGAAGGACTCTATACTGTCTTTAGACCAATATTCACAGACACTGTCACCCAAAACCTGCATATCACATGTAAGGCAACATTTTGAGATAGCTCAGTTGGTTAGAGCATGGTGCTAATAATGGTTGTGGGCTTGATTCTTGCTTGGGCTTTATAGTTGGATTTGGTGATCCTCATGGTGCCCCTTCCAACTCAGAATATTGTGTGATTCTTCTTCCACCTTTTTGGCTATATTTAATTAATTACTGTATTTAATTAATCTCAACCTTTTTTTTTTTTTTTTTTTTTTTTTTTTTAAGTCATCTGTAACTGTCACCTCTACCATTCAGCTCAAATACAAATCCCTTTCATTTCTTTGCTGCTTCTTGCATCAGACCATATCTCTACTGCTGGTTCCTCTTCCACTTTAATGCAACTTCCTCAGAAATCCTGATGCTATTTCATTTTGAGGTGCAACAGACAAAAGCATCTAGCTAGTTTGTAACTCAGCTACTACCCTGTCATTATCTCTGTTGACGGTTTTCTTCTCAGTTCATGTTAAGGTTTCATAGCATTTGCGCATCTCTGTTCATAATTTTTGTTATATAAGGATCATAGTGGTCTCTACAAAACTGATAACACAGAGGTAATGATATTCATTGAAACTGGCAGAAAAAGTTCCTATATGTGTTTGTAGAGGTGAATCAATTTTAACTTTAACATAAATGCTTTTTAAATGTCTGAATTCAGCCTGGCTACCCACTCACCCTCTCTTAATTGATTTGGTCTCTAATAAGTGAGCATCTGCAGAGGAAAACCACTGGCAGCACATTGATGAATTGCCTGTCACTCTGGAAATAGCAGAAGAGAATTTGACTGTGTCCATCCAAAGGGACTCTCTGAAGACAGTGGCAAAAAGGGAGAAATCTTGAAACACCCGAAGATCTCTAATGTCCATGTTAACCGCAATCATGTGCAAGCTTTCCTGAAATAATTAAACACCAGTTTGTGCCTGATTTTTTACTATTCTTTATCAAAATCTTCACAGCTGTAAAAACCTGCTGCAGTCTCTACATCCCACCTCACTTCACTCCCTGCCTGTGCTGAGTTTATGCATGTCCATGAGCACCACAAAGACTATCTATAGAGATGTGAGCTCTTGGATATTTTCAGATTTGCTTTTGGATTCTCACTATGAGATTTTTCTCCTTGTGAGCTTATGTACATTTCACAAGGCTTCAGTTACATGCATTTCAGTGTGGTCATCCTTATTTAGCCATTGAGAAGTTTCCTGTTCTTCAATTTTACACTTCAATAGACAGGCATAAAAGCAGAGAAAAAGGAGGCTTTTAAGAAGTCTTGAATTCTAGAAAATAATATATCTTAAGTTTATTGATGATTGACATTTATTACTTCCACAGGTTCTAGTACTTTAAGTAGACTTCTTCATCCCATTTAAATTCTCTGTGAATTAACTGAAAAAAAAGAATTATATGTTTAAAGCAAGCAATTTTTAAAGTTTAGTACTTGTATTGATTTATAAATCTGGGAAAAAAGGTTTGATCAATTCTAGTTGTGTCAAGCTTCGTGCTAAATTCTAAGTTGAGAGACTAATTTAGTTTATGAAATACAGAGTTTAGTTTATGAAATACAGAATTTGTGCATATATTTATAAAGGGGGATTGGTTTGAGCTCCAGAGATTCATATATACTGACTGCATGATATAAATGGCTTTTCAGTCCTTCTAAATCCCTTAGTGTACTTCTCTTTTTCAACCACTGACTACAAATTATTAACTTCAACATTATTCTACACACAGATCTGTCTCCTTACTAAATATACCTAGATCATTTCAAAGCACATTTTCTCCTAGAGCTGTTCTATATACCAAAATGTATGCTTTAATCATTGAGCATGCAGGAAGCATCCTTCATCCACTTTTCCCATGAACACATCTCCAACTTGGCATCCAGTTTAAACTGTCATTTTTATTGTCAGTATTTTCCCCATATAATCTTAACAGTGTCTTCACCTACTTAAATGTGCAAGTATATTCCTGTCCAACAGTCTTGGTTCTAGAAATAGCCTTTCTACATCTCTCAGCATCATCAGATGGCTGAGTCTTTTCAAGTTGAAAGCATTTTTTCCTGAAGTTAAATATCTCTGTCTCTCATTCTGTTGTTAAATCATTAACTCTTCAAACCTTCAACCTAACAGCAGAAATAAAATAAGTTCTCTTAACTCATTTCTTCACTTAATATGCTATTTTCTCCAATAGTTATTTCAGTGTTTTTCACCATTATTTAGTATGTATGAAATAGTTACACTAGTATTTCCCCCAAGTAACTTTTGGAAAAAAAGAAAGTTAGAAAGGGGACCAAATACTGTGAATAGGTATGCAGAAGGAAATATTTAGGTCTGAAAAAGTATTCTCAACTGAAAAGACTCAAGAAGACCTAGACAAATATGCTTGACTGTCTTTTTAAGGAATTCCTGCACGGAAGTTTCTGTTCCAAGGAAACTGTCACATTTCCAAAGATTTTGCACAACACACTTTCTGGCACAGTGGGGGTTTTCTTGCCTCACAAATGAGATACTTTAACTATTTCAGTTAAAAATTAGCAGGCTCTGAAATCAGTTCTTATTTGCAGACAAAACCCTATTATTTACATGGTTCTACCCTTGTCCAGGTGGGGAAGCTTATTCCAAGCTGGCCACACTTGGAATAAGGATTTAACTACCCATTTAGATCCTACCGGTGAGATCTGCAGTGGAGATTTTTTTTTTTTTTTATGACAGCAATTGCGCTAGTGAAGCAAAAAGCAATACACAACCTCGTGTGACACTCAGGTGGGCAGGGGTGGCATGGCTGGAGCAGGACCAGCCTGGCTCAGGAAGGGGTTCTGCACCAGAGCTCCTCAGCTCCTTTCCAGCTCCAGCCCTGCTGCACCAGCAAGGCCCCGAGGGTGCATGGGTAGCTACCCCCAGCTGAAAGCTGATGTTAATTTAAATACTCTGTAGGGTGGCAGTCAGACTTTGAGGGCAGTGGTTCTGTTGTTTAGATCACAGGCTTTCAGCAGGGCTTCATGTTACCCAGCACTTGCACACCTAAACATTAAACTACAGCAAGCAAAAAAACACAAACAAAAAACAAACAAACAAAACCCCCAAAAACCTCACCAAACAAACACACACACACAAAAAATGTTTGTAGGCTTCTGAAATTAGCAGAACTAACAGGCACATCAGTTCCATTCATGTTTTTCATTTTCAGTCTACTTCTTAAAACACTTTGCAGCAAGAAAATAGAACATCCATTAGAATATAAAATTTCAATCTTAGCTCAGATTTCAAATTTCTTCAGGGCTTACATGGAGTTTCTTTCTCTGAATTGGTAGCTGGTCTTTAAATACCTGTGAGTCATCAAGCAAAATGTTTGGACCAATGCAAAAAGCTGTTAAAAGAACAACTGCTTGTAGAAACTACTGATTTCACTTCTACTGTTCCCTCACACACGGAACAGACTTCCTGTAACTCAGCCGTATCTACTGGAACAACATTACATCACAGAAAATCTAACTGGCTAAAAATACATCTTCTAGGTATAATCTTAATTATGCTTAGGTTAAAAAGTTTTAGTAACCTTGGAGATAGAAAACTGTCAGAAATGATTATTTTTAGCATCAAGGAACTTCTCCAAGCAACAATACCACACAGTGTAAAAATATTACCAGGTCAGTACACTTTCAAGATTTCAGATGTTTTATCCTCTTATGGTCTAAAATAAAGTACTTTCAAACTATATTACTCTGAAATATTTTTTTTTTTTAACCCACAAATTTATACTCCATATGATCAAAGAAATTACACAGACATGCAAAGATGTACAGGAACTTTAAGCATACCATCCTTACAAACAAGAAAAATGGAGTTTTTCACTTGCTTTCAAGACAATGCTCACGGCTTCAAATAATTTGCAACATTGAGAGCAGAAGTTCCAAGTGGCAGCCTAAACTTGAATTGAAGACAATAGTGTCGTTCCCCAAGTGTCATATTGTTTTGGTGTGCTTCTCATAACCTAAAGTTCTCAGACTGTAGTTATGGGCAGAAGTGCTATGGTAACAACAAATCATATTATCTGGTTTGTGTAGTAACAGTACCCTCATACTCCTGTCTAGGTTTCTTCTCTTAAGAACACAATAAATGGGTCTGCTGGAGCAGACATGGTAGCATGCCAACCCTCTCCATCTCCTCACTGGAAAACGAGTACAAGTGAGTGAGTGAATGTGACTGTAGGAGGAAATAATTGAAAGTACAGTGTGAGTAACTATCTGTTAATAACAGCTTGCTTATATTAATAGCATCCTCATTTCTGCTAAATAAAGGAGAAATACTTCTAATATTGATGGAGAGATGCTCCCTGACTTGACGCCCTACCAGGAAAATGCACTGCATAATGATTCTTGCCTGACTTTTGTTAGCTATGTAGAAAATGCACACAAAAATTTCCTAGCTCAGAACAACTGAAAATTCGAGTTTCAACAGTGACAAAGCCTACAGGAAAATGTATATGCTGAAGGTTTATTAATAAGATTTAGCAGAAGGACATATATGTATATCAGTCATTGATACTCAATATTTCCCCAAATGGAGTTCTTTCCCTCATGTAACACCAACCTTTACATGCTGAGCAGGTGGTGAGATTTCCCAACCATAAAGGGCAGGTCACACTCTCCTCCACCAAAAACCAATTTAAGCAGGCTGAGAAAAAAACTGGACAGTCCTGGAAAGTGCAAAGGTCAGCTCCTCCCTGGAGCCACTGAACACCACTGCAGTAACTGGCACATGCTTCCCCATCGTAAGAAAACAGACTTTAAGACAGCTTGGTTTAAATGCAGGCAAAATTAAATACTTAACATGGGAACAATGGGGTTCTTTGTGGTGGGGAAAAATGTTTTTTTCCTCTGAGTGCTGGCAGATTAGCCCCGGTCTATTCTGCTTCTCTTTGGCTCCGAGTGCTTTTCATTATTACTATTTTTTTATATGTTGTTTCAATGAACAGTCTGGAATTCAGGGAAAAGCCTTACCTACCGCTGTGACACAGGCCTGCCTAGCAGTATGCAATAAGAAAATGCATTTTCCCAGAGTAACCTTTCACTTAAACTTACCAGGCTCCTAGAATTTCAGGAGGGGAGGCAAGGCTGGGTGGGCTGCATGAGTATGTACAAACACAGACACTGCCAGCCTCAAGCTGTTGGTCTTTTCTTGCATGGTTCCCATTCCCATCCTTCAGCTCCATTTTTTGTCTTCCACTTTTTATGTTTCACTTTCCTTTGCTCCCTTTCCCCATCTATTGGTTGTTCTTTCTCTTTTAAGAGCTCCCTTCTCTCATTTTCTAGTAGTCCCTTTCTCCTAAAAAATAGTTTCACCTTTCCTTTTATTTTTACATCAGGCTTTTTCACCTGAGGTTTTACTCTGTTTCTTTTCTCTGGAGGGGATTTTGTGCATCTTCCATTTGTTACAATTGGTGTGCTTTTATGCCTAAGAAACTGAATGCAAAGCTGCTCAACTAGATTTAAAGCAACTTCAGAAAAACAGTAATAACATTCCTTTAAATTGTTTCTGGATGTACTCTATAAGACTAAGTTAAATATGACAGTACATACAGTGTACCAGTGTTGCATCATTTATGTAGTAGCCTGTCATCACTGCTCTAAATGACTGCCAGTAACTGAGACCTGGCAAACATCCTGCAGATATTTAGTATACTTATTTTTTGAAACATAATAATGATAACAGCAATGGACAGCTATGCCAAGCTGAAGTTCTACTGCATAATGCCTTCATTTATGAAAAGCGTTGTTTGCCTGTATTTCTTATATAGCAAGACTTTTAACAAAAAAATAATTTAATAGCTACTTTGATGAAATTATTTATTCATCACCTGCAGAAAGATGGCGTTTATGATCTCTAGTTTTTAGAGTATTTGCTAACATTCTAATAACTGCACTCATTTAAGCTATAGAATGCTGTTCATATCCTCACTAGTAATTAATTCTTTATTTGAAGGAGACAATTGCATCTGTTCATTTTTTCCCCTCAGTTTTTCCCCCTCATTCTTTTTTTTCCACCCTAAGGTATGAATCCAAAAATTCTGCAGACTGACCTTATTTTTGTCTTAATCACTGTGGCACAGGAATAACAATATGCAGGAATTCAGTACTTATTTATTTAAGCCCACATCTGTACAAGTCTCCCAATAAATGATAATTCTACTAGGATTTTTCCAGGTAATTTTCATCTTTCTAGTGGAATTTGGATATTTATGGTCCATCCCTTAAGTCTGATTTAATAAAGATGGCTTAACCCTACCATTCATTTATAGGAGGAAGGACAAATTCCCTCACCAGTAATTAGTATCACGTCTCCAAACTCACCCAGTTCTGCTGTTTTTCCTTTTTATACCTTCTTGATCTCATTTCAGTACCGCTTTTCAGATAGTCTTTTGTACCTTTAGCATCTTCATGAATCCATGAGCCAAGCTACTCTTGAATAAACCATCATACTTGAGTCCTTTCCTCAATTATCCTTTTAAAAAGAAATCTATAACCCTACCTTACCCTCTTAGAAACTGTTACATGACTATGAAAAACAAAGGCAAGGATAAAACTAGCAGCAAAAGTCCTGAAACACCAAATCCTAATGCCAAGCAGCCAAACGCCGTCCCTCAGGAACTGCTGCCTGAGTCCTGATCTTACACCTTCAACTGCAATTCAAAAAAAGCTGAGTTCAAGAGGAATTCAGGACTTCAGCCAAAATTCAGGACAAGAGTAAAATAATACTGGTCATTCAGGCTGGACTTGGAAACTCAAAATGAATGGCAGCCACTCTGTGAGTGCATTATGATACTGACTGCATTAACTGTGTTGCCACATGGCTACTGGGGACTAGGCAGCTGCACCTGGATTACTGTTGAAACATTTAATAGCATTTAAAACCTGTAAGATCCATTAAGAGATCATTTATGTAAAACAAAAAACAAACCAACCCCAAACCAAAACATTCCTGTTGTAATATTTAAGATTCTTAACTATAGCAAAACAAAAACACCCAACCAACCAACAAGCCCCCCACCCCAAGCCAAACAAACCTGGATTAAGCTGGTTATTAATTGCCTGTTTCTTTAGTCTCCTAATTCAGGGTGTGTATAGGCCTTTCTTATTTTCTCTACAGAAAAGATAAATAAATACAACAAACAGAATTGCTCAAAAGGTGCAAGGGAATGTTGTGAGTTCTTATGACAAGACCACATGCCTCTACCAGGCCTAAAATCTTTTACAAGCTGAGGAGGTGAAATGGTGTTTGATAAGTAACTCTAAAGCACAGTGGTTTTCAGGTCTGCCTTTGCCGCCTTCAGTTGCCCACAGCTTTTCAAAGCCTCGCCATAACAAAAGTATTCTTTGTGCAATTTTGCAGTTTCTTGGAAAGAAACAAGTGTCTCATTAGAATTTAAATCACTTACTGGAGAAACAGACAGGGACTTGCAGGGGCTGTACATGTTCTGACAAGCCGCAATTATGAAATATACCAATATGAGGTGTACTGGTGAGGACAGCAAGGGCTGTATGACTCACCCACGGCAAGCACCGTGTCTGCCACTCAGACCTCATCTTTGGTCAGTGAACCTCTGTGGGTTAACAGACAGTTGCAGTTCACTGTTTTAGTGCAGTATAATCCCAGACCTGGCATAGCTTAAAGCATCACAGGACCAGTCTGGTCTATGTTCTTGGGCATCTCCATGCTGCAAAATCCTCCTGGACTGAGGGCTGCCCTGCAGGCTGCCCATCACTGGGTGGGCAAACAGTGTGGATGGTCAGAAATGCATGGAGAGACCCATTCAGACACTGTCTGTCTTAGTTTGTGCCATTGCCTGCTTCCAAAGGAACTGTCCCATATAAATAGCCTCTGGATGTTTTGATGTGTAAAACACACTCTGATGGGCTGTTGCTGTAAGTCCCATGGCAAAGCAGCAAGAGTTTTCTCCATGCTAGTCTCCATGGCCAGCACCAGCATAGCAGCATCAGGGAGGACATGGCACTCTTGCTCCTTAATATGCATATTCGGAGTTACATTTGGCCCTGTAGGAGACCTGGAAATGGTCTGGGTCTGCCACTGCTTCCATCTAGTTCGCTCCAATAACATGCACTGAAGTACAGCACTTAACATTGATGTGGGTTAAAGCTGACCAACCAGAGATGTGGTACTGGGCTTAATGTTTTCAAGTGTGGAAATTAATCAGTACCACAAAACCAAATGAAAACACAAACTTGCTTGAACTGCTCAGATTTACTTGTGGAAACTTGCACAGATTATGTGAAGTTGACTTTACCTTCTAAAATCTTTTTATTTGCAATAATATCTTGCTCTATTATCATCCCATTTCAGAGCTGCATTTGACAGTTCCTAAAAGACTTACCACTTTTATGTCACAGACTGAGAATTACATATTTATGGTATTATCCTCAAGTACCTCATAAAAATAAAATTCTTCTTAAGCTCGCTGTCTGACTTAAAAAGAAACCAAGTGGTAGATGCTTCCCCACCCCCTTCTCCCAGCAAATGGCAAGTAAAAATGGTAGAGCTGCAGATGAAAGCAAATTAGAAATATTTAAAGAATTTTAATGAAAATATAATCCTATTTTCTTCAAGGTTATGGCACAAGTAAACAAAAAAGCTCTTGCAGCTGGATAGGTCAGGAAGCAGTTTCAATCTGAAATATCTGAGATGACTTCAGGCTCCCAGAGGTGGTTAAACAGAAACTTTTCCAAATAAAGAATTTCTAAGTAGAGTGAAAGCCAGTATTTTGAGGTGGTGATAGTTGAATGCTGACTTACTAGTTGACGTGCTGCAAGGTTTAACTCCTAATAGTGAAAACTTCCTTGATATGCCAAAACATTAATTCTCCATGAAAAGGGTATCTAAAATGAATTATGTGCATTTATATCATCCTGCAGAAACAGGAACATAAGCATTCATAGTTCTCTTTTTTTCCCATTCTAGAGACTAAAATATGAAAACTGCCGTTTGAATACAACAGCATATCTCACAAAGTAGGTTCACATGACTTTCAATACTGAGGCAATGATTTAGAGTGCCACGGTGACACTGGGCATGTCAGATAAAAATTAATACCTACTCCACATAAACTAATTTTTCAGCCATAATTTTTTGCCCTAACAAAATTAAATTATTTCACCAATGTACTAGTTTAACAACAAAGTTTTATCAAAACATGTGCTCTATCAAGTAGTTTTATAATCTTGTTCCTGATGTGCTAGAAACCCTCCCGCCTCCAGCAGAGAGCTCTCCAAGTATGGTAGCACTGGGCACAACTCTGCCAGTACCATGACAAGAAGGCTTTGAGATCTTCAGTCCCTTAACTGCATGTGGTATACTAATAATTCCAGCATTTAAACACAACCTGGTCAGCATAAACAGCACTGCCACTTGAAACACTTTGCTTATGTAGTGCACAAATGTAGAAATATTGCTAAAGACTTGGTTTAAAGCTACCATTATAAACAAATATTAATTACATGCAAATATTTTTTAACCCTAACATTAGTCCCAGGCTGTTCCCTTCGGCTTGTGAAAGTTTTTACTACACAACTTAGAGGGCTTTTTTTCATGCCAGTATGCCATGCTTACCCCACCCTATAGCAGCAAAGTACTGTGGTTGGGTTTGAATTCACTTAATATTTAGAAGTTTTTAAAATCACAGTAACAAATCTATACCAGTTTGGGAAAAGTCTTGAAGTAAAATATCTATGCACCATAAAGCAAGTGTATATCTAAGGTTTAACAGTAATTATTTAAAATTCAATTAATATTTGACAGTATGTGAGCAAATAAATAGCTCCCCTGACTTTCATTAGTAAGTTTTTTTGCCGGGCTTGAAGTTCTTGGAGTATTTCCAGGCTGCAATTACGTTGAAATTTCACTTACATTAAATCACTGAAGATGGTGACCTACACAAATCCTTGAATACTCAGTGTGTCATACTTTCCCTAGTCATGTTAATGATACTAACTTCCCTATTTCCAATATTAATAACAGTCTCAAATTATTTTCAAAATAAAACAGTGCAAGTGCACTATTTCATTCCATATGAACTTTCACAAGAATGTATTAGAAAATAATCTAATTTTATTACATGATATCATGAAATTACTCTCAAATAAAACTACTTTGTGGTGGAATTTCTGTAATTAGCAGTTTCTTTTCAAATGACACACACTAAAATCTAAATGACAGAAATAATTTTCCTCATAGCTTAGGCAGTTTAATAGTACAGGCAGAAAGAATGAAAAAAAAAATAAATTAACCTAAGTTAAAGAAAGTTTTAAAAACATGTTAGCTGCTTGTATTGCATAACTAGGCCAGAGCTTCATATAGTGTTTATGAAGACTGAAATCGCACTCTGAACTACCTGAATACATTAACATGCAAAGCAGGATTATTTATGCAATCTGATTAGATAAGTGGTATCTGAACACATCTACAAGGAAATACTTGTAGTTATGTAGTGCTCCTGCCTGAAGCAAGTCATTCCACCTGTGGCTATGGACATTCCACCTGTGGCTATTACACATTGGCTATGGACTGAATTCATCAGCATTCAGTACTCTAGAGAAAGATTCAAGCTTTACATTGCACCACATTTTCAACATCAGTCCATAGTTATTAAACAACTTTGCTTGTCATCTGTTGTGCTCCTGCAGGTGAATCAACTATTTTAAACTAAGGCGTGGTGGTGTTTCATACGAGCTGGGCACATTAAATGAGCTGGTTGCATGTGCCAGCACGCCGACCTCCAGCTCCTCATGGCTACCAAGTCAGCAAACCCCTCACACCCCTCAGGTCCACAGGAAAGGCATTTTCTTTAAAAACTAAGGTGGCTGATTCTTTTTCTGGGGTTGAAATGACAATCCCTGACAACGATAATGCCCACACTACCTGCCTTGGCCAATCTTTCATTAAAAACTTATTTTTTGCGGTTATTTACAGATAGTGCCGTATGCACCTCACCTGGATCAGGCCTTCTTATATCAGTCTTTAAGGAGCGTGAGCCCCAGTCCCGGCCTAGGAGAGCGCAGGATGCTGCACGCTTGCCCTCCGAAGTTTGGAGGCTGCTGAAGCAGCAGAGGGTTTCCCTGAGTTTGAGGATGGTACCACACTGCCACCCTCTGCAGGAACAAAGTACCGTCCTTAACACAAACCACCTACTCCTTCCAAAAGGTAAGGATGAAAGAACTTGAATTTGCTTTCAGTAAATAACAAACTCATCTCCCTTCCACTGTGTGTGTCACTGCCACGAGTAGGACTTTTTCGTAGGGAATGAAAACGTGAAGTACCTGCACCAGTAAAGTTTGCCATGCTATGCTCAGGCTCCTCGTGAATGGGGGTACCGAGGAAGTGATGAGCAACTACAGCAGTAAATAGTCTGTCTGAATTACTAAAACCAGCTTTGATATGTCTTGTGCATGGATACAAAGTGATTGAAAACAAGCCAGAACTGACTGATTCTTCTTTTCCCATTCAAAAATCATATGGAAACACATACATCAGGAAAACTAATTTTGGATAGTATATATTTGATATTAAAACATTACACTAGATGTTCTGCTGGCATAATGGACACTTTAGAAGTTCTTATCCTCTGTGATTAAAATATTATATAGAATCTTACTTTTAAGATAAGACTCAAAGCAGTTCAGCACAGCACATACTTTAATTATTCATCTTGGAATCAACTGTGATTTCTCATTCACTAAAGTATATGCCAACATCTCTAAAGATCAAAACCTGCAATTTCAGAAATGTTAAGTAATATCTTACACTTATTTCAAGCCTATATCCTTTTCCCTCCCAGCAGTCTCTTTCTCTAATCGGTTATTACATTTCAGGGCACAAAAGTGTGTCTGTACAGGCTTGATTTTCTGTCCACGCTTATACCTGCTTTGCTCTGCAATGAACATCAGAGACTCTTCAGTTAGACATAGGCAGAGATGTAGCAGTGTCAAAAAGGAGTAATCTATGAATAAGAGTGTGATATCCACATTTTTTTGGTCTGAACTCACATTTTTGTTTTCAGATTTCTGTCTTACAAATTGAACAGAAAAATAACAGCCAGTAGGAAAATGGGCAGAACAGAGTAAACCAGAATTGCAGCTTCTGCCAAACTCCTCTAATGTCATGTTGGTATTATACTCTAAATCTGAAATATATGAATATATTGTAAATGGTGTTTTTCTTAAAGCTTACTGTTTTATGTGATGGTAGCAGATGAACTAATTTAAGTAACTTTTGTTCACAGAAAGCAGACAGGATTCTGTATTCATCTCCAGGAGGCAAAATCTCAATTTTCTAGGTTCACAGCTACCCAAATTTTTTTTAGTTGCTATGCATTTCAATAACTGAACTACAGAAGAATATCTGTTGTAGAACCCTTTAACTAAAATTTAAGAAGTTTACCCTTCTTTCAAATTTTAGCTGTACAAAGTGTGATAACTTCCTCTACTTTGTGTTTTTAATAAGATTCCTGAAGTGTTTTCTTTTACTTCAGAAATAAACCTAACGCTTCTTCAAAAATGTCAGCACTTTAGCTATTCAAGTTATCCCTCTTAATTCTAGACATTGTGCCATCATGGCAGAACTGACAAAACCTTAACTGCTTTATTACACTGTTGAAATTTAATATCGCTGCAGCTTGGAATTATTTTTCAATCTAGTTCCTTAAGGAAATAAAGTATATGGTGTATCTATTAGCTCCCACCTAATTTCTCCAGAGACATTGAGGCACTCATTAATTTGCCTCAGATTTCATAACTACTCTCAAATATATCGAATTAGCCAAATTTTCATGCAAACAAACATGGAAATGGAGCAAATATTTTAGTGTAGAGCTGATGAGTTACCTTCGCCCCAGAAGAAAAGCAGAATCCTTAACCTTCTCTGGCCCTTAAAGTATCCAGCTGATAGTTGATGGTACTTCCGTCACAAGCATTGACCCAGACATCTTTTTAGACACCAGAGATTACATCCATGGGCCAAATGCAGGAACAGTTTTAACAAACCTGGTCTAAATAAGTTAATTCTTACAGACAGTTCTTATCTTCCAGCTGTTTATTGTCAGCCCAGATCCAAGGGTTGAGCGTTTGGCCCAACTATGCTGGTTTTCCAGTGTTGTCCTTCACTGTAGGGCAATAGTATTCTTATGGCCTGAGAATGAGACTGTAAAACTAACTTAATCAAGTTGTGTAAAGTTTATTACTCTGCTTGACCACAGAGTAACATAAATGCGACCAGGAGATTAATAATTACTTAACTTCAAGTATTAAAGGATGATTTTGAATCTAAATCCAAGACTTCAGTATAATACACTTAAATAACATAACAGAAGAACACAGGGCAGCATCAGTGCTATAAGAACAACAACAAAAAACAAAATAAGAAAAATTAGCATTTGGAATACTCTAAACATAAACACACATACTTTAAAAAACAGCGGGTTTATGAGGCTCTGAGGCTCAGAACTTAACATCCCAAGGACTGTTCATATAGTAGGCTTCTATCAAATTCTTTGCTGAGTTCATTAGAAGAGACACTGAAGATAATCCATTCCTATTTCACCAATAACTGCGTGATTTTGAATCAATGTGGCGTTTAAGACGATTGTAGATGTTGACTTGCATTTACTTTTGCCAGGAGATTTTCATGTTGTGTATATCTATAACTCCTTGAACTGCCCTTAGCGTGGTCTGTTCTCAGAATTATTTTTAATTCTGGTTTAATAGATCAGAAAAATATTATATCTTTTGAATTATAGCAACTCGCCCTGCACCCCTCAGGAAAATTAAAAATTATTTGAGTATTAACACACATTTATCACATGGTCTTTTTGCAATTTAAAACTCTTTAGCGCCCAGAATATTGTAGATAACAGTTTTTCTGTGAAAATAAGGTCCATTGTTACATAGATTAGAATTTTACTCCTGATTTACATAGGAACATGAAAAAATCCTTTTTCTTGACCCAAAGCGTGGATATGTTAAAGTACAGTAGCTATTTTTCAGCCTCTTGTGAGGTTTTTAGAACATGGATATTTAGCCTTAGGCCTGGAAGCCTAGTTCAATATTCTGTATTTATTTCATTCTCTTGCCAATTAGCTCTATAATTTGCAATTCCGAAGTTAAAGCCACAGGCATTGACACACCTGAACTCACCCATTACACAAGAGTCAGCCTGAGGAAGGCCACAATATCAAGTTACCCATTTGTTTATAGGGATCTGAGATTTTGCCACCATTATGTTCCTCTAACCCTGCCTGAACTACATCCTCCTGCTTACTGCCAACTATAGGAGGCATTTAATGGTGAGTAGATTGCTTGTGTCCTCCAAAGGACTGCTGAGGCAGCTGCTGGGAAATGCACATCACTACCTTTGCCTAGATACTTCCAATTTTCCCCTAGTAAAGGCCACATAGCTTATATTGAGTGCATAGTTTCTCAGAGTAAAAATTGCCCTTTTTCCCCCCCTGTAAATTTCATCTCCAAATATGACAGCCTCATGAAGACGTATTCCCAATAAAAAATTAATGTTGTCATCACATACATAAAATGAGCCTGTAGAAAATTTAGCTTCACCAGCTACTGGTTTAAACACTTACGGGTTCATATTTCCACATAATGAGGTTCATACACAGTATATTCATAAAGCTGACTGAAGTGGATATTGCATTTCAATTTGATAAATTTAAAAGATCATAATTTAGGTGACATGAAAAAGACTATTATCCCTTGCTATTATTCCCCTTGCATAATTTTACAGTAAGTGAAAGCCTGACAAGTGACTATTAGAAATACTTTCTCCATGTTCCTACCTAAATTTAAAAGAAATATTGGTGAATCTTTTTTGTGTTTATAAGTAGCTACTAAGCCTTAATAAACAGCACATTGAAGTCTACATTTAGTACAAGTAGGAGTTAGATTATGGTTTAGTGCACAGCCAATTGAGAAACAGTAAGCTTTGAAAACTCTTAAGGGTACATTAATAGCAGAAAACTTTGTGTAAGAAGTGTAGCATCTAAAATTAAAGACAATCAAAACAAGTTGTTTCCTTTTACAAACAAAAGAAATGTTATTGTTTGTTGGTTTTACAAGGTCTCCCTAAGCTTTGGCTCTCTAATATAATATAATATTACTGATGCAGAGTAACCAAATAAAACCATAACCAGATGAAGCCATACAGTGCATGTTCACAGCACAGGGCAAGCCCATTTATGCTGGGAAAAACATCTTTTCTGTCAAAGCAGAGTTTTGGTATTACGTCATCAATTCTTTTAGTCTTGCTCAGATCACACAGTGGGTAGGGCTTAAGAAAAAGACCTGTGATATATTAATTTTTGTATTTTCAGTATATCTCAGAGTTGATGATGAAAAGATGATCATTGCATTCATTAACACTGTTGGCATCTTCAGGCAAACTGAATAAGGACAGGAGAAAGTGTCACTTTTCCAACAACCAGTTCTTGCACGAGGAAAGGTGCAGTAATCACACCAGCTTGTCTTTGAGGAAGACAAGCCAACCTTCTCCCAGCATTTCAGCATTATCTCTAGGACTACCCAACAGCAAATCAAATTTGTCTGGCCGGACAGTTAGAGCGAGCTTGGTGCCTCACAGTTTTTCCTGGTTCTGCTTAAAACTGGGGCATACTAACTATCTCCAGGGCATTTTTCTTACCCCATGTAATAACCACACCTGATATGATCATGACACATATGTCTGTTCAGCTCCCTGTGGCAGTGAGGATTGTGAAAACTGCTTCTTGATGTCTCAGGAGAACACTTGTTGAAGGCTCTTTTTAATTAATAGCTGAAGAGGTACATGGTGAAAAGCAAGCATTTTAGACCAGTAAAAACACCAAAACCAAATCCTATCAAACCAAGTCTTTTAAAACAGCAGGAGACATCCCAGCCATAAGCTTACACATTTCCACTGTCATACTGAAAATAAACTGTAAAATTTTATATGATGCAGGACTAGCACAAGCCTGCCTGTTCTTGACAAGACTCAGTTAATCCACCCGGCCTTTCAGACACTGACAGCATGATGGAAAGAAAATCAATTATGCAAGATAATCAAATCCATCTCAGCTTTGTCATTCATTTAATCTAATTCTTGAGTATTGACATTATTCCAGGCATAATGGAAATGAAAGTGCTTCATTAAAGGCAGCACCTGGACATATTCAATAGAGTAACAAGAGCTAACAAAGCTATGACAAATGCAGCCCTGTTGTTATGAATCAACCGACAAGTGATGCAACTAAAAATATGTGCTTCTCAAAACAACCTTAAAGAAACAGTGGTTTCAGATGAAGGTTCCTTGCTCCCAGGGAGGTTTCATCCTGAAGTGCTTTGTCACTACATGGGTAAAGGTTAGCAGAGTGCCTGAAAGCATAGTCTGAGCTGAAGATGTTCAGGTGCAAGGTGCAACCTGCAGCTCTCAAGCTAACAGAGCCATAGTGTTCCAGACTGAGATGTGCTGTAGGAGGCCTCCATTTCAATGACAATATGCCTTGATTTTGGCATGAGTAATCCTACAAAAGGTCAGATAAACAGTAAAATTATTCATTAAGCTTCAGTTAACTTCAGTGTAAAAAGCAGTAAGTAGTGAAATAAGTTCACTTGACAAGTAAAGGCTTATCAAGAGGAGAAAAAATTCAAACAAGGACATCAAATAATAAAACATATTTATGTTTTACGTGTGATTCTTGCTACAGTTAATGTTCAAAGAATTTATTGTGTGACTGGGCAATAGACACAAAAAGGAAAGATATGAACCTTAAATTCGAGCCATTTTATTTGCTCATTATTTTCCACTCAATCTGTAAGGGCTGCAGACTATGTAGCCCCCAGGTCACTGAGTATTATTATAATTTAAAATGCAACTATTCATGATGTTCATATACACATGTAGACTTTCATGGACAAATATTCCTATTTAAAAGGAGACCTTACCATGTATTAGAATGCTAGTTGATTCACCCTCTACTTCCCACATAACTGATAGGAATCAGAAAACTTTATTTCATTTACCCCATTTTATGTACCAATATGATATGTAAGTAATAATGTTAATGTTGGCTGATTTATAAAGGTTATGTGTTACTGGGCAAACAATTCAAGCACCAAAAAAATCTCACAGGCAGACTGCTGATCAGAATTTAATCTATCTCCAGGAATCTCTGGAATACCAAGAGTTCAATGTGTTTTTTATTATTCTTGGCATTGCAGCTGTTGAAAGCCATTATAGATTAAATGCTGTTTAATCAGTGTTGCGAATCTTACAACAACCCTCTGAGACTACAAACCGTAAGGAAAATTTACTAAAGAAACCAAAAACAAACAACTTACCCAACGTGGGCTCCAATAGAGATGCAGAAGGCTAAATGCACAGAGGAGTTAAATGATTTTTTTACAGTGGACATCTAAATATTTAGCATTCAAGGAGTTTTTTCTGCAAGTTGTTCTCTAGAACAATTTCATTACTCTTTACCAGCCTGAGGATGGAGTCAGCTGATTTTCCCAGCTGATGAATGGCTCTATTCAAAGACTGAAGCTTTGGGTTAATAACTGAGCCGTCCCCTTCTGGGACTAGCTTAAGGGCAGGATATATGTTGGTGCCTCAGAGGTTCTGCTGCTGCAGGGAACACAAAGGGGATGAGAGCCTCTGTGAGGTGACAGGACAGATTTGTGCATGGGGCTAGACTCACATTTGCTCCTAAAGTAATACACCCCTTGCTGAGGGTGCAACAGCCCCAACAGAAAATGCATAAACTGAGAACCTCAGGCACTCTGAAGAACTAGTACAAGCCTTACAAGAAACCAGCATAAGTTTTATATTAACAAGTTTTTCTGACAGTCTTAATATCACAGGCCATAGCAATTAATTTTTAATGTTGTCATTTATTTGCTTGTCTCCAGCAGTCATGACCCAGGTGTTGCTTCAGGTGATCTGAAATCCCAGTGACCACTGCTACTTAAGTCTCCTGTATGAAGAGGAGGAGATGTGCTGCTCAGGACTTTCGAATGTATCACAGCTGCCTTAGATCCTTGAAATACAGACAGGTACTGAAAAACAGTATCTCAAAGTGGGAATTCAGAGTTCTCCATTTGAGTGCTATGAACCGAAACAGGCAACAGCACATTGATGCTTTGAGTTTTCAAACAGAATATTTTCATTCTGTTTAAATTATGACTTGCAAGTAGTGGGAACCTGAAATAGGTTTTTAAGGAGTAGGTAGAAAGAGATCCCTAGAAATTTAAAGATTTCTTATAGTGCCCATTATATATAACCTGTGCTTGGAGTTCTATTTGAAATAACATACATCAGCACTGTTTCTATGCCAGTTGCCAACAGAATTGACTTTAAAGCTGTTTTCTCAGTTCTAATGCTATGAAATGCCACATGAGACCAAGCTTCCCGGTTCTCCCACTTACAGCTGTTCTGCAATAGAAACAATCAGGGATTTTTTTTTTTTTTTCCCCCCCACTGGGTTTCAGACTTCTTTCTGCTTGACTTGAACAAAAGATAAACACTACATACTTTATACAGTTAGACAGACTGTTCAAATGAGATGTGGGGTGGAAGTACCCAAGGACAGGCACACTCAGCACATATTCTTGACGCATAATTGGATCAACATTCAACATTTGCAGGAAAGAATGGTTTTTACATGTCTTTAATTTCCCTCACCTACAGATGCAGTAGCAAGTAAGAGCTTTAAAAATAACAATAGCAGAAAGGCAAGCAGCAGTAGTGAAACCAGCTCCATTTTTTGCCACAGGGAGATGTGTTTTCCCTCTCCTATTTTGGGCCTCAGACCTTCCCATGTTCTGTAGCCTAAGAGGAGCTTCCAGTGCAGTCACAGCAGGTACATGATGTCAAAACAGCCTCATATGACAACATGTCAGGAACCAGTTTTAAGATTAAGAAAAAGCACAACTAAAAGGAAGTAGATTCAGACTAGATAAGAAAGAAATTTTTTACAATGATGGTGGTGAAACACTGGCACAAGTTGCCCAGAGAGGTGGTGGGTGCCCCGTCCCTGAAGTGCTGAAGGCCAGGCTAAATGGGGCTCTGATTAACCTGATATAGCAAGAAGATACCCCTGCCCATGGCAGGGGAGTTGGACTAGATGACTTCTAAAGATTCCTTCCAACCAAAATAGTACTGTGAGTCTGTGAAAAAGAAAACTGTGTGCTTAGTTCTGACATGAACTGAGACTAACATGTGCCAGGATGCAAAATCTGAGGGGGTTTACTAGCACATACAGGATTGGGACCTCCTCAGCCTTTGCCTTCCTCAACAGTTATCAACTCTTTAATCCCAAAAACAGCACTAGGAGTTAAAACTGAAATAGGTGAAATCATCTTCTTTCCCCTCCTTTGCACCTTGGACCAGTAACACCTTACTTTACTACTGGTGACAGCATCAGGAGGGGTTTGGTGTGTTCCTGCATGTGTGTGTGTTGCAATGATTTCTGACAGCAGTTCTTAAATTCTGTCAGAAGTTTCTTTTCCTAACACAGCCTGGGTGGGTAATCACATCCCTTAAGTGATGTTCTTGTGTTGTGTGGAATGGTGCTTCCTTAGAGAAACTGGTTAACTTTCATCTCCCTGCAAACTGGCAGCAGCTCCTGAAGTGCGAGGTCAGAAAGGAAAGCAACATCTGCAAAACTAACGCTTTTCTTCCAGTTCCTCCTGGAACGACTGCAACTACGTTACCTAAAGACACCCATAACATTTCCACATCAAACAGAGAACAAGGGTGGAAATTTGTACCCAGGGTAGCCGGGACGTGACAATTGCAAGAGGAAAAGCAAGGCAATGAGCAGGAATTTTCATGTAAGCTCTGTTACTGAGGCATGACAAAAAAAGAAGCTGTGGGAAGTGTTGCCCCCGAGACTTTTGCCTATCAGGGATCTCTCGCCACTTCCCTGTCCAGCATCCTCTCCCCTAAAATCGCTGTAAACTGAAAAGGGATGTACACGAGATGAAGCAAAGGAGGAGGAGCGGGGAAGGGGCAATGCTGCTTGGAGGCACCTCTGGGGGCTTGGGCTGCAGTGAGAGGGGGGCCTTGTCCGTCTGGCGCCCACTCCCGGCCGTGGGCGGGCTCGAACCCGTGGCTCGGCGCCCCCGCAGAGCTCGGCGGGCCGCCAGGCTGCGCGGAGCTCCCGCCGCCCTCCCGACCGCGGCCCCGCTCAGGTAAGGCGCGCCGGCCCCGGGAACGCGGCACCTCCCGCCGGGAGCCTGTCCCCCGCACCGCTCCTTCTCCCCTGCCTCCCCTTCTGATCCCTCCCGCTCCGCTCAGCTGCGCGGGTTTTGTTTGCGTTTTCAGTTTAGTTTTTAATCTCTGAGGTATCTTTATGCTCCTGGATTAAAATAACTCAGAATAACTCGAATTTCCGCTAATGAAATAAGTCAAATATGAGAAGTGAGTGTCCCCCCCAAAAGCTTGCCAAACCTTGTTTTTAAAAGCAGTGAATGGCACATGGAGAAACTTCTCTCCAAAAGATCATGTAAGAGCCAGCTTGCACTTTCTCCCCTGCTCCCCAGTTCCCTATCAAATCTGGACATCTCACCTCAAATGAATACAGGATGATTAATGTGCTAGGGCTTAAAAAGGTGTACAATATTTATATGGAAGTAGATCATATTGATTAAACCTGTTGTTGGGCATCAAGTAAAGAAGGTAAATACTTGAATTAAATGAGAGCATTTTATTTCTCTGGCAGGCTCTTTATTTTCTAATTACATAAAAAAATCAATTTCCTATAAACACAATGTCTACTCACACTTTATAAAGAGGGTTCTTAAAGGTTGTTCATCAAGACAACTCCAGGCAATTCTAATGACCTGTCATAGAATAAAGCTAAAGCAGTTTGTACTTAAAGGAAAGGAAGATCCTGCAACAGCCACATACAGATTTAACTAATCTTCCCATGTAGTAAGTATCAGTGGAAAAAATGTGACATACATGTTTTATGGGAAAAAATGCTATTTGCTTTCAAAACACCTTGTGTGATTTCCTCTTAGACTGAATTCCTGATGACTTTGAGCTCAGTTCCCTATGTCAGTCAGAAAAACTCCTCTGACTTCAACCTTAGTAGGTACAAAAGCGTACAGTGAGCCCAGGACACTCAGCTTTGACAACAATCACAGTTTTGCGTGGCTGTACAATTAAAAGCATTTTTTCCTGTGATTATAATTTGCTAAAATATGTGATTCTACTGAGTAGTTTTAATTATATTAATTAGTACCAGTTAATTTCAAATAAAGAGCTTCCTAGACTGTAAAAACCCTAAACTGTTTTGAAAACTGATTTTCTCCTCAGTCTTTCATTGTGCTGCACTGCTCAGAATGGTTAGCTTGTAAATCTCCTGGTTACAGGACACTTACCAATTCAGTGATGAATTATAGACCTTGGACTCAAGCTGAGAAGCATTTGTTTGGTGAAAAGAAAAACAAAACCACCTCTGGAAAGTTTCAGACATGCATAACAATAGTCAGAACCAGAAAAGTCTGTGGTTCAAATTCATAACTTACATGTTTTTTTTTTAAAAAAAAAGTCATCACTGGGGTATATTCCCTCCCTTCTTCCCCTTTCCCCCCAAACTAACAAGCCTTTGCAACTACAAATAAAATTAATTGCAGACCAAGGGGTTGATTTGGCATAAAACTCAAAGGCACATTGCAAAATATTCAAGGAAGAGAGAAGATGGATATGATTGAGGCTAATCTGCTACTGCAGGGCTGTTATTTTTCCCTCACAGCCTCGAGCATGTGTTCAGTCACATATAGTGAGATGACCCTCAGTCTCCCATGCCAGAGGCTGCATGGAGGGAAGCTGCAGGCACATATAGTTGAGTCCTGGATAGTTTCTACAATTTGAGACTGTGAGCTTTGCTCAAGCATTCATCAAAGTCTATGTGGGGAAACTCTCCTCCAAGTTAAGGAATAAAATATTCTAAATCTGTTAACTTTCATAAAGAATAGTAATTTAAGCTGGCACCAGAAAGACAGGATTTCATTTGTCTTTTCAAATCAAGTTGTTACATTCTTAATCTGAACCAACATATTCGGTCCAACTTTCTGGATTTTCAACTATTTATTTTAATCATATCTATTTTAATAGTGCCCAAACAAATCTGTCTCCATTTTTGCTACAGGCTATAAAAACACATTACCCTGGTCTGTGTCAGTAGTGAAGTCTGGTATTAATGCTGCAGTAGCACTGTCTGCTTTCAGCCCACACTTGCGGGTACCCTTTAGAACCTGGTGTCCTAAAATGCTCACCCAGGCAGCAGTCAGGTCTTAGATGGTTGATGGGAGACCACCCAAGCCATCAGTGTGAGCCACACTAAAACTATTTGCACCTCCCTGCACAGTCAAAACCTTTGTAAAGGTGCCTTTGAGGTTTCATTCATCATTTCAGCTTCTGAAGGTTACCCACCTCTTTGACTCAACTCAAACCCATTCGTTCATTAGACTGCATGAAAACTGAGCCTCTCTGCTCTATTGAAGCCACATGGGTGGGCTGTGACTTGTGACTGTCCAACCAGTGTGGCAGAAAGCAATCCCAGTCTGTGGGATCACAGAGTGTTGATGTACACCTTAAAAACCTAGTAAAGGTCTTAAATTTTAAAGACCTGTCATTTGGTACAAGAGGACCCAAACATTTGCAGAGTTGTGTAGAGGTCCAGCTGCCCAGACAGCAGAACTGTCATGTACAGAGCAGAAGATTTAAGTACAAAATGCTACATACAGATATAAACAACCATTAACAACCACAAACTTCTGATTTGTTTGGATAATTACAAATGGCAGTAAACACCAACCATGACGGAAACACCACTAATCTGCTAGACTTTTGATTGTCAGCTATCTGATATTGTATTTAAGAACAAAGGGGGGATAATTTGCTGCCTTCTAAAACTAGAAAATAGCCTGTAAGACACTTTTTCTATAGATTTCTCAATAGATGTAAGCAGAGCTTGCAACAAGCACTAGGTTTAAGCAGTCATATGAATACTTTAATTTCTTAAAATCTGTTCTGTGAAAGTTTATTACTACATCAATTTCTGCATATTATTTCAGTTCAGTGTTATTCTCGCTGGAAATAGGATATCTGGCACTTGCTCCAAGAAGGTAACTCCTAGAATTGAGTTGTCATCCTAAACACCCAGTTGTTATAAACCTCATATTCATTTTCCAGAAAGTGTGTAACAGCAACAACATCTTTGGCAGTTATTTCCCAGCTAATCCACAATATGTAATGTATTCAAAAAGTACAGAGTGAAAATAACAGATAAACATATAAAATAATCCTGTTATAGGTTATGTAAGTTACTCTAAGGCTTTGATGTTCATGAAATTGATAATGTAGGAAGCTTGGTGAGAAATACAGAGCTCAATCTAAAGTACCAAATGTCTCTAACAATTAAACAGTTCTCATGTACTGAATTATGTAAATATTAGCAGCGTGGCTCGTCCTTACTTCTTTTGTGGTTATAAAAAGCAGTGTTCATTCCTAGTGAATCTTAAATTCATTCTTCTTACCTTAATAATACAACCTTCTGCTGTTGAATAGTATCTTTGACAAAAACATCCCAGAGCACAGAACTTGAGAAGATGCTTTTAGATTGAAGCAAGTTCCCAAATGTTTCATTGAGAAAGTGACACTTTCTAATACCTGGCACATGTGACAACTGTATTGATCAGAACATCATAGCATAACTGGTATCCAGTATTTCACTTTGAACTATTGCCAGATACAGCACCAGTAGAGACCTAACATCCACCCAATAGCTAATATAACACTGTCATAACAAATGGCCCCTGTACTGCCTGTCTGCAAAGAAAACATGACAAGACAGCTACTTTCCTTGGACCAAGTAATTCTAACTTTGATTACTTGCCCAAGGAGACTTGCATGGTTTATGCCCATGCTAGGCAAGATCAGATGCGCCTAAGGTTTAGAAACAAGCTCTAGCTGGTATGCCAAAAGCCAGTTTGTCAGCCAAATAAGAGCGTGTCCCTTATAATAGGATGCAGACACTTGCATTTGTCTACTTTCATCAGTCAATTCCCCAGTTAGACCTGGAATTTTGCTCTACTGGGATTTATTTCTTTTTTTCTAGTTTTCCCCATTAAAAAAAACCCCTCTTTCTACCTTTCAGTCAAGCTGTAGATTCTGCAGTATTGATGCTAACATGAAAAATTATTTTAATATGTAAAAAATTTGCATTTCCTTCTCTTTCATGATTCTAGTATTTCAGGGACACTTAGGAAGTACCATAAAACTACAACTATTCTAGACAGGCATCCAGATTAACACAAAGACCAATAGCATGGCAGTTTATTCCACTAAGTTCTTTCTGTCAGTGACTACTGTCAATCTGTTGTATGCTGCTGACTTTTCCAAGCTGTGGTGGTTTTGGCTGGGGCAGAGTTAATTTTCTTTACAGTGGTTGGTGTGGGACTGTGTTTTGGATTTGTGCTGAAAAGGGTGTTGCTATTACAGGGATGTTTTTGTTACTGCTGAGCAGAGCTTGCACAGAGTCAAGGCCTTTTGTGCTTCTCACACCACCCCATCAGTGAGGAGGCTGGGAGTGCACAAGAAGTTGGGAGGGGACACAGCTGGGGTAGCTGACCCCAACTGACCCAAGGGATATTCCATGCCATATGGTGTCATGCTCAGAATATAATAGTGGGGGGAATAAGGGGTGGGAGGTGGGTGGCACTCACTGATGGCATTTGTCTTTTCAAGTCACCATTACACATGAAGGAACCCTGCTTTCCTGGGGATGGCTGTACACCTGCCTGCCCATGGGAAGTGAATGAATTCCTTGTTTTGCTCTGCTTGCACCCATGGCTTTTGCTTTACCTGTTAAACTGTCTTCATCTCAACCAACAAGTTTTCTCACTTTTAGCCTTCTGATTCTTTCCCCACCAGAGAGTAGTGAGTAAGTAACTGTGTGGGGCTTAGTTGCCAGCTCAAAGGAAATAAAATTTCCTGTGCAACTTGGAAATGAAAATAATAAGGAAGACTGGTCAGAACTAGAGAAGCCAATGAAGATGATAATACAATGTCAGGTGCCATTTTGATAAAAGCAAGGGCAGAAGTGAAGAATGAATAAAGATGCTGGAAGTGACAGTGGCATTTTGGGGTCATATTCTGTAGGAGTGTTTCCATTTTGTGTTTGACCCTCTGCTTTCAAATCTTATCTTGTAACTACCTTCCATTTGCCCACTCCCTTTCTCCCAGTGAGTCCTTAGTATTTCCAGCCTTCCATCATTTCCCTTCCAATTGGTTCATATTGATCTAACAGAGGACAAAGAATATAAAATCCCCCTGGTTACACTGCAGTTCTAGTGAACAATGCAAGAAGAGAATTCAGAGCAGGGATGGTAGTTGTACTTCTCTGGCACTCTGGGTGAATCCTTCCTGAGTTTCTAGCTGCTTTTCTGTCAAGCATTTAAAGGCACTGTCATTCAACAGTTTGGATAAGGAAGTGAAATGCAACTGCAATGCTAATTCAACTGATATTCTAAAACCCACCATCTGCTTTTTATTTTAAGATAATTCTGCACACAGTTTTAGGTGCCTGCAGTAACAGCCATGGGAATTCAGGCATATGGCCACTACCATATGACAAAGTGTATTATCTAATAATTTTTAGTCTTATGCATCCACTTGTGCGTAAGTTAGTATAACAGGCATCTCATCCTTGGATTCATTCACACAAAAGTCACTTCTAGTAAAATTTTAGGATACTGCTACTACCTCTGCCAGCTGTCTGCCTCATCCCATTTCAATCTCAAAGGTTTGTGAAACTTGCATAATTTACTTTTCCTGTCATGCTGAAGATGATAAAAACTGAATTCCCAGGAGAAATACAAAAACATTAGACAGCATTTTACAGTCCTAATATGATCTGATTAAAAGTAGAAAAGTGTTGTTTGCTCATCACATGAGAAGCTGGCGTGGATTTGTTACCTTTACCTCAATTACTTAATGGTAGGTTTAGAATTTGAAGACATGTCAATATATGCACAATAATCTGAACAGCATGTGGTCTGTCTAGTTAAACCAAATAGTTCAATGTTCTATGCAGAAAACAGGTTATGTGTATTTTTCTAGGGTCTGGGAGAGAGGAAAACATTATGGCTTCTGCTGAACTAGTTTTAAATACCAGTAGTTACATAGGTACACATAAGCAGGAAAGAATCCTGCTGTAAATGTATAGTATTTGATAAAGAAATGCATGACAGGAAAGGTCCAGATGTGCAAACATGCCAAGAGGCAGACTTTTCAACGGAACAAACCAGCTCAGCAAGCGCCATAAAAAAGGGGCTGGAAAGAAAATGTGTGCATGCATGCAAGCATGTACACACATGAAGCAGAGGTTTATATATTCAGCTTAAGTATTATCTGTGAAACGTCTCAAGACTTCAATAGCTACCCATTTCTATTCCTTGGACTGGCACACACTGTCCCTTTGCAGTGATGGGATGCCAGTTGACATGGCAATTAGATCTCTTGTTTAGTATTTCTCATATAGAAATGACAGATGCTCTCCTTCCTGTTATTTCTATGCTCTCTCTTCCTGAGCATACAAAAGCAGTCTATGCACCACAGAATGTATTTGACCTTTCATGTGTTAAAGACCAAAATTCTCCACCCCAGCCTCCCATAAAAATGCTAAATTGGATGTTGGTTAAGAACTGAATGTAAACCTGCTTTAGAAAGAGATCAGTAACCAACCCACTCCTTTGGATCTTCATTACTGTAAAAGCTAAAACCAAACAAGTACAGAAATATCCATAGGTTTCCTTAATCTGTTTATAAAGGATCTTCAGACATATTAGGAGCTCATAGTAGCAATTCAAAAGCTAAATATAAAAGCAGCTTTATGAAGTACTTATAAAGTCAGTAAGAGGCTTTTTATTTTTAGCGTATTTTCCTGGGAGATAAAGATAATGAATGTAGAAAGCATCCAAGCCCAAAATGAGATACGCAAAAGATCCCACGATCTGCACCAGGAGTGTTACAGAATCAGCATGTAGAGAGCAATGTTCTGACAACACCATCTGCCCATTTGTGCTGTTTTTTCCTATTACCAGCTCTCTTAACGTCTCAAGCACGATTTTCTGTGGAAGTCAGGAGGACTGTATGATTTATTTTGACATTAATATTTACCAGGCTGGTGTATGCCTAAAGTATCCAAGACACTGAGAATGTTTACTTGTTTAAAAAACCATTTAAATGGCTTTCTTTTTTCTTTGGAGACAATAACAACTTATTTTGTCACTTCACTGTTACATAAAAGTCATATACCATTCACATGGCATTAATTTAAGTAAATACCACTAGAACTATAGACTGAAAGGAAAATTACTTTGGGGTTAAAAAAGTTTGCTAGCATTTTACATTGGTCACTAAAGGATGGTAAAGCTTCAAGTTGTGAAGCTTCAAATTCTTTACCAGCAGCAATCTATTGGGAATTTAAACTGCAAGATATTCCTGCAAAACTCATTCTGGACACTGAAAATTTTGTGTTTGATTGCCCCATCCGAAAACCTACAACAGATATTTCATTTTTATTTATTAAGATTTAAAAATTGTCAAGCAGATTCTGGGTAGGTAAAATTCCTGTCATGTAGAGTTTTTTAGAATTTTGAAGCAAGTCTTAAAAATAGCATTTCTTTACTCTGATGAAATATAGCAAAAGTGTGCACATTCTGTGAATTTCAGATCTGTTGCATGACTGCATTAAACTATGGATTGATACTCTTTTCATCCAGAAATGGATTACAGTGCTGACAGATTACTTGAAATAACCACTATGGATGTGAATCATACTGACAAAAGCAAAGAAATCCCATTCAGAAGAACACATCTTACCTCAGCCAAACATTTTCATGAATGTGGACAATTTTATATGATTATTTATACATGGTCAAAGGATTTTTTTTTTTTTAAATAGATAGAGGTAGAAGCATATATTTTCATTTTTTTCTCATTAACAGAAAGATTACCAATATTGAATATTGTAGATATTGATGCTACCCACGTACCAGAGATGTTGCTCTTAAACAGCTCTGTGTTCTATGATGGGGTTATGTGTTTTCCACTGAGGAGTGCACGGATATGCCAGAGATGCACAATTTACAAGCAGGAATAGCAAAGACAAAATTCAGTGCTTGCAATTCTCCAGCATGTTTACATTTTTTATATATTGATATATAAAACATATACTTATATAGATTTATTTACATTTCAGCAATTACTTTTCTTAATATTTAAAGGACAGAGGTAAAAATGAAAGAGCTGTAGTATACTGGAATGCAGCTTCTATTGTTAAGTTAAATAAATCACAATGCTGCCTTTTTTTTTTTTTTTTAAGTTTTGAGGTTTTTTTAATTGATGTAGATATTACCAATACATTTATAGCAGATGCCATTCAAGATACAGTATCTTTAGTGTCGTATACCTTGGAAAATTAGTGTATTTGACATGCAAATATGTTGTAAAACATCACCTCTGCACCCTTTGTTTTTAGGAACTACAAGAACTTCTGAAACAACTTGTGACAATGTGCAGTTTTAAGTGGTGTAGTCTCAACTGCTGCAGTCTCAGAGCCCTTTTTCTATTGATGATCTGTAGGTAAGAAGTGCTTGCTAAAAAAACCCTGTTTCTTCAGTATATAATATTATTGGTCTGTTTATAATAATCTTACTTATAATTAGAAGGCTATCTGACCAGGCAACAAAAGCAAATGCTGCTGACAGTTGAATTCTGGTTTCTTACAAATATTTAAGAACCTGGGTATTATTAACAGAAATACAGGACTGAACTTCATGAATCTCAGCTATCCTGATTGAGTTACAGATTTTTTTTGTAGTTGTAAAGATGTATGGGGGTAAAAAAGAATGGAATTTAACTTAAGCAAATGATCCCTCAAATGAAGGATTACTGAGTAGAGAGTGTGAATATAATTTCAGATGCTTAACAAATTTAGAGAAGCACAAGGTCCTTGCCTGGAGTATAGTACCTTGCCCAAGGACAGAAGCATCCAGTCCACCTAGATTTACTGCATCCTTGAGATAGTAAAATCATCATTGTGCACTAAAAGGAGAGTATCTTTGAAATTATTACCACTTTAAAACACTATTTTCTTATTCTCTGTTGATAAAATCATGAAGTCTCCAGAAAACCTGAGTTGTGTTAAGCTAGAAAGTGAAAATTATTTCCTCTGTGTACAAGCAATCCTTCTAACAATGCAGTTGCCATGACAAAAACTTAAGATAGAAATGGAGCACTTAAAACATATTCCCTCTATAAAAATGGGGAAAAATATTCCTTATAAGTAATTCTAATAAGAAAATGTAAGCATAAACAGGTTAAACATTGTCACCACCACCTTTAATTGAAGTATTGAAAACCTGCAAGCCAATTCTCTATCAAGGATTGCCTAACCTACTGCTTCTTCTAGTAAATCCCTCAAGATAAAATTCTGCCTGAGCTTTAGCTCAAGTGGCTGTGCAAACGTGCTTCCACTCAGCCGTGGGGGCAAGTGGTACAGTCTTCTGAAAGGGAGTTTAAAGCATCCACCTTCCCCACCTTTTCCAGTGCTATAAAGATGTGTCCAGAAGACATGCTTGCTCTAACTCCAACTTCTTCCTCATCAGGTGTGACTTGCCACATTCTATAATAACTGGATGGCTCAGGGCTTAGTGATAATAAAACACTGCTAAGAGATCAATGAAACTTCAGAAGCTCACCCTGTGGTATATAGTTGCCTTCATTATTATTAGACAAACTTTGTGAATTCTCTTACATCTTCATAGGGCTGAGTATCCAGAAGCACAGACAGTTCATTCCTGTGTACTATCCGTGGGAGCCGTGTGCGAGCACAGGACCTGTTTAGCTTGAATACAAGTGCACTGCATTGAGGTGCAGTCCTGTTGTACCCAAATCCAAACATAGGCTGAGAAGTAGCTTTGTCCCTTGGCTACCTCACAGACAAGGTGGTGCTTAGATACACAAATGCCTTTTTCTAACAACAACAAAAAAAGGCAAAAAACAGGAAGGATTTGTGAAAGTGCTGATTAAAACAAAAACTACCCTGCTTGGCACTGAAACACAGAAATATTTCAGAGCACCATCCAAGGACTGAGGTCACCCAAAGCAAGGGCTGTGACTTCTCATGGCAATTTCTCATTTTCCAAGCGATCTTTTAGGTAACCCAGTTGTATCAGTTCTAGCCTAATGTGTGAAGAGAGTTTCCTCTAGTGAGTGCTTAATAATCTATAATGATATGGGGTTATTTTCCTTCACTTTCTGTCTCTCTCTTCCTGACACTTCTTAACTTCACTTTCAGCACTTGACATTAAATTACATTACAATCACATCAAGGGCCCATTTTTAGTATTAAAATCTATATCTGTGGGCTAGCCTAGAAGTATTGCAATTTTTTGTTAAGACAGAAATAAAAAACTCGAGGCGAATTTATCTGAGTAGTCAATAGAACATGCAGTTCAAATCATTATCAAGAATAAGTAAATGTATATTACTTGGTCCTGAGAAGGGCTCCAATTTGTTTCAGAAAGGGTGTTTTCAGACTAAAGAATGTTGGCCTGGTTTTATGGAGTCAGAGACAGAAAATTCTGCGGGATATATTTTTCTTTTTAACCAAGTTTAAGTGCTCTTATGTTACCTCACTATTTGTTCCTGTATCTGGTAGGTGGTAACACAGTGCTATAGTTTCAACATCCTCATTTAACAAAATAATGGTGACAGTACTGTCTGTTTTGCAGGGAATTAATCAGCAATGTAGTAGATTTTGCTACAGTTTATCTACAAAGACGATGAAAAACCCTCTGTATCACTGAGCACAAGTATGAAACCAGAAGTAATACATTTATTTGCATCTGTAAACCCTTCGCCTGTCAGTGAATTGCCTCAAAAAAAGCTTTTTTTTTATTCTTGTTTTCCTGAGGGGAGTGTTTCAAAAGCTTGCTCAGACTGTATCTGGCATTTTGTTTATCTTCTCTCAGTTCTAAGGTGTTTGTGTCTCTTTCATGATACATAATTTCTGACAAAAAATAGCCAGGAAAAATATTCTTGTACACTTGTCTAGACTGTACTTTTGCTTAAAGTGGTCATATATACTAAGTTTTAGGGCAAATGTTTCCTTTCCCCCCTCCAGTTACCCCATTCTGTTAAGATACTAACTTGGAAGTGTCTTAAATAACAGGCAGTCATGGTACCTTTCAAGTTAGCCAAGCCCATAAAAATACTAAGCTTCTGAGCCACAAGAACAATGAGGGAAAACAAATAATTACAATTCAGATTTTACAAAAGCAAGCACAGGTCATTGAACCTGATGAGTTAAAGCATTTATTATACACTGACAGCCCAGAACAGATAGATATTCCCAGCTGACAAATAATTATATACTCAGTTTTGTTCTGTAAAAGCCTGTTATCTCCTCAGTGGCTGGAACAGCTGTTTCAAGGCACTTCCATACTTAGATGCATGCCAACATATTTCACATACGTTAAGAAAATGGGGGAACTAAAACACATAACTTCATTTAACTATAAAACATATAGTTAAATATAACAACACAAGCACTGGGTAAAAGAGAAGCTCAGATGCATTGAGGAGAAGATGCACGTGCTAAGTGGAATGAGTCTCAGCTTTTACTTTTATCCTCTGTGAATGTTTGCAGCTGTGAGCTCACTCCTGCTTAGCAATGAATGGACGAGATGAATTAAAGAGCACTTTAAAGTAAACAGAGCAGTGGCCCTTAAAACACAGAAAAGCAAAATCACTTAAGGCACGTAACCTCTCTAGGTTCTTGTCTTTCAACCCTGGATAATCTGCTTCTGAGTATCCCCAAAGTTATCAGGATGGTAACACCACACACTCACGTTTAGGAGGCATCAGGTTCCTTTCACATATTGGTTTATAGACTTCTCAAAGGTTGTAAGGCCAAATAGCACACAAGGAACAGTGCCTGCTTAACTCACAGCCCCAATTTCTGCACAACACTTTTCCCAGGCCAACAAGTTGTTACTTAACCATAAAACTCAAAAGACCAGTGATAAGAAGCTACACATTATGTGTTAATCAGGGAAATCGTGAATCACCTCAGGTGATTTAAGGGAAGGACTTGCAGGAAAATTTTAAAGATATGTTTCAGAAAATAGCTGTTAAAAAATAATGAACCAGACCACTCTGTAATTGCATACAGAATAATACTATATCCTTGGAGTGAAAAAGAAACAAGTTTTCCTTTAATGTTTTACAATGTGTAAAACTTATTCAAGAACAATCCAGTAATGCTGTAAAATTAAACTCATGCAGCTGACTGAACACTTAGCTAAAATTAATATGTAAATCACAAAAGCAGAGATATCTATTGCAAATACAGTATTTAAGAAATTAATTACATTCAAGTACACTTCCAATTTTAAAACCTCTATGCAACATAAAACAGTTCTATTTATATTCACAGTTCAACTCAACATAGGGTGTGCTTGTTTCTTTAGACCAAAACTTACGGGAGAAACTTTCCTTATTTCAATGCTAGCATTACTCAAGACCACACTTTAGATTAAGTAATATCATGGTTCCATAGCAATATGGAAATAAAAAAACAGGAACAAAATAAGGGAGAATATAGGATTATTCAAATATCCAAACTATACATATTACAAGGCAGCTAATGAAAAACAGTTACTTCTGTGGGAAATAGGGTCTGGTGAACAGAAAATGACACAGCAATAGCAGCCCTTCAGGCCAGTGGACACCACATCTAAAACTACAGTGTGATTTGGCCACGTGCATTCAATGAGATCATTTTAGCATTTAAGCTTTGCCAGTTTAAGATACTGGATTATTCCTAGTGGATGAAAACCATGGTTTCCTGACAGAACAACTCAAATGATCTCAGAAACAGAGCAAAATTAAAAACAAAAGATCAAGCTTTGGCAAACTACAGGGGACCCAGAAATATAATGCAGGGGAGTGAGCAGGGTTTTCAGGAGTAGCTCTAGGAAAAACTGGGAATAAGCAATTCAGTGAGAATTTAGCAGTATTAAGCATCCTCTTAGCTACCAGTTTCTTCTCCCCAGGACCAAACCACCACAGCTACAGCTCTTGATACTTACTGTAGGAGAGCCAAGTGATAGAAGAGGCCACTCTTCATGACCAGTTAGTTCTGATGCAAGAAGGAAAAACCACAGATCTCCTCTCCTGGTGAATATAAAGGTGGCTGCTCTTCATCAGCAGAGGTAATGCCTCTGCTTGCAGCCAGCTGGGCTTTATTGATTCGATCAATTATTTGCCTTTTATCTTTGGAATTCATACCCTGCTTTCCTCCCATCATTGGCAACAAGCAATCAGTATCATTTGTGTTTTAATTCATGAAGAGCACACCCTGCTCACACTCTTGGGGTGCTCACCGTAGGGGTTAGGTAGAAATTAAGAGCAAAGCTTTTGCTATAGGACTGCTACCTAATGTGTAACAGCACTTAAAGGCCAGGTGTCCCTCCCACAGCTGCTGACCATCAAGGCCCATAAAAGCTGAATAGGAACTGATAAAATTGAGTCCTGAGTGAGTCAGAATAAAGAATTGCAATTTTTGTATGTGTTCTCCTGGGGGTCTTTATTCATTAAACCTCTGTTGTGTCCTAAACTTGCCCTGGTGGTAGGGACCCCATAATAAAAATGAGGTTTGTAATTCTTTATGTTTTACTTTTGTGGATTATGTCTGTAGAGGCTTCTGAACAAAGAAGCTATTTGAATTCCCATTGCACTTCACTGATTTTACCCAACAGGATTATTTCTGTAACCTATTTAAAATTTGTGTTGTGAAAGCAGGATTTTAAGAGTGTTTGTATGCTAGTTTGTATGCTAGTCTCTGAGGTTGAATTCTGTTTCTCTCTGAGACCCAAACATAATGCATTTTATTATGCTTAATTTTAAATGCTGAAATAAGCAATCATTATCTCTTCCACATTCTTAGATTACAACAATACCCTGTTTACAGATAAAGTATTGAAGAAGATTGTTTCTCAGATGAAGTGTCAAGAAATAATAGAATTTAGAGAAACAATAGACTTTAAGGTATAAAAGTGATAATTTTTTTCCAGTAAGAGACTAATACAGATTATGAAATCTGATATTTTCTGGAATCTTTTTTAGCAGTGCTGCAGAATGCTAACATGCAGCTATTGCATGACATGTTATCTGATGGGCAGTAATGAGCAGTACCCTTGAAACTAATGCAGCATTTTCTTGAAATGTCATCTGTGCTATAATTGATAACATCTTTTTAAAACATCCTTGTCTTCAATTCCTTTTAGGTCTATCCAAATTCCTGAAGCTGAAGGGAAGAGTGAAATTCTACCTCCAACTATACAAAAAATAATAAAAGGATACAACAAGTATCTACGTCCATTTTTTGATAGTAAGTAGAAAAGCTCTTTCAAAAAGACTGAGCCATAACAATGTGGTGTCTAAAACTCAGCAATGAGAGCAAATGAGGTTTTTTTCTATGCTGTTTTTTCCCCTCCAATGTTTGACAGTGACTGATCTGATTATATGTGTTCTATGATATAATAAGATAGAGTGTAATAGCTTTTGTGGCCCAAGGTGCAACTTGCATATTCCAGGCATTCACAAGTTGAACTTCTAGACTCTGTTAGAAACTTGGCTATCATTCTACAAGGGTCTTCATCTTACCTATTTAAAAATATATTTTCCTCTGACTTCCTAAGTAATAACTATAAAACCCTTTGGTTAAGGATTAGAAAGCTTTAGATACCAAACTGTTTATAACAGCAAAGGCAAATCTTGTTGCCACACAAAGTATTATGTGCATCAACTGTAAGATTGCAAGAGAATTATTTAATAAATGACTCTTGCCTCAGGTCTTAGAGGTCACTGAACAGATTTACTGCAAAACTATGGGGGAAATTGAATCAAAAATGTCAGTTCCCTGCATGGTCACCAAATTGGAAGTCTACTGCACCAAGGCTGATTTTACTACCCTGCAGTGCAATCAGTTGGGCACCTGAAATCTCAGTGACAAACATCTTCCTTGCTTGAGTCAGGCTATTGCATATACCAGAAGTACTGAAGAGTTATGAGGTGGCTTGAAGACCTCTTTCTGGAGAAACTGTGGATCTATGAAGTAGAAAATAATTCGGAATGTTAAAAAGATACTTAGCACCATGTGTCTGTCAGACAGGGTGAATGCTAGGCAAGAGTTCTTAAACTAGATAGTAAAAATTGTTGAAGGTTTCAAATGAAGATTTTTATCCCTCTTTATATTCTGCTTAAAAGAATTGACTAAAGAGTTCTCAGACCATACTGTTAGCTCTTGTTATCTAAATACCTGGTTCAATATGAGTAATCCACATCATGTGCCATTTCTGAATGTGTTTCATAAAAATATTAAGATATACCTGTATTTTAATAGAAAGGAAAACTATTTAGCCTGTTTGTTTTTATTGTAGTGATCTCAGTTGATGATACAACTGCTGTAAAATATTTACTGCTCTAAGTAGATTTTCAGAAAAATAGAAGTAACTCTAATAAATAAACTAACCCTTTCTCACTGGAGATGATGCATAATGTAAAATAACTGTGTTCAGTGGCCATTAATATATTTTATTCATTACTTCATGTTAGTACTAGAGATTCATTGGCACTGCCATGATTAATGTGCTTTGGTAAGCAGCAGTTTCATTGCAAAATCCTAGGATAGCAATTAAGACCAACAATAAAGCACTTTTGAGTTACAAATCTCCCTTTTCTTTCCCCCCCATTTTTTTTTTTTTCTTTTCTCTCCTCAGCTGTGGTATTGCAGCAAGGCTATAGTTCTTTTTCTGCCTGGGTATTTTGCTTAGAGGGATGCTAAGGACACTCTGTTTGCCTGGAAATCCCAGAGGAGCTCAAGCACTGATCAAGTCTTTGTCACACACAAAGCCCGTCTAGCATCTCCAGACAGTGCCTGCATCACTGTGTATGCTTGCTACAGCTCAGGCATGCAAACACTGTGTGAAAAAATATTTCATGGACCTTTATTAGCTGTAGTGCTGAAGGAATGAGATGACACTCTGAAGAAATACGTTTTATTGATGCTGCTTCTAAATGCAGGCTTGGTGGTTTTATGAGAAGCTATTTTGTAGGAATAATTCAGGCTAGGATAACTCAGGAAATGCTCATTCTGATTTTTGAACTTGTAGTTTTTTGCCAGATCATTTGGAATTGCTTTCCATGTGATAGAAGCATCTGTGCTTGGGCTGGGGAGTGGTGTCAGTCCAGCCCTGGCCCCTCTCTGTTACTGGCAAGGTGGGCTGCACCTTGCATGAGGTATAGGCCCGGGGCAAGCTACTGCTCTTCTCAGAAGCAGAACTAACGACCCACCAAATCCTCAACTTAACAAACCTGTGGATTATAGTTATCTGTGTGACTCTAGCTATGCTACCTTTGTTCTGTGTAGTATTTTCCTTATTCATATGGATGTTATTTGCCTGCAGCTGGTGTACCTTGTGTCTGTTCTTTGTTAGGAAGATTTCAATAGAACTGGCTTTACTCAGAATTATATCAACAGCTACAGCACAGCTGTTAAAGAGTTGCTGAAGTCAGAGTATTGTCAGTCATCGATACATCTTCTGTGAATATCTCCTGACTCGTTCCCCCCATATCCTAAATTTCTTTGGTATGATATTTACATGTTAACAGTAATACTGACCTATTAGAGATGGATCTTAAGATCAAACTGCTGATTAGACTTGAGCAGGCTAATGAAGAAATATGTGATGAAAACATGAAGTGGGGTGTTGTAGTGGAGATTGTCAGCTACCAAAAAAGCCTGCACAGTCCTGATTGACCTATCAATGCTGATTTACTCTGAGAAGGAAACTTGTATTTCTAGAAATACGAACAGAAAAGGAAGGATATGTATATTAAACTGGAGATCTCTGCTTGCTGTCTGTAATGCATGAAAAGATTTGTATATATGGGAACCTAATATGTGCATGTTGATATGAAGAAATATCCCAAAATAATATGCTAAAGTCAGCCTTTTTAAGACTCTTGGCTTCCTTTTTTCACTTTTGGCCAAGATTCCTTTGCTTTCAAAAATATGCATGTTTCTATTTATTTGTGCGGTTAGATACACACTCATAAATATGCTGGAGAAATTTGTCATAAAACTAGATGATATTATTTGTTGGCATCTACAGTGCTTTGAGCTTAACATTAGCTAGTCATAATGGAACTCTGAAATGTGATTTTTATCAAGTGTGAGAGGGCCAGGGGTTAGCTGGAATTTTAGAAAAAACATAATTCAAAGTCATTTCCAAGTTATTTTTCCCTGACAATTTTCTTCAGGCAGGAAATGGGGATTTTAAAAGTGATGTTTCCTGCCAAGATACAATCATACTCTTATAAAATCAGTGACACTGAACTCCTTAATATTCAGCAAAATGGGGTTTTAGTCCTGTAAAGAAAGCATTAGGTATAAACAAATGATCATAAAATGAAGGTTCCTTTCTCCTAAAGCCAGAACAAACAGAAATATTTACTAGTCAAGGCAGTTTTATGGCAACTCATAAATTCCTAGATTAATAAGCCCTCCATTTGCCTGTGTTAGTTTGTTAGTTTGTGTTTTGTCCTTGTGTTGGAACTGGCAGATGACTGGAAATTACCCAAGCACAAACAACTCACCAAGTGTCATTAACAAGGGGACTATGAAGTACTTTTCATTTGAATTCAATGACTGTGCAAAACAAGATGAAAACTGTCTTCTCTCTTTGCGTGGATTGAAACTAATCCAGACTTAAAATCTAGAGAAGTATTAATCTCACCTTACTTTAGTCATATCCTCCCACACAGATCACTCCTCCAGGTCCTTGCTACTCAAACATTGCCATTTATGCATGACACAGACTGTCATTCCCATCTCTAAGAACCTGAATTAAGTCCCCAAAGTTAGATTAGTTGAAACCAGTCTTAGTATGACAGAGGTTTGCAGACAAGTAAAATTGGCTGAGAGTTTTATATTTGTGCATTGTGGATTGCCAAATCATGAGAGTACTTTTACACACTGTTTAGTACAGGGGAATCTCAGTTGGACTGGTTATTTAGCTCTGCCCTCATCTGAACGTTACTATTAATAATGTTCTCTTTCCTTATGTATAGCATTTAATGTCCCTCTTAGAGTTGGGTCATGAAGCAAGTCTTCATAAACTGAACACATAGTCCTAGTAGTGAATTTTAAAAGCATTACCTAATCTAGAATGACTTTAGCCATTCTTTTGACTGGAATATGAGATACTGCTATACTAATGTTAGTAGATATTGTTCTTCAATATAATATCCATCCTATCATTTTAGAAATAAATGAAATTCTTCTACAGAAAAGCTGGCATAAGGGATTTAAAAACGTGCAGTTATTTTCCTTAAACGTGCTACATAACCCCAACACTTTATCTCAGCCATACAAGTTGATTTCAACCTCAGGTTTTCTGCTGAAACCGTGTAGACCAATTTTATAACTTTAGGTGCTGTGCCAAGTCTCTCTGAATTAATGAGTAATTCCTGCTGACTTCAGTGAGCCTTGGATCAGGTTCATAGAGTTGTTAAAGGATGCATAAAATCTTGTAAATAATTTTATACAAATAGATTTTGTTCTGTGATTGAATGTGATAATTTAAGTGCTTTAATTAAAGAGAGACTAGGAAAAGGTCACAGCTAAGTATATTTGAATATGGAAGCTGCTTTCAAGTGGTATAGAAAAGGTGTCATGCTTAAATCAGTTATTCTAAATCACATTTAAAAGATTATTTTCCTTAGCTTTGCAATGAGTAATAAATTTCATGGTCTTAAGTTTTATATGAAAGCAAATCAAATCTGAGTCCAACCTTCTGTGTAAGAACAGTCATCATGGTTTTTATCCTCAAATGTTGTTTATATGAAGTTCTATGTATTTGTTTAGGTGAAGGCTTTTTAGTCTACAGAACCATGCAATTTATCTCCAAAGAGACGAGAGATATCAGTGTGTTAGCTGTGTCTAACACCTTTTAATTCAGTGAGACAAGCTCACAGGGTATGTGAGAAAGAAGTACCAAAAAGCATCATATAAAGAGTATTTTATGTCACACTTAGCCAATGTCTAATCTTTCGGAGAAAGGCAAAAAGCCCAGAATATGTAAACTTCAGCATCCAGATGATAATGTAGATTTTTCCTTCCTTTCCCATGGAACTAAGAGACACTGTGAGACCCACTGCCACCAACCCCAGCTTCCTGCATACAGGACAGTTTAGATTTTGATTTGGGGTTTTTCTACCCATCCCATTCCTAAATGTTGGATTCCAGAGGCTCTAACTTATGAACAGTAATTAAATTCCGTTAGAAAAAGAATGAATTTATCTGAAGTTTCACGTTGTCTCTAGCTTCCATAAACTGGAATCTTGCTTTGCTTTGCCAAAGAATGTGCACATCTTACTAGTAGATGCGTTTTCTGATATTGGGTGAGTCACTTCTCAGACTTCTCTTTGAGGAGCAGAGTAAATGATGTTCCTTGATTTTTATGTTACAAGCTCTAATACTAAGCTTCCAGATATTTTTGTCTGCTGGAATATTTCTCTCTCTCACGTGAACTCTGCTGTTTGCACAATTTTCTTTCAAATGTGGAAATCAAATCTTGTCACTGTCAACCCGTAACAGTCTTGCCAACACAGAATAGATTACCAGATATCTTAATTCTGTGCATTACTCCTCATTGCAATAGTGTTTCTGTCAAAGCATAAGATGGAAAGAGCATGGTGAAGTGATTATCTGTGACAATGTCTAATCCTTCTCAAAGGCACTGCTTGCCAAGATAGTTTCCTATCCTCTATGTACTGCCTGCATTATTTGTCTCCACATTAATTGCTTGCATTTGGCTGTATTGAAATATGGTTTTTGACAAGTGATTTAACAAGTCCCCACCAATTTTTGTCTTGTCCACAAACTGTACCAGTGAAGAAACATCACTGTCTAAAGATTATTGATGTGAACAAATAGGATTGAGGCTGATTCCTGCTAGAAAAGGCTCTGTCTTCTGATGCCTTCATATCAAGAATTATAGCTGAGATCTGTCAAAAGGCCTGTCTTAATCTGTCCAATTTCTTCATGTAACTATTTGTCAAGAAAGATATGTTGTGGTGGAAAGTCAAATGCACTGAAAAAAATCTAAGCATAATGTATCTCTTTATGTAAGAATTCCATAATACTCTAAACCAAAGCAAAGCTGGCAGAGATGCAAAATCAGTATTTTAGGAACCTATCAATTATTCTAATGATAATTATCCTTCTAATTCTCAGTTAGAATTGCAGTATTTTATGCAATATTGCTGGAAAGATGAGATGTTCTTACAGAAAGCTATCCCTTTTGAGGTATTTCTGATTGTCAGAATCATTTTATGTTTTATTAAACTAAGTGAAAATGATTTTGCACTACAGCTCAGCACTGGAAGTTACTGATAGTGCAGATGGATTTCAGAGTAGGTACACATGTGACACAGGGGTGGTTTACTTTGTTGCTACAAAGTTTAACAGACTGGGATCTTCGCAGTGATCCAAACTTACTTTTTAGGTATGCTGTCTGCCACTCTTCTGGATGCTTTTCCATATGGGATCACTATGAATATCTATAAAGTGTGTAAAGGAACAGTCTCTGAACACAAAATTCAGTGAAAGCTAAAATGTATGTTGCTTAGATTGCACAACCATTGCTGTAACAAGGCACTCCCTTTGACAGTCCTTTGCCATGCTTTGAAGATTTCCTCCACTAATGCAGGACAGACTGACTGTACTTTTCTTCTGAAGATCGGTAGATTTCTTCTGAAGTTGTCATTATGCATACAACTTCTGCCAAACATATGGAAATATAGGAACTGACTGCCTCATCTGGTATGCTGCCCAGTTTTTGACACTGTCAACAGGAGACCATTCAGAGGAAGTTCAGGGGAAACCCTGGTGAATAATTACGGACAGACTCATTCTATTATTAATACTTTACAATTTATGGTGCCTTACTAAAAGCATTAAGCCTCAAACACAAAAAAAGGAATCAGCATTTAACTATTAATATTGTTCTGATTTAACTAATTGTTGAAGAAAAGCTGTTGTCAGCAGCTTTTATGGTGTTAATAAACATCTTTTTCATCATCGTTTTTCTGCACTTCTCCTCCCATACAGCATATTGCTGTATCTGAGGTGATATAATTTTCTGCTGAGTTTTCAGGAGTGCTGGGCTTGACAGGCTGGAGCACTTGGGCTGTGAGAGCTGTCAGGTGGGACTAGTGGAGCAGGATGCTTTTACCTTGGCTGCACTACCACTCCTTAGCACTTGAACCCCAAGGCAGGTGTGTGCAAGCACAATCAGTTTGAGCTTGAAGTACCTCTTAAAGTGAGTTAGAGGTCTTGTGGTGTTTGGGAGTCACCCAGCACTCTCTACAACTGTCTGAAAGGAGCCAGGTGGGTATTGGCCCCCTCTCTCAGGCAACTAGCCATAGGGCAAGGGAACACAGACTTAAAGCTGCACCGTGAGAGGTTTAGATTGAACATTAGGAGAAAGTTCTTCACAGAAAGAGTGATTTGGCATTGCACTGGGCTGCCCAGAAAGGTCATGGAAGTGTTTAAAAAAAGACTGGACATGGCACTCAGTGTCATGGTCTAGTAGACAAGGTGGTGTTAGGTCATAGGTTGGACTTGTGATATCAGAAGTCTTGTCCAATCCAGCTGGATGCCATTTGGGGCCATACAGGAGCTTTGTGCATAATACAGTGCAAGGATCCAAGAGGGGCTTTCAACAGTGTGCCTGCAATATACAGGCCCTATCAGACCCTACCTAAAATATTTCTGCACTTCTCATTACTGCATTCTCTGCTTCTCAATGGCTTGAAAAGATGAATATATTTAATATTAATTTCCTTGTACAAGCACTCTGTTAATTATTTGGCACATACACAGCCAGGAATAATGTTTCCATGAAAGCTCTGCACAAATTCTGCATTTTAAAATGCACAGCTGGTGATCTTTGTTCCAACACTGTGAAATGCACCTTCACAAGGAAATGAAAAACTGAGCATATGAACATTACAATAACAACTACTTAGGTGAGGTATTTAATCACACTGAACAAGCCTTCAGCTCATATTATTATTAAAAGGTGAATAAAAGTACTAATTTTCCTTTATAAATGCAAGTATTTAAATTCCAAGTTTACTGCTAGTGGTTGAAAGATGTTAAAATCCAGTGACTCAATATATACAATAATTTCTTAAATGGGCAGTTAATAAAGTCACTCAGCAATGCCATCTGGATATTAACCATGTGACATTGCTAGGTGAAACTTCTTAGTCCACTAACATCTGATGGACCAGATGTTGCAACTGGAAGAATTCTTTCCACTGCTCTGCATCTCAGAACAGAAGAGTGTGATGCATCATGAGGATTGTGCCCTCCACACCTTATTGTGTAATGCTTTCCCCAGCACATTTTTTATGGGGAAAGAAAAATCCTACAAACTAGCAAGTATTTAAGCAATTAAGCCTGCTTATTAAAACAAGACACTGTTAGCCTAAAAGTATTACGTTTTCATTATGAATATCAAAATGCTTGCATACTCTAAGTTTGAGAAATATTTCCTTTTAAGAAAGCTTCTAAACATTTAGAAGAAGAATTTGGAGATTTTGTAGCCAATTCTCCTGAAAACTGAATATGAAAGATCTATGACCTACCTTCTGACTTTGTCTTTTTTTTTTTTTTGCAGATGGTCCTGTGTCAGTTGGAATGAGTATGGATATTGCAAGCATTGATACAATATCAGAAATAAATATGGTATTGTAGCTTTTTCAGTCTTTTTTTGTTCTGCTTGTTGATAAGCTAATGCCTTGTGCTTACAGCTGCTGGCAATGTGACTTTGGGCTTGTCTCCTTGTGAAGTCAAAGAGGGTTAGGAGATGGAATTTTATTTTTTGCTACAGATATTCTTTATAACACCATAATAAGTATAGAACTGCAGCTGCAGATCACACCTCTCACAGATACAAACAGAAATTTGCTACTGAGTATTAATCTTAATGAAAGGCATGTGGATCAGTATTTATTTTCCAGCTGAAATGTCTAAATCTTTATACATTTCAGAAAAAATGAAGATGTATTCATGTGCCTTTGAAGCCAGTCTCTTTCCTTATGATTAGACGCAGCTGAACTTAGACTGTTTTTCTCTTCTATTTTTACTGTCACACATTAATTTATTCCAGCTGTGTTTCATGAAATTTGTATCATTTGTTTTTGAACAAACTATGAAATAGAATATATTTTCTAATTAAAGATCCTCCATTAGTACATAGAAAAAAAAAGCCAAAATTCATTAATCAGCTATTAAATATTAGTGTATTAGTAATTGTTAGTTACTATTTAGAAAGGGGGAAGTAAGGTCAGAACTTCAGATGAATTTATAATATTGATAAAAACACACCACAGAACAAAAGCTGATTTAAATTATGTTAAGAAACAGCATGACTTCTGCAGGACTGCAAGGCATATCTAAATTGAAGGGGAATCGGGCTGAGTGCTGTATTCAAGGTCTTGATAAATTTGGTACCACTCTTTCCTTTGTGATAAATTGTGCTAAAAGCTGATGATCCCTTTCCTGTTTCACTAACCTCTTTTGTCTATCTGAATTTATTCAACTTGTTCCAAAGTGTTCTTAAGAAAATTCATCATTTAGTAGTCTATGTGAACAAAATTTGTTTGGAACCACTTACATAAGTAATTTTAAAACTTAAAGATTTAGAGAGCCAGATAATCTGCTTACAAAAGCTCCCATGACTTCAGCTGATTTATAGCCCCAGACTTAGGCCATCAGCTTTGACTATAAAGTTCCAATTGACCATAAAAACAAAATCTACCAACCTCACACTGAGTGCTAGAAAATTTGTCAGTATGAGAGTCGGTACAGCTGCTGTTGGAGTGCCAGTGACATGGAGAGTCACAGGCTGTTTGTGCCCAACAGCTGTTTCCCTATACTTCTGTCAAAGAGAATACAACACAGGCTTCCTTTGAATGATAATTTTGGTTTTTCCTCTTTCAGGACTACACAGCTACCATATTCCTAAGGCAGCGGTGGACTGATGAGAGACTTTGTTTTGATGGTAATAAGAGTTTAAGCTTAGATGGTCGGCTTGTGGAAATGCTTTGGGTACCAGATACGTTCATAGTGGATTCCAAAAGGTCTTTTCTTCATGATGTCACTGTTGAGAATCGTCTTATAAGAATATACCCAAATGGAACAGTCTTGTATGCCATACGGTATGTATATACCATGTATCAGCCTTTATAATTTTTGTCTATTTACATTTTAAACTTTCCAGGTCAGCATAATTTTTGCTTAAGGAAATGGTTGTATAGTTCTTAAAGTAGAATATGCATGGTCTTGTAGTTCTATGAATATGGAGTATTATTGACTGATATTAATACATCTTTAAATTTAATAATAGACCTCTTCTTCCCTGAATAGACCCATTTGCTTTCATGTAGACCCAATACAGGAACTGCATGTTGCCATTCCAGTAGTTTGCAATGAAGCCATCACAGAGGAAGGCAAGCTGCAATGATGCTTGCATTATTTATTGTGGATCATTCTTTATAATAGGTTTTGATAAATATAACAAAATCTTAGAATATATTACAACATAAAAAAAGAAAATGTGCACTGTAAGTGAAAAGGGAGCAAAAGGTAGCCTTTTTAGACTGCCACTAACCCCAGCTGATCTGGAGTGTTTTCCTGTTTGGGATGCTATAGTTTTGCACGTTAGATATCAGTAAGTAATAGACTTTTTTTCCACCTCACAATAGATATTTGCCTGAAAATACTATTTCAATAAATATATATGGCATTTTTAAATTTTCACTGATGAACAATTTTATGCCATTAATAATTAGCAAACTATTTTTTTTCCAAGGATCACCACTACTGTTTCATGCAGCATGGATCTGACTAAATATCCCATGGATAAACAGACATGTACTTTGCAACTGGAAAGCTGTAAGACCCTTAATCCTTATTATTTTTATACAATTAGCAATATATATGACTTTTTAATGCTGGATATTATTGGAGCCGCTGGAATTTTCAAAGAAGGCAAGGGACATAATGTGACCAGTCTGTGTTGAATTACAATAGAATCTGTGTGCAAAGATATATGTATGAGGGATCACTGAAAATAGCATGGCACTACTGAAACACTGCAATGCTATTAATGATTAAGCAAAGTCTCAGGAGATTCTCGGGCTTGGTTTTGCAGTGCATCCTGCAGTTACTCTGTCGGTCTTCAGAGGGAGTTCTGTGAGCAGGCATTTTCTAGTACAGATGAGTAAATTTTTTTTCTCCTTTGAGAGTATGTAATTTTTTTTCACCCTGAGATGCAATTCCTTTAGGAAAGAAAAAAAAATAGAATAAGGTTTATTTGTAAGGCATATAGTTCATATCTCATAATTTACTATTTTCATACTGAAAAATGGTAATTGCGTGGGCAGTTCTGAGATTGATAGAAACAGGTCTTGCTATGACTTATTTAATTGTCTCTGTGTCAGTGCCCTGGAAAAAGATGTTGTCAATCAATGGACCAAAACTAAATACACCTTCTCATTTTATCAATCAATGTCCTCATATTTTCCTTAATATATGCTCTCTAATACTTTGTAGATGTGTTTACTTTGAAAACACCCAAACATACATTTTTATAGTTGTTTGTTATTCATATGACAAGCCTCTACAAAACAGTTTTTGCATGGGATAACATAAAACAACCAGTGCTGTAAGATGCAAATAGATGTTTAAATATATGTCAATACATACTGAAAATATTTTTGAAGGCTGTTCAGTACTTGTCAAGTTTTATTCTGTATCTTTTCAGACATCTGTGTGTGTGTTCTTTATCTCTTGTTGGTGATGACCAATTAGAAGGTAGCTGTAAAGTTTCATTTTAGATAGAAAAAAGGGAAATGAACCCAAAAACCTGCTTCATGCTGGAGTCCCTCTAGATAAGCAGTATTATAAGCTCTGTTTAGCAAATAGTGATATGAAATAGTATTGGGATTTATCTCTAATTTATTTTCATTTGGACGTCCGGGCTTGCCCCGGCCAAGGCTAGAGTGTCCCAGGGCTAAAGGGGGTGGGGCCAGTTCCGCGCACGCTGAGCTCCACGTAATAAATCCATTCGCGCAGGCATAAAAAGCATCGTCGTTCGCGACGGCTAGCCACACACATTTTCATTTGGAAGAGCATATTGGTAAATCAATGTATATGGATATAAATCCATAACCATGCCTAATGAGTCATTTAGTATTTTCTCTAGTTCAGAATGAAATATATGTCCCACAGGAATTTACAATTTATTTGACAGAATTTAAAAAAAAAAAAGAATTCCCCATATAATTAAACCCAAGCATTTTTCAGATTGATTCCATCTGCTTTTTTCAACAGCACACAAGTGTCTTCTGTCCAAGGGGAAAACATAGTCATGTCCTAACAAGTGCTCCCATGACACTGAAGTTTAGTTTTGAGGAAAACAGCTAGAAGCAATAAATTCAAAAAGGAAAGACTGTGCCTTTGGTTGTGGCCCTTTTTTTTTTTTTCAGTGCACTGCAACCCTTTCTTTTGGGTAGGCTGAAAGTGGGGTTTGTTTCTTCATGAGCTAAAGTATGGTAATTTATAGATGAATAATGACATCATCCTTGAATACTGCTTGCAAAGACCTTTACCTGGGTTTAAGAATTGTGAGTGCAAACATGGATGTACCTCTGCAAAACTACTGATGTTTATAAACAAAATGTAAAATATATTGCAAATATTTGAGCTGAAAAAAAGTGTTAGGCCCTTTGTTAATTGATTTTCAAGACAAATATGTAATAACATTATGAAGTAATGGTTATACAGAATAAAGCATTGCTAGTGACCTGTACAACATACTGTTCTGCTATTACTAGGTAATAACTTTAATTGACTTATACTTTCTACATAGTAAAACACATTTTGGCCAAAATGCCTGTTGTTTTTTTCTGCCGTTATTGCAATACCTTAGAAGGTAATACTGGCATATGTTAGGAAACAGAGAATTGCCAGTCTGAGTCTCTGTTGATGTGGCTGTTGTGACATTTGGAAAATTGGAGGGCTCCTGTCTTGGTTGGTGCTGCTGGAGGAGTGGTTCCTACTCTCTTCCATGTGGCAGGGAATGCCACTGTTCATTCATGCTGGGCTGAAGCTTTTTTTATTATTTTTTCCCTCACATAGGCCTCCAGTCCAAATACATATTCATGTCTTGGGCCCATCTCTAAAATTCTATTTCCTTTTTGAACTTGTCTTTTACCATTTATTCAGTGAAGAGCCATGTGAAGGCACTTATCTTGTGCTTGACAATCAGGGAAAATTAAAATTAGCAACAGAAAGGTAAAGAAACTAATTTGTATTAGGCATTATGAATTTTTAATCCCAAATCTACTATTCCTGTAGTTAACCCTGTTGACATTAGCAGCTCATACTGTATCAACAATGTACAGGAATGAGACATTTCGGGCTTGAGGAATTAGTTGGAATAAAAACTCAGTGCCGTGTAAAGAGAATAGAGATTGCTTGTAAAAGCCAAATAACATGGCTTAAGGATTTTGTCTCTATAAACTTCTAAAGCATTTTATAACTAGTAAAATATTAATCCCCTGAATAAAAGCCATCTTTGTACAGAGGGAGCACTGTGCTGTTTAACTTTACTGACTCTTGGAAAGGGTCTCTCTCCATGGTAAATCTTTTTAAGAGTTTCGGAGTTACTTTTCTCAAAGAATTTTCATTGCAAGGGTCACCAAAACCTACCAATTGTTCAGCTAATGAAAGTATTTCAGAACAAAAGCAAAATAATCTCCATTTTGAGATATGCTTCTTATCAACCATGTGGGCACCAAAAACTTGCTCCATCATCTCACGCAACTTAGAAGACTGAATGTGTCATAAAACCAAAAAGGAATCTACTGTGGTACTCTCTTGTTCTCTGGACTTTATTTGCAAGTCTGCAGTTCATTTATATTGAAGGGAAGTAAAATGAATCCATGTCTGGAGTCATGCATTAAAAACTTCTTCTATGAACCTCTTTGTTTTGACTAAGAACAATGCAGTCATCTGTATATAGGAAAAGTTACTTTTATTTTATGTCTCCCAAACCTGGGAAATTTCCCAGCATCTGTTTTTAGGGAATCAAGAACTTAGCTTGGATACACATGCTTTTGGCTTAGTCTTTCGACACAGCAGTGTTTTGGCTTTAATTGCTATAAATGTGATAATGTGAGCAGAGATTCCAGGTCATGATCCTTTTCCATATAACTGCCCGTATTAGTGAAAACAAAATTTACATTTAAAGAATGAGCAGAGAAAGAATTTCCAGGTGAAATTATAATTTCAATAGGTAACCAGCACAGTGTTTCCTTACAATGAAATTTATGAACTCAGTTTTTTCCTACATGAAAAGGTTCTGTTTTGTCATTGCAAGAAAAAGAAGCCAATAACTTAAAAATAGTAAAAGACACTTAAAAAAAAAATTAATACATCGCTTTTTCTGTGATCCTAGAGCTTTGTTCTTTTTGCAGCATATACTTTTGTGCAATGTATTGTATTATTGTCTCGCTGTAATTTACTTACAGTTGACTGAGGTCTAAAAATAATCATCTGCTCGTGTTTCTGTTCCCTAAGCTTAGCTATTAAGTTGCACAATAAAAGTCTGTCAAATACAAGAATGATTGATCTAAGTAAGCTACAGAAAAAAGATGTTCAAATGCTCCCTGTTAACATGTAAATTGCATTAACATAATCTTGAATTAATCATATACACTAGTCTGTAAAGTGGCTGTCTTTTATATAATGGGGAAAAGCTACAGATTTATTTTAGCTGTGATTGTGCTGCATATTGACAAGTGTGTGCAAAATACAGTTGCCTTCTGATAGATGATTCATCCAGCTCCAAATTACTATTTGAAGGTTAAGAGGAAACCTCCTGGGGTCCCTGAAGCATGCCCACACTCTTTAGCCTGCAGAAACAGCTTTTAAACTGGTGTCCTTGGGAAGTATCCAAGCTCCTAAGCCAAAATGTTATCCCAAGTGACGATTCAAGCCCAGGTCAGAGCACAGCACCAGCAATCAGCAGCTCTGCTGCTCTCCTCACCCCTTCCTTTCTGTGGCAATGAGGACCAAGTGCACTGCACCACAAAACAGCATCTTGGGATGCAACAGAAGGCACACTTCATGTGGAGTGCAAATGCTGGCAGTGCTGTAATTAATAAAAACTCTATTTCCTTAAAACTTAATAGCTTTTGCCTTTAGAATACTATGTGGTACTAATCTATTTTATTAGTTTGTCATCTCCACTGAAAGAAAATATATAAAAAGACCACCACCAAAAACGCCAGCTTTTAGCTTATAAAACTTTGCATGTTATTGGGAGTTTTGTTGTGAACAGGCATCACATTTTGCCAAAACCCGTCATTGTTTATGTCTAATTGTACTTTCAGGCAGACAAATAAGAAACAGCTGAACTGTAAGTGTGCTCAACACAAATTAATTATTGCATAAAATAAACACTCTTGTTGGCTTGTGTATCACTACAGGGGGTTATAACATCAATGATGTAATATTTTACTGGACCAGGGGAAATGATTCAGTTCGAGGTTTGGACACACTCCGGCTGGCTCAATACACAGTAGAAGACCACTTTACCTCTGTATCTGAAGCTGTCTATGAGACAGGTAAAAACTCCCTTATAGCACTTTCTAAGTACAGTTTGTAATGTGGCTCTGGAAACAGAACAGCATTAAGGAACTCAATACTCTGCTTTCTGTTAGCATGACAGTTTTCATATTCTAATAATTACATGCTTGAAGACATAAATACTTTTCCAGATGTTACAAGCAGAGATCCAGCTAATGTAAAGACTGAGGTTTTTTTGAGCATTTTCTTGGAGCCTACACATTATTTAAAGCATTATAAACAAGAGGTCTTACTCCATATAATGTCAGGGAGAGCTTTAGTGTAGGAAGAGTAGCCTGTAAATTGCACATTTAAATTGGAGACAGACCAGGGATCCCTGGGGTACCCAGCTCAGAACAGCCAATCTGGCTTTATTAGGCAAATCAAAAGCTTCTATTCATCCGTGGGAGTTCCAAGAATATGCTGGATGCTTTGACAACTGCAGGAAGTTGAGTTTCGTGGCTACTGCTTGTGGGACTTGCTCTTTATCTGTGGCAGCCTCTGCCCAGCCTGGCAGGCAGCAGAGTGCAATTTGCTCAACCTGAGGTTCCTCTGCCCAGGGAAGGGCACTTCCACAGACCTGCTCATCTGCTGATCTTAGAAGACTACTGTAGAAAGTTTCCTCTAACTGCAGAATTTAACCACAGGAAAAAGTATATTCCTGTTTATTTTCCAGAGATTTTGAAAGGGTTTTTGGAGAGTTCAAAACCTGCAAAAACTGCTTTATGCTCTTTGAGTTACTCCTAGGTCCGTCATTGCTCTTCTTTACTGCATACTCGGTTTCATCTCTGTTCAAGTCAGCACACCAGCCAAAAGTGTGATCTTTAAAACAAGACACACACATCCTTCAAAACCGCAGTTTCACCAGAGGGTATGTTACTAATTCTGAGTCACAGAAATATAGTTTCTCTAGTCTATCTTCTGATATTTCTGCTTTAATAACACAGAGATAAACTTGTTATCGAATTTCAGGTATTAACTCAGGCTAAAAAGCAGAGTTCCCTAAAAGGATATAAAAGTAGAAATGAAATACAGGTTCTGGGATCACAGGGTTTCTTGCTACTTACATAAGTGACATCTGCTTGCAGATCTCTTTACAGCTTGTGGGTTAGCAGCATCAGGTTCAGTCAAAGAAGAACAGTTCTTTGCTGCTCCTCTGCCCAGAAGGGTATTAGAACCTGTTCACCATACAGGGAAGTGGAAGAGGAAACTTGTTTAATTCCTACCACTTCCTATCACAGAATCAGGACTCTAAAGAAAAAAAAGTGTTGTTGTTATTTTTTTTTCCCCTGGTTTGTTTGTTTTTCTGGTTGGTTTGTTTGTTGGGGGTTATGTTTTTTTATTTGATTGATTTTTTGTTTAGGTTTGCTGTTTTTTTAAATTGGATAGACTAAGGTCAGTTTCCAATTAGAGTTGAAGAGGCGTGATCAGATGAACTGTACTCTTTTTCCAGTAAATGGTGCTGTTTTCCTCCCTTTGTGTTGGCAGGAATCATATGTACAAAGTCATGTTTTAATTATACATTTTAACACATGCAACTTAATTCCATTAAAATTTCCCACACCTCTGTTTCAGTTTTCCTGTTCAAGAAATCCATGTCATCCAGTGCTATGCAGTACTTTTAAAATTAAATCTCCTAATCCTCTTAATTTTCTATTGAGTCATTCTGAATTAGGCATTATTTTCTACAGATTTTTTTTGGAAACCAGTGCTTACTGTAGCCCATATTAAAAGAAAAAAGTAACTAAATTATGGAGGTACATAATCAATTTTGAAATTAAAAATGATGCTTTGCATTTCCTTAACACCATAAATAGATGAGAGAATTTTATAACTAGCAATATATTATAAATGTTATTTGTAACTGCTACAATTCAAAAGACTCAAGTTAAAGCTATGGGAGAAGAGCTGTGTGTACTATTTCCTAACACAGCAAAAAAAAGCAATCAGGATTTGATACTCTGTGAACTTGAACAGACAGTACAGCTGCTGTGCAAGTGAAATATTGTACAACAGTGCAAAGCCCAAGTTCATGTACAGCCACTGACAGAGCCAAATTTAAATCACAGTCAGCAAAATTCCTGCATAAGTAACTGCAGTAAATTTAAGAAAAGGACATTGTGGATTAATCTTGTTTGTAGAACAGCATGTATCACATAATAGTAATCACATTATTGTAATCACATAAGAGTAAGTCACTTTGACTAATGTTAGCTGGATTGCTGGCTAAGGTTTGGTGTTGATTTTGTTGTGGTACAGAACAATTTGATTTTGGACATGGGTAAATTAATTGCTAGAACCACTTCCTACATGCCTTTAACTATAATTCTCATTCTACATATACTGATACACTGTTGGACCCCCAAACCATCTATCTTCCTCAGTGAGTGCTGGGTTTTTGTTTTAGCTGTCCAGCCAACACCACCTGCATTCTCAGAGTAATAAATACTGATATAGAAAGCTTGCATTTTTTACTGGAAAAACATAAAAGCAATGAAGGACTGATACAGTCTAGCTTTTTGTGTAAACAATCGTAGAAATAAGGCTGGAATACACTTTAAGAATTCATTTAATCTATTCTCATGTCGCAAGGCAAGGTCATCTATATCTGCAGCCTATTTCCTGACAGATGTTTCTAGGAGTAAGTCAGACAAACTTCCAAAGTGTCTACTTCACAGCCTCCCTAGATGATATTTTTTTGCTGGTGTTTATTACACACATATTTTCCTCATGTCTAATCCTGATCTCCCTTGCTGCATTTCAAACCCATTATGTGGATATTGAAGACAAATGTCTTGCTATTTTTCAGCAGCCCCTTCACTGTTTCAAGACAGATACATATTTTCTGAGACCAATAATTCTCATATTTTTTAATTTATATAACCAGTTTTCTAGATATATTCTCCTTGCTATTGTTCTCCAATCAAATTTCTCATATCTTTGCTGATATGCAGCACCCAAAACTGGGTACCCTGTTCCCATCAGAGGGATGGAAGGGTTTACTTAATGTGTTCCATGAACTCTGTTCCTCTTTATCCACTCTAGGTTGGTATTTGTTTTTCTTGTAGAAAATCATTGTGCATTTTTTGACCTTGTTCAACTTGTGATTCCTTTTACTTCTTTGTCTGCTTTATTGCCCTGTAATCACGTATTCTCTGAGTTCTGTGATTCCCATCTGAGTGCAGGACTTTGTACTTGCTTTTGTTGAATTGTGTCTTATTTTACTTTTATTATTTTTACTTTTTGATAGTTGAGATATTTTTGAGCTTTGATCCTGTTTTCCAGTGTGCTAACATAACGCTCCACTCTTAACAGACACTAGGTATGTCAGCGTGTTTGTTAGTGAGCACTACTGGGCACAGGACAGACCCCATGTGTTCCCACTTGATAAATGCTTCTATTTTCACAGCAAGTGATAGCTAATTAATCTCAATTACCATTTTTAGTTAGAAAAAGAAGCAAAAACATAATTTAAAACTTCAGGCTAATTGTCTGTTGATAGCTTTTTTTTTCAGCATCTTAAGTCTTGCTCTCACTACTGCAAGCCTCCTGCTAAGTCCTCAGTGGCAGTAGGAGTGAAGAGGCTCAGCTTGCTGAGGTCTAGTCTAATGCTGAGTCTTCAGCCCAGAAGGCAGGGAGGGACATGTCAGACAGTTGGGGCTCTCATTGCACTTCCCCACTTCAAAAACATCCAGTCAACAAATTGGCATATTTATAAGGTATTATTTTGGCAGAAAAGAGAGAAAGAAGAGACAGAAGCTAAAACTAAGTCTCTGCTCCTTGATGCACATAGGCAGGATATTTGCTCTGTTAAAAAGACTGCAAAGGGAGCTGGCTGCTGTTCTTGTCCACAGTCACTGCCAGGGTTTTGATGTCTATCACAAATCCTGCTTTAGGCCTCCTCGGGCTAGAAGCCCATAAATTCTCATTTGACTATGCAGTGCTCAAGCTCTGTGGTCCCCTGGCCACTACATATTATCAGCATCTCAGTGGGGAGGTCACAACTCAGCCAGAAACGAGTTGCTCTCAGTTATAATTAGTGATCTGAAATCAAAATGGATACAAACTATATATAGACTATAAAGGTTGTATAAGAGTGTGTAAATATAACAGACTCTACACAGATAGTATGTTCATCAGTCACAGTCTCTTTCTCTCTAAATAGAGGCACTACCTTGCTTTGTCCTACAGGCCCATCTGCAGTTTCCCAACTTCAGATTTCTTAATTAACAACTAAGCTTTTCTAGAATTTTTAGTACTTTTTTTGAGGTACTGAGTAACTTCTTCCATTTCCTTTATCAGTTTTTTTTTTTTTTAAATCTGTAATTGTTTTCCAATTGTTACTTCTGATAACATACTTTTTTGCCATACAGGGCTTACAGTCTCAGAGTCACATTCAGGAATAATCTTATCTGGCAAGTCTTTGGTCAGCCTTACTTAAGATTCAAGCAATTACATATGCATATGTATCTGTTCCCATGTTATGGTTAATTTACCTACCTGAGCTTATAGAATCCCTCTTTGTAAGCAAGGTTTTCCACTTGAAGTGATGTCAAAATTTTTCCATCATGAGTTGTTTTTGAGATAATTCTGCAATGTTGAATAATTTAGAAAGGAAAAAAAAATTGAAAAAGGCATTGAAAAAGTCTCAGTAACAGAGAAACATATAGAAATGCAATGAGTGGAATTAATAACAAGGATATCAGGAGGCATTTTTTGTTAACTTCTGCAAAGTTCCTTGTAGTATGGACATAAATACACAGGAACATTTGGAAAACTTTCTGTGGCATAATTTTTTCCTGGATTTTTTTTTTTTTTTCCCCCCAGGTGAGCTAAATGGATAAATATATCTGCACGAAAACACTACATGAAAGGGCTTGTTTCATTGATAGGAAATTTGAATTTCAAACTTATTTTTTGTATGTGTTTTCATGAACATGAAACAATGTTGAGAATCCTGGCCTGAACACTCATTTCCTCTAGTTCACCTCTGAAAAGCAAGTTAGAAAATTGTTAATTTATAAGACCTAAACTATGAAGAACAGAAGACTGATTTTTCTCTGAGGGAGAAAGGAGCTGTAATAACTTTAACAATATACATCCCTTAGCATCCTATAGCAGTCAGAGAATTGCATTTCAGTGCACAACTTACTTGTGTAAAAGCGGGGACATACCAATTCATTCTAAACAAGCAATAAAAAAGTGCATACCGAAAAGTACATTTTCAGTTATAGTTGAGGCTGTAAAACCTATTTAAAGCTTTCCTGTAGTGTGCCCTTAAAAGACGCAAGAAGAGCAGAAAATGATGCATTGGTAGAATTCTACTGACGTGCTTGTGCGCGATGTACATCACACATTTTAGCAGACACCCAAGGGGTTAGCATAAATAATTCATGATAGAGAAAAGTATGCTCTTTGTGCCTGACTGCATGCCCCTGTGCAGGATACCAAAGAGCTTCTTACATAAAAAGTGATGTGGAGCAGTCTTTTACTGGAGTAGAGTTCAGCAAAAAGTCCATCGGAAGTAGCTGTGGGGAAGGCACTCCCATCCCATAACACTTAGAGTGGAAGTTAGGAGTTGCTGACAGCATTTATAGAGGATCAGTCCTTCCTTCAGGTGCCTCTGTTGGGACCATCTGCTTGTCAGAGATGCTGCAGAAAAGAGCAGAGATGCAGCATTCTGACATCAGCAGAAAAATGGGATAACCAGTAAATGGATGACCTAGGGTGATAAGGAAATCTATTCAGGTTTCTATCTATTTCTCAAGCAGTACAGTCATTGTTGATAGAGCCATCAATAGCAAGTCTATACAAAGTGTTAGATAATCAGCACTATAAATTGGAATGTAATTTTAAAAGCCAGAAATCAAACTTCAAAGGTAAACTATAAAGCAGAATAAACTAGTTTTTATTACTTTCATAAATACCTGCCTTAGATCTACACCTAGACCTGCTCAACTACTAGAGAAAGAGTCTGTTCTGGTTTAAGTTTTATGACCTGCAACAAAAGTGGCCAGCTGGATCCAAGCAAACTTTCTTTTCTGTCACCTTTTGCTGCTTTTTAAGGTACTTAGTGATAAAGAGGGTTGAGTAGGAATGTAGACCATAGTCTGCTATCTGGATTTATGCTTCATCTACAAGCTAGAGCTACTGTCTAATTTAGTACTTCTGCCCTCCAGTAAATTCTATAAAGCCCAAATAACTCCGCTTAATCTTCTTTTGCTGTGGGGTGACCTAAGTAGAATACCCCACCTTCTGGTGTCTTTAGAGTATGTATATTGACAATCATTTAAGTTCAGAGTCATCTGAGAAACTGTTAGACACAGTAATTCAATACCTTGGTAAGTGCTAATGCTATGTCTTTGCTGTAGTTAGCTATCTACACAGAGATTAATTCCATCATATTATCACATTTAAATCTGAGCACTGAGGTGGCACTCATCATGGGCCAGAAACTTGAATGAACAAAACATATTTTCATTTTATTGCAAGTATATTGTTGTCAAGGAGACTCAAGCAAAACAACTGTTTTGAGAAGTTAATTTGATCTGTACTTGAGTTAACTCTAGTAAAGCCAGGACTAGGATTACATGAATCTGTTTCAATTTTGGTTTGGCTGATGGCACTGTAGTCTCAGATGTTCAAGTCAATGAGATACAGCATTACTTTTTCATATGCAGCTCACGCAACTGAAGTAGCAAGTCTATTATTTTGAGAGATGATAACTTCTGGTACATGTGTGGTGTAGATGAGAAAAGGACTGTAATATTTCCTTATCTTCATTTTATCCCATTGCTCATTTCTTTAGCATGATAACTATGCACTGAATACTTTTTCTCAACTATTGCTTCCTTCAGTTTATTACAGGAGGAGCTCTGATGAAATCTATATATAGGTTGCTTCAAAATTTCCATTATAAAAGCTCTTCTGAACCCTTTAGAGAAATGCTGACACTATTATTATCATGTCCATGATGTGTCTTTGGATTTCTCACAAGCAGAAAGCCTTAAGGTTAGAGAAATGCCTCTTTGTTCCCCCAGAAGTCACTCAGCCATAAGCTGTTACATCTCTATTTCTCTTTGTTCACATTACTTCAGAAATTTCTGGCACTGGGAAAAATAATGACACTATAAAATTCAAAGGACTTTTCTGTGCTTGGAAATTGCAGCAAAGTGGCAAACTGTGACGTTCAAATTTGATATTTTGTACTAACTTCCCTTGTACACACTTGGCTTTTGTACTAAGGTAAATGGAGATACAGTTGTAGAGCACTAACAAGGAGAAGGTATTGTTGTATGGCTGTTTTATAGTTTTCCCTCTTAAAGAGAAGTTCTTCTAAGGCTGAACCACAAGAATTCCCAGGTACCTGTGGTTCTCTGCAGGAAGTATAGTGCAGTCTCTTCACTCTCCTTTGCTGGGCATGTGGCACCACATCTTTCCCTATGGTCAGCACAGAAGTACAAGACAAATTACTTTTGTGGAGTATCCAGTTATCTTTCCCTAAATATGCTTTATGCTATAGCCTTTCGTTGTACAGTCTCAGTGCTTTTCCATAGCACTAATGCTCAATTTAGTCCAAGGATGGGGACAGACAGAAGCTGTAATGTTGCACAGTCAACTGTAAGTTTTTCACATTCTTACTTTTGAGTCCTTTGCTTTGATCTGATTGCACTTAAAATCAGTTTTGGTGAGCAAAATGACATTTATTGAAAAAACTACTGGTAAAAATCACAGCCTTGATAGATGTACACTGGTTAATGTCCCCTTTCCACATAAAAATTATGATAATGGTATAAAACATCTTTGTATCTCCTGCCCCATGGAGATAGTTTAAGTCTAATGTTCATCTTAGTATTCTTTCTTCTATCAGTCAGACTCTTGCGGATCTCAATATACTTAAATTACAAAAAAGAACTCTAAATATAGTGTGTTTGTACCTTTGCAAGGAGAAAGAACTGACTACCAGAGGACTCTTTAGTTCACTAGTGAAAAGGCAGTCAGCATGGCAGAAAATTGACATTAGATTAATATTGGAAAATGGACACTCATTTTTAACAGACAGGATTATTTGCTGGTATTATTCAGCTGGTATGCTGTGTGTCTAGATATCCTTAAACTAAGTCTGCATGTCTGTGTGAAAGGTGCACTCTATTCCAACCAAAATTATTGAGATGAAAGCAAGGGATAATTGACAAAATTTAATGGCTTGTGATTAGGGTCAGACTACATAATCTAGAAATTCTTTCTGGTTTTAAGAATCCTGTGAACCCTTATTGTTCTCTTGATGCAAAATACACAATTCTTTAAAAAATGAAAACTTTACCATCCATTTTCTAGCCTGAGTGCAATAAGGTATTCCTTGGCATCCATTACTTGCCCTTCAAGCTTTTAAAAGTGCTCTTCTTTGACTCACAGTGCACCTGAGGGATGCACAAATAGCCTGTCTGTGCGTACATTGTTGTTACTAAAGTAGATTCACTGTTGTGTGGCTCTGTCCTGACTTACAGCACATAGCATTGGAAGTAAATGTAGGTCCCAGAGAGCATAATGTTTTGTGTTTAAATAGCTGTAGCCAAAGCTATCTGACTACAGAGCATTACACTGTCACTGATAGTCTGATAAGAATGTTGTTAAAATAATGGTGTAAAAAATTTAGTAGCAGTTTTGAACATGAACCTTCAGAATAAGAGGTCTTTTCCACTCTTTTAATTTAGTAAAAATCCAGGTTTGTTCCTTCATGTGATTCATTGAACTGGTAACAGGTTCAGATCCTGGGCTTCACCATAGCCAAGATTTTGCTCAGTTAGTGAACTGGGTAACAGATTCAGGCTTTGCTTATGAGTGTGCTGTCCCCTCATGAAACCCAATCTTGTATTTGACTCTGTGATCCTGAAAGTTCATCTTCTGGAAATCACTCAGAAACATTTGTGCCACAATAGTGACACTTCTTAGAGCAACACAAACACTGTAATGCACTCATATAAAGAAGTAGTGTAGATGCAAAGATACTGCTTGGTTTTCACTGGAATATAAAAGGTAGGTAAGCAGTATCAGAGCAGGTACTTTTAATCTACATCGTGAGCAACAGTAAGTGAAATGAAAAGCAAAATAAACAAGCTGTGTGAGAGAGTTAAAGGTAAGAACTATTCTAACTTCATGAAATTGCAATTGTTACTATGCTAGTCCACATAGCACCTCATTTGCTGTTATGAATAGCAAATGCTAAATACATATGCGACTTCAAATTTCCTTGCTTTGTGTTATATAATGCAATATTCTTTCCATGCATTGATGGTTTTATTTTTTCCTTCACTGATCTTCCTTTAATTTCCAATTCAAGGCATCTTCACTAAAATTCTAGACATGGTGAATGGGTGTTACATATTTTGCTTGTTTCCTTCAGTTTAGAGTCCTCAACTTGAATTTTTCATCACTGTGTTTAATTTTTTCTGACTTGTGTATGAAGCTTTTACTGCATTGTAATGCATCAAAGTAATGCATGTTGTTATTTCAAAGAACTTTTTATGAATTACACCTTCACAATATTTTTCCCTGCTCTTTCCACAGGACATTACCCAAAACTAGTGTTTCACTTTGAACTCAAGAGAAACATCTTGTATTTCATATTAGAGACATATGTACCATCAATCCTACTGGTTGTGCTTTCCTGGGTATCATTTTGGATAAGTCAGTCATCGGTTCCAGCCAGAATCTGCATAGGTGAGAAGCTGATTAACCAAACCAAATCAAGAACTGCATCATTAAGACAGTTTCTTTATTGCACATACATGCCATCCATTTCCCAAAGTTGCAAACACTTCTGAGTATTATAGAATTACTTTTTTGGTTTGCCATATGCAGGGTATCATGTGGATTCCCCTTAAAGCCTTGCTATTCTTTAAATAAGAAAACTGTCTTTGGGAGCTACAGGAGACTTGGAGGCAGGAGAGACTATTGAAAGCAAAGGAAAAAAAATTTGTAATTTTGGAAATAATTTAAGCACATTCAAACACATGGCATGCACAGACAGAATTGTGATGCTTTTGTGAAGTCTAATGATACATACTAATTAACACATGAATAATAAGAGAATTATAAGAGATTAAATATAATTAATTGCAAATAAAGGATATTCTGAAAGGGAAAGAATGCAAATCAGTTTTGATCAGGCTGCAGGTGGGGTGGCAAAAACACTCCTACAGAATAGGGAAGAAAGATCGATCTCACATCAAATGAGGCCAGTGGGCAACTGCACTGTGCAAAATGGTATCTGAATATTTTAAAGGGAGTTTCGGCATATATTTGCAATAATAATGTGTTAATCATAAATATACATTCCATGACACCAAAATCTCTCACATTTTAATGTCTAGTCTTCTCAGCTTTACTAACACTTTTCATTAGTGTTTTTAAGTATTTAACTTCGGAATCTTAAGTTCATTTGAAAGTTTTCTTTCTTAAACATGACCCATTAAATGCTGTGGCATACTCGAAGTTTCAGAGCCAGGAAAAACCTCTCTTGTGCTAAGGCTCCTGCAGTGGAGGCCTTTGTTGCTACGTGTGTTATATCAGAACATGTATTTTTTGCATTCCACAGGTGTTACCACAGTCCTTACAATGACTACACTGATGATGGGAGCCAGGACTTCACTCCCAAATGCTAATTGCTTTATTAAAGCAATTGATGTGTACCTCGGTATCTGCTTCAGCTTCATCTTTGGAGCACTGTTAGAGTATGCTGTGACTCATTTCTGCACTCTGCATCAACTCAGTTCAAAGGAACTTCCAAAGGTATTTTAATTCTTTGGTTGTTGTCCGATAAACTAGAATTAAATTATACCTGCTAAAGAGAATTAATTCCCTTAGCACTAATAGTAAATGTATTTAAGGAAGTTTCTTTTTTAGGATTAGAACAGGGGAACATAATAATCTTGAAAAAAGAGAAAAAAATATTTGTATGCCTGGAGCTTATTTGGAAGAGATCAAGCAAACTGAAGCACCCTTCTATAATGATTCTCTCTTTTTGCATGGACTTCATGGCTACTTATCAAACAGTGTGCTAGACGTGTCACAAAAATCACAGACACTTGTCTCCCAGGTAAAAGTGTATACTTACTTACAGTTCAAAAACTACACTGAGCTTGATGACTTGACCTTATTGGGGAAAAAAAAGAAAAGAGTTTATCACTTTCCACTTATTAAACCTGCATGCACATGGAACATGAGTCAGAGTCCCAGCAGACAGGTTCGTGTCCTGGGTGTATGAGATCCCTATAGCCTTCTGCTCACACCTTCTCCTTCAACAGCTGCAGCTGAAGCTCAGGCTGGGATTGACTTTCTCTTTTGCATCATTACGACAGCACTTTTTGCTGCTCTAATGAGTTTCTTACAACTCTGAAATATTGTGAAATATGTTTAACATAAAAATGGATGAAATCAACAAAGGCGTTTTTTGAGTCTGGTGATTGTCATCTTGCTGAAATAATCAGGACAGGTTCATGAAGAATTTTTGTCACATCTTCCATATCTAGTGCATAGCACTGCTTTCATAAGCAATGAAAAAGAAAACACAAGGAAGCTGGAAGATGATTGTCTTGCAGCTTTTAATTATGGAACTGAATCTAATATGCATGAGAGAAAAGAAAATTTTGAGCAGCGTATGAAATTTCTGGATTAACAGAAAAAAAGTAAAACATGAAAGAGAAGAATAACAGGAAAAAAAAAAGGCAGAAGGAAGTTTGGTTGAGTGCTGTAGGGATAAATGGGCAGAAGAAGAAACATTGTCAACTATTTAAGCCAGACTAGAACAGAGTATAGAAAGGCCTGAGCAAAGTCCTTCAATAAACTCAAGAAACAGGACCTTGAGTTCAAGTGGAGGAGCTTCAAAACAATGAAGATCAGCCAATATGTGGGGATTTTTTTATGTCTAGATAGTTCATCAATTAGTATGTGATTTTGGGTGTTTGGGTGAGAGATAGGTCCTGTAAATGCATAGGAGTGTGTTCAAAGCTGTTATTAGGTCTAGGTATATGAAGGAAGACTGCAAAATGGACACAGAGCTGAACCACTCAGTGGGTTTCATGAGATAGCATTGATCAGGGGATTGTCTGCAAATGGGCAAACATTCATTTTGAATGAGGATTTGAGTGCAAAGCCTGAACGTAATTTTTCTTGGCAAGGTAACATTGGTGACAATTCCTGCTGAGCATATCCATCTTGTGAAGTAAGTGGCTGTCATTTTGCTCATAGAGCAGCAAAAAAAAAGTAAGATTATTGGAGGTTTGGGTAAGAAAGTAAAGTGTTTCAGTGCTTGGATGATTAAGCATCTTTGGATCTGTGACGGGCAGTTATGACTGCCCTTGCCTTCACTTCCCTGTGTCAGATTCCCTCTCATCTGGAGCACATACTAGTGCTTGCAGATTGGGTGGACATGGAAACTCATAGACATGTACATGGAAATAGAGGTACAGCCCCAAACTGAGGAAGGAAGGAAGGAAGAAAGCCTTAAGGTAAAGTTTTGTGACAGACTTAATGACCAAAAGGAATAGTCTTTCACTTCAGGCATGTTTCCTGCCTTCTGCTGTGCATCAGGAGTGAACCAGCCAGCTAAACTCACTTCTTGCCTACACAAAGATAAAGATATAAGGGAAGGGGCAATTATTTCATCCTAGATCAACTCAGGCTCCATAGAATAAGGAAAATGCCTGTCATGTCCTTTTCCTACTGTGGCCAAGGACAAGCACTGCTTACAGAGCAGGGTGTCGTGGAGAGTACACCTGACTTGTATTTCTTGTTACTCATTTTAAAAGACAGAACATCACAAGGACAGAGGTACCAGCTAAAATTTCATGTCACTGTCTAGGAGGTACTTAGTAATTTATGTGTGAGTATCGCCGCTGTAAATGTGTTGTCCTCATTATTGTATTCTCTTGTGGGCACAGGTTAATTGGAAATCTCACTTCTCGTTTTGTTATTCCCATATGCAAGCTGATAGAAAATTTGCACTCAGAATTATGTAAATAAATGTAGGAGGTGAAATGAAAATGTCACCCTCTCTCTTGTATAGGAATTAGTTGTATTCGCTTGTTTTCCACTTTGCTCTTTAAAGCAGTTGGGCACTGGCATATGAAACCCTTCTGAAGCCCTTGAGATCTCCAGTTTAGAATATAAACTGGTGAAAGAGCTCATCATACCCATGCTGTTGCAGTGTCTCACATCATGTGAACCAGGACCCACAGAGACAACTTCAAAGCTAATGGCAAAAGCAGAAGAAGCACCTGCTGCAAGGAAGGCCAGGCAGAATGTGCCGTTCACTTGAGCTCCATAACAACAGGCTGCTTAAATGGAGAGGTTGTCTCTCCTGAGATTCTTCTCTTTTGTACAAAGGTGTGAATTGTGCCCTCTTATAAAACAGAGAATTGCTCCCTGGACTTCCTCTATCTTTCACTTAGTCCTCTACCTTTTGGCAGAATGGAGAACAGTTTGAAAACTGCAAATAAGGTTACAATGGTGCTGTTCACCCTGCAAGGCACGTCTGTGCAAGCACTGTGCAATCTTCATGAGCACTGCATAAGCTCCAAGTGTGCAACACTCTGGGTTGAAACATTTTTAATCTTGAGCAGCTTTATTATCCACTGGAAGTGACAACCTTCCTCAATTCTGTTGGCTGTTACATGTCGGCAAACACTTCAGTTACAGTAAACAGCAGCCACAGTAGCAGGTGCCACATACAGTGCTTTTTGGGTGATGTGCAGCATATTTCCTGGATATTACTGATTTGGTATCCAAAGAGAGCCCTTCTTAGTGCCAACTGCCATTTCCTCATCAACAGCTGGAACCCAGAAAAAAAATCCAGATATTTTAAATTGGAGTCACATTTGGACACTCACAACACTTTTTTTGTTTTGTTAAGTTTTTTTTAATATACTGTAAACCAGCTTCGACTTTAATCATGCTCAGTTCTCCATAACAATTTGGAAAAACTCCTCAATAGTTCCACTTTATAAGACTAGAGTTTTTTTATAAACTAGGAGTTTTTGTGGTTGTCCTCTATACTAGTCTTTTCCTTTTCAAGTGATGTGATGTAGCACTTTTGCTGTAAACTGGTCTCTGTTCTGCGAGAGCCCTGCCTTGTTACACTGCAAATAGAATCCTGTACACAAGCACCACAGTATCTTCTGTTTAAGTAATAACTGCTTCTTGGGCAGTAGAAAGGAGTCAAGAACAGCATAATAACATATCAGTCTCCTGCAAATTGCTCACATGCAGCTGTGTGAAAGGAAAAATGGCATATACGCAATGTCCTGTCAATGCTCTGAAGTAAAACTAAGTCTGAACAACTTATGGACAGCCCTACCTGGGAGAAAAATAGACCCTTTCACTGAACAATGCCCCAGATCCTGCCAGTTTTGAAGTACACATGTTGTTCTGCTTTTCTTTCTCTTTCTGAAAAATGAGGGCAGACGAAAAAGTCAGGTCTCTTCTGTCAGGTTCCTTTTATTAACTTTTGAAGTGCTGAGTGTATTCATTAAGCTGTTGCTCCCATGCCTCATTTCAAGTGCCAGGCACTGCTGACAAAGGCTCCTCTGCCATCCCCAGCGCTCCCCTCAGCTGCCTGAACTTTCTGAAGAACAGAGGTATTTATAGCACAGTCAGGCCCCAAGTAAAACTCGAGGTTTGAATTTTGCTACTACCCTGGGGATTGTTTAAAGTTCAGACTGGAATTTTGTGGATTGATCCTCGTAATGCTTATAGGCAGGTTTTTATCCCAGCCTTTGATTTCAAAATTCACACAAAGGTGTGGGAGGCTGAGTGGAGGATGAGCACAGTTTTGTGGTCAGTGTATTTTTAGGATGACATGTTGTGTTGAGCTATGTTTATCTCTTTCAAATAAAATATACCAGATTTTTTTTTTTTATTGAAAGTGAAAAGAAGTAATAATCCCTTTTCTAGCTCCATTTGTTCTGCTTCACTGCATCCCAGCAGTTTGAGTACAGAATCCACTTTAATTTTCAAGGCTGTCACTAATTTTAGATGAAGAAAGACTCAAGGACGGTGCCATCTACATGTACCCTGGGCAGAAGAGCAATTCTGCATTGGCATGGAAATCACTTAGGTGGCTTAATGAGCTTTCTCTGCCTTTAATAGCTTGGATATTTCTAAATGGGTTTTTTGTCTGGCTTCACATAGGGCTGTACATCTTAACCTTTACAAAGTTTGTCCTTGTGTAATCTGTTTCTTCTCATGATGCAAAAGAAAAATACATAATTGGTCAAAGGAAAGAGATTCTGCATCCTACATTTCACAAATAAATTTTCTCGACTTTTCTTGGGAGGCAATAAAATTATCAGGAGAAAATTAAAATTATGTGTATGCCTACCTGAATTAAAATGACCCCTTCTTCAAGTATATATAATATTTAGTTTAGATAGAAAATTGGAGTCCACCTTTGTAGCTTGGATCTGCTGGTGTCTCTGCAATATCCCAAACCAAACTAAATACCCCAGGACTTTCAAGGAAGTTTTAGAGCTGAAGCTGCAGCTGATGTCTAATCCCATGTCCTCTGAGTCAGTAACAGAAAACTCACTGACTTCAAAGAGTGAAGATTTCATACATGAACTTTATGGCTTTGAGCCATTTCTAATCAAAGAAACAAAGCCCACTAGAAGGCTTATACAACATTCTCCAAAGACCTGTCTTGATGCCGTGAAGCACATAAAAATATGTTTAACCCTAGCATAACTTTGAACTTAAAGAATAGGTTTCAGGACTTGAAAGAAAGTATCATAAGCTATTTAGTACTAAATTAGCTATGGGGCTTGTCCCTCTTTATTTTACTTCATTTTAAAAAACATAACTTGACTTGTATCACAAAGCACCAGAACAGTGTAGCCAGTTGCACACAAGGAGAGTGCTTGATTTGTGGTGTAGCTAGCTTGACTAGCTGCTCTGGCAGCTTCCCCACCTTCTCCATCTCCAGGCTGGGGCTTTGCTTTAACCATTTTCTAGGCACTAACCTTTGCCAGTATTTGACCTGAGCAGAAGACAGCTTACTGTTGTGCCTTTCATGGATTTGCTGTTGTCTTAAGCGAAGTTAGTGGTCTGTATTTTAACAAATCCAACTTTTCTTGACAGTCCTTTGAACGTTTTTGCATTATGATGTTTTTTAAGCCAGTGTTCTTTCCATAAATGGAAGCATTGAAAGCTGAAAGGAGCTGTCTTGTGCGTGTAGGTGCTTGCCATTGAAGCTGAGGAAGGAGATAGAGGAGGAGTCGTAAGAAAAATCCCATTTGCTGCAGCTGTAAAATAAACAGGTGATGAAACATGCACTTAAGTACCTGCTCTTTGGTTTCCTATCAGGATGATGATGAAGATGCTGAAGAAGACAAGAACGGAGCCCTGGCATCAGTCACTAAAAATTGCAGTTCCCATAACAATACAAAGAAGGTTGATTCAAATAAGAGCAACCAAAGCAGCATCGACAGAAAAAGGGACAGAAGTAAACACAGTGTGTGTAGTTCACCAATGTCAGTAATGAAAAGACTTTTCTGTATCTTTGATTGCTTCCGTGTTAAGAATCCCTACCACATAGACAACTATGCCAGATTTTCTTTTCCATTATCATTCATCATAATTAATGTCCTTTATTGGGTGTATTATTTGTATTTCTAAATATTTTATTGTGTAAATTTGATTTAAAGCCTAGAAAGTGGATATGGGAGGGGAAGTTGCAGAAGAATGGAGAAGTTGCATTTGAATAAAGGGATACGAAAGGACTTCTTTCATGCCATCTTTTAAAGTGTGTCTGCAAAGTTTCCTGTTAACTCACTTTTCTGCTGTTAAATGTGTCATCCAAAACTGACTTTCCTATTAGCATGCACGTCCCATATTAAACTACTTACCAAAGACCAATAAGTCCTTTTTTAATATTTAATGGTCAACTTTGTAAAATAAGTCATATTGCACTTGTTTCTGGACTGTATTGAATAAATGTAAAAGAAAACCAATGAGATGTTGTTTTCCTGCTATGTTTTCTGTATTCAATTCCTTGTAGCTTTGTCAATAATGCATAAATTTTCCAGATTATATAAGAACACATATAATTGCAGATCAAAGTAGTTTTGCTACATAGCAAGAAACAGTTCTGAAGACATGGGCTACCAACACAAACCAAACCGTCTATTAATCTTTGTAGGGTCACAAATGTGTATTGAGATTTGGCTACATCTTTAGACAGAACTCCCATAGGCATCAATGGCTTTTCTGAGTAAGTGCAGGGCCCACTACAGAAACGGACTGGGGCCAAAAGGTTTACATCCCGAGAGATGTATTTCCCTGAGTGAGGACATACATAGGTGCTTGCCAATCCTTAATGGAATATGGCCATTCATCCTGATGTTTGTACTATGCTCAGTCAGAACTGCCTGAGTAACTGTTATGCAGAGGAAAAATTTGATATGCTTAATTTTCAGCTTAACAAATTCCTCTTCAGTTACTCACCATTTAAAAATTTCAAATAAAGGTAAAAAAGGCTTCTTGAATAGAAAAGAAAACCCTGGATATGCAATAGCTCTCAATGAAATTGGAAAAATTTTACACAGGTGAAATTATGACCATCATGAGAGAATGGTTACACCTGATGAAAAACTGTAACAGTCTTTTCAAGTACTTACCTCACTGACAGATGTTGCAAAAGTTACTGGTATGGCAGCCTGTTTCTTATACTTCAGTATGAAAGTTTAAAAGCACTTATTATTATACCATTTTCCAGACTATAGTATATGTGTCAGTTGCATATATATATATATATATAAACCTGTATATGTGCTTTTATACACTGGGTATTTTGGCACTTCTAATGATCTGACACTACACACATAGACTGCATTAATAACCTCCCCTAAAATGGACAGTCTTTGATACACAGTTTCACCACTGTGTTGCCTGTGAAGAACACCATTACATGAGAAGAAAGAAAGTGCAAAACACCAGTGTGGGTTAGATTTGCCCTTGCTCACATCTAATCCATAAAAATGACTGCACACTGGTAGACAATTATTTGGCCATTGAAATCCCTTCAGTATTTTTATTTTTAAAATGGGTTGATTACTGAAAAATTTGTTTGTCTGCTGATCGGAGTAAAGTCTTCTGCAAGGCTTGTTGAGGTAATGCGAATTCAAGAACAGTCTAGTGGCTCTAGGTACCTTGTGGGTCTTCTGACTACTATATAAAACCAAATATGTTCAAGAAATCAGACCAAGATGGACTGTGTTAATGAGCAGCCAAAAAAACAATCTATTTTTTTAATTTAACATTCTGCTGTTGCATATTTAACCTTAAAACCTTTATTCAGGAACAGATTGTATGACATTTTTTGTTGAAAGTGAGGTGTGAAACTGGAATCTCAGATCTCTTTCCAGTTCTTACTCCCATGAAATTCAGAGAAGGCAAATGGTAAAGCTCTGTATTTACTTTCTTAAATTTGAAGTTTGCATTATTCCTGAATCTTTTTAAATAGTTATGCACATGCTGCAAGTTACCTGTTGTGTTAACATTAAATTTGAGATTTACATTTAGTACTAGCATAAAGTAAGAACTTAGAATTTTGTAGGTTCCAATTAATTTGGAAATAATTTACCTTTAATATTATTTTAGAAAGCTGTTGAAGGTCTGAGCAGCTTTATTTACAGTGCATTAACTGATAACAAGGTCTGTTTTCCCACGGATGTGTTAATTGTAAGCAGTTATACAATAAAGTCCTCCATGTTTTCATGAAAAAATAGACTGCACAGCCAGATTATTTCTTTTCTGTTCTGCATAATTCTGCATTAATCACTAATTTCAAAAATAAAACTTGGTTTGACATGAATTTGTAGTTAAAGGTGTCCCCAGCTGATTTTCAGAGTGTTGTATGAAGAATGAAGCATGGCATTTAAATTATCCTGCTCAAACACAGTTTCTGTCTCTAGAAACCATCAAATTCCTTGGAGTCAGCTGGAAAGGTTCCTCTAAGTGGCATTCACCAACAACGCACTGGAGGCTACAACTCAGAGGTAAATTAGAGATGGGGAAGTCTCTTTCAGTACTAAGATCAGGGGCCAAAGTTGAGGCTGAGGCAATGAAAATGGCTTTGGTTTCATACCTGATGAAAAGGGGAAATACCCTGGACTTTCTGCAACTATTTTCTGATTGATGGTTGTTTCCTACTTTGATTTTAATGTTTCCTAATCAAAGATCTTCTCTGACTCGTAATTCAGAAATGTCCTCTCATATATTGAGATCACCTGACGCAGATGAAGGGGTTTAGCAACAGGAACTGATGATGCATCTTCATGTTACTTTACTGTGCTGTTAGCAGGAGGTGCCCAGCTTTGGACATGTCTGAGGGCAGCAGCCAGCCCAAGGAATACATTTTCTTCCTCTGTGGAATGCCTGCAAGCTTGGTCTTTTGTTTGATTCAGCAGCCATGTCACAGGTGTTTAATCATTGTGCACACTAGAAACACATCTCTGACCTCAATAAGATCTTTGATAATATTTTCATTCTTAAATGGAAAAGTGTTATGAAAATAAAATGCTATGCTATTTAATCAAATAGAATATAGTTTGGGTGTTTTTTTAGATTTTAGACATATAAAAGTATTAATCCTTGCTTCCTTTCCACTTCGTCAATTATCTGATGTTTTTCTGATTCAGCTATGTCATAGGTAAGTATCTCACACAGCTTACTTACTGTGATACTAGTTGGGATATTTTGGGGGTATTTGAAATATTCCATCTAAATCAAGAGGGAAATACTAAGGAAGATATTTTAGAACAGGCAAACATTAACCCTCTCATAAACAAAGAAGTCATTTTAAATCGTCATCAGTTAATTTTTTTTGAAATGTAAACAACTAAATATCCCATCTGAATACTCCAGTCAACACATATGGCAAACCTAAAATAAGGACATCCGTCTGTTGATCTGAGCACCCATTTTCATCACAGTGGCCTTGTTTATTAACAGGGCAGCAGTAACTTAAATAGCTCCCTTTCCTGGTTTGTGTTTTCATTTTTGGTTCTAATTATTTTAAGGGAACTGTTATGTCTTTCAGCATGGGAAAACATATTAAAAACAAAACAACATTATGTCTCACGTTGTCACCCTGCAACTTAAAAGAAAATGACCAAAAAAAAAAAAAAAAGACATTAAAGAAAGCCTACAGTAACAGTAAAGCTGATGACAGAAGACCAGAAGAAGAAACAGAAAGAGGTGAACACTCTACTTTCTGCTATGAGCTCCTGCAGAGCTGTGGAGCAGCAGAGTGCCTGGAATGCCTCTACCAGTGCAACCTGAGGAGGTGCTGGCGCTGCTGGTACAATTCACTCCCTGCAGCAGTAGATGGAGCTCAGTAACTGCTCTTCATCATTGAATGAGCAAATGTAAATGGCAAATGCTAGTTAAGGAGGACTCTAGGGAAAAGCTATTACAAGCTGACATTTGTACTATTGTAACTAGGTCATGTTTGTAGTGACAGATTAATTAAAATCAGGCAGAACAGCATTGTCAGGTGGACTATTTTTTGCACTGAAGTTCAGGTTTCTCAAACCCTGACTTGTTGTTTCCACCATTTTAGCCACTGAAATGATTAACATATTCTGCCAGTTCACAAGGTAACTTCATTAGTACAATACCTTTTTTTTTTTGAGTATATATTTTTCTATGGTTATGTCAGGGTTTTCTCCTGCAGGTTATAATGTTTCAAATAAAAGTATTACAGCACCTCAGTATTTCAGGGCAGGCAGAACAGCGGCTGTACCGAGTTTTCCTATAAATCTTTATGAATCCTAAATAAATGTTCCCAGATAGTTCACTGGCACACTGCTAACAGCTGTCACAAGGATGAAATTAATTTTAAAATTCAGTTTAAATATTTTAGAAAAATTTCCCTTGAAAGAGGGTTTGTTCAAATGGTGAGAAACTGAGCTATGAGTCTTCTGGGCTGCTTACTGCAAGAATAAGCTATCCCAATCTGAGAGCTGAAAACTGAAGTGGATTCTGCTCACTGGAGAGAAGTGGGTGCTTGACAGTGCTTAAAGCAGATAATCTTGACATAATTTTGAACTCTGTAATGGATTTGCCATCATTCATTATGTAACTTCATAATTAAAACCAGGGGTCCACTTTAATAATATTGTCAAGTTCAGCTTTTCATCAGTTTCCATCTGGAGAAATCTTTCTTCCCTAGTCCCATCTGACCATCAAACTTTCAGTGCTCAGAAAGAGAAAGATATGGAGGCACTTGGGGGTATATCAGTCTCTTGATGTGCATTTACTCGTATAATTTGGATTCTGGGTTTGTTTCCAAACTGGAATAGACACTACTTTCCTAGTCCAGATCAAACATAGCCAAAATTTCAAAAGAGAAAAAAGTCTGTAAGATTTTAGCACCATCACATGTGCACACAAACCATAACCCTGATTCGTTTTGAAACTCTGCTCTGAATTTAAGTTTAATCCGGATTTAAGCACTGGATAATTTGGGTAGCACCGGATAACCTGCATTAACACACAAACAGCTGCATCACTGTTGTTTACCTTGATATAGCAGGTAACTTTGGAACCTAGACAGTAAAAATAGTTGATGCCAGGCTTATTTGATTTCACATAAAGGAGAGGAATTTAATCTTTCTGCTTTAAACACAGGTCAGGAATGCATCCAGAATAGCAACTCTGACTCTAGTTGGGACTTGGCCACTTTGGAAGCAGAACAAACTGTCAGAATTAGAAAAAAATTAACATGAGTGTATAAAATGGAGTTCAAACCTGAATTGCATATTGACATGTTCATCATGTATGCCCTTGGTCCTCATAATGATGTCAATGATGTTTCTATAAACAATATTTGTTGTACCTCAGAAACAGTAGCAAACTTATGAGATTTGCCACCATGGGCAAGGTTTGCATTGCACACACTCATATATTCTTGGAAGATGAAGGAGAAGAGATTGTATCCTCCTTTTCCATGTCCCAGTTTCAGTAGAAGACAGTACATTTTTCTCCACTTCCAGTTTTTGTTTATCAAGCACCTGCTTTGGATGAGTGCCAGTACAAGGTGAGCATTAGTCTTTTCTAAAGGAACCATCTGTTCAACTATATGCATTTAAATGCTATTCCATTAGACTCATATGCTGAACTGTGTTATGCATGTCACTAATTCAGTCCTAATCAAAGTGCTTTCCATTCACAGAAATATGTTTTAGATGATAACTAATGAATACAACTGTCCTTTTTTTTTCTGGTATTTTCCATCCTTGTGATGAAAAGAAGACCTATAGGAAAAGATCCACAGGGATCTAGTCCAATCCTTACTGTGGTTTTTACAAGGCTTACCTTGGTAACCCTTTGGTGCATTTCTGAGAACAGAAAAACTGACAGTGTTTGTTTTAAAATAAAAATATAGCAGATAAAGTTAGAAGAAATTTTGTAACTAGATAAATATAAATAAAACCCTTTTCTCCACTTCCTTACCAGAAATATAAGAGATTGAGCATAATTTTATAATCTTTCCAAACCATTCTTTATCATCTTTGTATAACTGTTGTGCTCAAGTATCATTCCTAGTACTTTTTGATGTTCTTTCCTAATGAAAGATTCTGACTTTTGTATTTTTTTTTTTAAAGCTAAAAATTAGAGTATGATGTGGAAATAACCAAAAACTTTGAAGTCTGATGCATCCTATGCCCCAGGACAATTTTAATTCTACTGAACAACCTTTTCATGTAGTGCTGGTCTGCATTTTGTGAAGACTGATAATAAGAATTCATAATTCTGGAGATTTCCATAATTACCATAGAGGATCCCTTATGGATGCCAACTACATGGCTGAGCCTGCACCATTTCAAGCAACATATGCTCACATATGCTAGGATCTTATTCCTGGTGTAACAAATTACCAGACTCAAAAATGCAAATTCCTCATTCTGTGACTGTCCTTTCCAGCACATTCCATCTGTTGGGTAATGGTAAAGATTTTTGGTGGTTGATCAGTCCCTCTATGGAGCTCTGGCCGAATATTCTATCATCTTTCAGGTCCCCTTCATAGAAGCTGTTTTTTGATTCTATAAGCACCCAAAAGAAAGAAGAGACAATTTCTTTATTTCTAAAGTCCTAAAATCCCAATTTCTAAACTGCCACTTCTGGGCCAATAACTCAGAGTTGCATTTGCCTTGGGTTGACACATATTACCTTTTAAGGAGACTTGGACAGTGTTTTATTCAAAAGTCCAACTGTGGGTTCCCATTTCTGTAAGTAAGTGCATATGATGGCCTGAACTGAATTTCCTTCCTGTTGGACACCTTGAATTCAAATACAGCTCTTTACCACCAGAGTCCAAAGTTGTTCCTGTGTTTTGCATCTCTGCATATGCCTGTCTCCTGGTTTCAGCACCTCCCTTTACAGAAGGCTCTACATTGTTGTGTGATAATGTCAGGTCTCCAGATGCGCTGTCACGCTGTACTAAAGATGACAGACGAACAAGCCCAAATCATCAATTTTAATGATATTTCAGCATCATCCTGGTCCTGTGTCATTCCTGTGTACACTTCAGCCATCAATCTGTGTTTGTCTAAAATGGTTTATGCCAGAACCTTAAATGCAGAGAAGGTTGAAGAGGCTAGTTTATTGTATTTTGACAAGGACAAGCCTCATCTAGCAATCCAGTGTGGCTGAGTGCATCTGGTGAATAGTGCATCCACTTTCTCAGGTCCAAATTGCTCTGTTAGTTTTCACGACCCTCTTATCACTGTACTGTCTCTATCCACCCTGCTTTCCTTATCACATAATAGGATTGTGCCTGTATCTTCCAATTTCATTTCTATTGGTTTTCAATGTGTGTGATGCTGAGAGTGTATGCTGGTACATAAGCCTCCCTTGCTGAGAGATGGGATCGCTCACCCTGAAATGACCTGCCTCATCTGCACTGAGGGAGACTTTTGGGCATGGCTGCTGAATCCCCTTTTCTCTCTGGGCTTCATTTCTTATTTGAATCACTACCTACACCAAGGGGAACCTCTCCCACATCTCTGCCTATCAAGAGCTCTCTAGTGAAAAGCTTCAGAAACTTCATTAAATGGTGCAAAGCGTGCATTATGCTAGATGCATCAATATGTATCTGTCCTTTAGTCCATGCTATCTAGTTTTTTGAACCCATTGTTGTATTTTTACAAAATATGATAGAGGAATAGAAATCTCAGAGACAGGATATTCCTACAAGTTTTATGAAAATAAATGTCAAGGTCAGAGAGATATCTGACTGCTACACACTGAGAAAAACGCTGCAGCGTGAGCTTGAGTCTTTTTAAATCCCAGAGAATACACATCGAAGAGAGCACATCTAAGTACCTCAAATGCAGAACAAGCTTTTTACATCTTCCAGACATAAGAGTCAATCAACACTGAAACACGAATCGTGAGAAAATCAGGCTTCATTAACTCTAATATTCATGAGTTACTTCTCTTCTCTGGTCCTCAGAGACTGAAAGTGAGGTACAAGGTCAGAGGCCCTGTTCTCTTTCGCTTTTTTCCTGAATTACAGTGGGAGTTAGAATTTATGTCTTCAGCTTGGTCTGTTTGAGAATACCATACAAATGATGCTGCTAAAGCTCTAGAAAAATATTTATATTCCTAATCTTCCTCTTGTTCTTATTCTCCCCCCACCTTCTGCTCCTTCTTTCATCTTTGTAAATACACTGTTTTAGTATTAGACTAGCTTTTGTTTTTTCTTTTTGTCTTTTCTTCCCCAGCTGAATTTGAATCTCTCGCAGTGACATGAACTAAATAAAAAATCAGCCTGTACCCTGCACCTCTGGCCCTGGGTGGCCTCATGGAAATCAAACTGGAACACAGAAGGGGGGAGAGTTACTGGAATAACTGGTTTCATCTTTGGAAAAAAAAACAAAGGTGAACAACTAAAGTAAAAATACTAGTTTGTAGCTTAAGTAAATTTATTTAATCCATTTCCCAAGCAGATTATGTATTTCTGATCCTGATTAAAGAGCAGGTCATTGGAATTATACTACATATGCAGATTGTATTTTACCTAGAACTTGAAAAACAAAATAATGATCAGAAGAGGGTGCTCTCAGCTCATGTTCTTTTGTTTTGTTTTTGAAAATTTTGGTGGAATTCCATGAAACTTTCTTGTCTCCTTGTTGTGTTTAATAATAAGTCTTTTTGTGAAGTATTTTCTGAGATTTTTCACTAAATATATTGCTCTTTGTACTGTATCACGTAGGCTGAAGTTTTTGATTCTAGGTTTTTCTATATGCTTTAGAAAGCATTCTATAATATTAGCAGAAGTCAATTCACAATGAACTTTCTATCTGGGCTCACCTTATTTTCTCTGTTTTGTTTATATCTCATGCAGTCACACTCTAGTGAAATCTCTATTTACAGGACCTGAATTCCTATCACCCATGACTCAATGCTCTGGCAAATGCTAAAAATTGCAAGAACATCAATGCATTCCAATACCACTTGCATTTTTAACCTGGTGCGAAAAAGAAACAATAACATATAGCTCTAGTAATCAATTTCCAATTATTGAAATATCCCACATACTTAAGTATTCACCAAAAAAGAGTGGAATTAATATTTAGAGAAGAATTTAATAAAAACTTAGTGATGCCAATGAGTTTTTCAGCAATGCATTTGAGCATTCATGAAGTATGGAACATCAGAAAATACCTGACATTTGATGTTTTATTAAAGCAGTTCTGATGTCATGGATAAAAAGAAGCCTTTTAGAAATAAGTTGATATATATGTACAGTTTATCCATTTTTTGGGGAACTCCTCTTTTAAGGTGATGAAATTCTGCTGTGCCTACAGTGCTAGAACACAGGACTAAGTGATGACCATAATCCTAGATGTTTGCAGACTAACTTTCCTTGTCTGAAGGTGATGTAGCAGAGGGTAAATTCAGGCAGAATGAAGGCATAATCTTCTAGTTGATGCAATGAAGCATTTATCTCTGCTCCAGCCTGCTCGTGGAAGAAATCTTTCTGACTCTGATTCCCCCCATTTCACTTTTTCTAGCAATACTTACACTTAAATTAAGTATCATCTTTTATAGACACATACAAAAACTGCCTGGAGGGAGAGGGTCATGCTGCTTGTATTGAACAGCAGTGGCTGGAATGGATTAGAAAAGGATTCTCACTCTTTGGGCCTGTGTATATATTTTAACATGTATCTAATGTGTTTGTATATATATATAGATATATATATACACACCTCTGTCTGTCTATATATCTGTACAAATGTGTCTTGAAAAAGAACGATTTTATCAGTTGGTTCCTACTGCACTTTAGACACTGCTTTCCAATTATGTGCATCACTGGTCAGGTCAAAAATCAAACCAAATAATAAACAGGGCACCAGCAGGTCCATGGGCAGAGAGGGCTCCACATCAGAGTGGCCTTTTGGAAAAGAGCTAAGAAAGTGAGTGGAAGAAAAAATAACATCCCTGCCTCACAGAGTCAATTACATGTATGGAAAAATGGCTGATATTTGCCAGAACTCTGATTAAGGAAAAGCTGTCTTCCACCATTTTGGACGTAGGTTTAGGCTTTCATTTTTTTACAGTAGAAAGAGAAGTAATCAAAGTGAGAAAACACACCAAAAAAAAAAAAAGGATCAGGTTTCACATGAAAAGTTTACCAGAAAGCACCATACTACAAGGAGGTAACCTGTCACTGCTATTCTGATGATTTCTATCCAGATTCCTGCTGTTTCTGCACTCCTCATCATGACAGGTAAAAAAATGAAGGAACCATGTAGTTGGGCAGTACTGTGCCAGCTGTCCGGAGAGAAGCTCATTTCTGGCCTCACATGGATTAGTGTAAAGTGGGAACAAAAGACTTATCAGAGAATAAAACATGGATTATTTGATGTCCACTTCATAATGAAGAACTGAAGCCACCGTAGGCCACCCTTGTAACTACTTAGCCTGGGAAAGTGTTTGGATGGTCAGAGATGAGCATGTATTAAGGAGTCATAGTAAAAAGCAGGATCAGAGCCATCAGGCCAGCAACAAGCTCGCACAGATAGAAAGGCCATACACACCCTCTAATCACAGTGATTGTGAAAGAGACACTAAAATGTGGAAAGAATTTGCAGAGGGATGTTCACAAAATCATAGCTGACCTCTGTGAGACTTGGACAGGGAGCATAGATATAAATGATCTGCACTGCAGCTAAAACACTGCATTGCAGACAGGAGAACTGAGTTCTGCCCTTAAGATCTAGCAAGTATTACAAATACAAATGTGTGTGTAGCATGACCTGAGAGCTGGTAACACACTGCTTCCATTGCTGCCTGGCAAATTCAGCCAGATTTGGCTGAGGGATTATAATGATGTTAGCAACAATCACTCAGTTTCTAAATGCCTGGAAGAAAACTGTCAGAAGTGTAATGAGAGCCACATAGAATGACACTTTGGAAAGTATCAATTTATTTCATCTGTTTCTAAGAGAACTTCCTACCCAAAATGGTGCTACTGTAGTGAGGAATGGGATAGAAAATCCCATCCCAGAATACCACAATTTCCCTCTCTGATTGCCTTTGCATTTGATGAGGTGTAGTCTGAACAAAAGAAGAGTCTGAAGGTTTGATTTTCAATAGATTTTACTTCCCACTGACAAACCAGCATAAGGAACACTGTGGCATCACAGAGCAGTGGCTTGAGATTTTCTGAGACTTTAGTGCTAGTCCCAGCTCTGCTGGTGTCCTTTACAGTTGGAACCTCCCCACTTACTAACATTTCACACAAAAGTCCTTGGTCCAATAAAGCAAACTGCTATCAGCTGCTATAGGTTATTCTTAAAATAAGAGAATGGATTTTTGAAAAGGCCTTTGGGCATGCTAGTCTTCTGGACTAGAGAAAAGGAAGGAGCACTGGACTTTGTGGTATGTTTCGGTCCTCATTTCTTTGACTCTGTGATGACCTTTATTGTCAGGACAAGTGCAGGCACAAAGACATGAAAAGTCGTATGGTGAAGATAACTGTTTGGATTGAAATACTTAATATGAAACAGTTAATGAAAAGCACACTCACTTTATCCTTATGAGCTCTGAATCACACAACTTTGTAGATGTGTACAGCCAACAAACGTGAGTATATGCTATGTAAAACAATTCTCTCCAAACAATTTTGCAACAAAAAACTACCTTTTTTTTAAAGGCAAATTTAAAGAAAATGCCCCAAATAACTCTAAATTTTTCTAGTTCAGTAGAAAGAGATAATTGCTTTTCACCAGAAGTCATAACATTTTCTCTGACACCTCAGCCTACAAAGAGTGATCTGAATTATTTCACTATTGAAAATATCAAAGAGCAATGGGTTGTTTTTAACAGGTCACAATAAAGAATTTATATTTAATATTTCCGTATTTGTTTCTCTTTAACTCCACCAGCACTTTCAGAGCTAGCAAGTGAACTGTGAATAGCTGCTGCTGTGGCTGCAGTATTGGAGGGAGCAGCACGTTGTAAATTGCCATGGCTGTGCATATTCTTGAATATTCACGTTTGTTGCTTGTGTTTTAGTTTTGGCTGTCCCTGAAAACCTGACCTCATTACTGGTGCTAAATATGCTGGTAGTGATTTTACATTAAAAAAAATGACCACCAGCATATATATTTCTTGGATTCAACTTTTCAGTCAATTCTTAATCACTGACATTTGATTGACTACCACTTCAATGCCAGGGCCAGGGAGCAGGGTTTCAGCAGAAGAGCTAGAACGTATCCTGCTCCTTTGAATAGCCATTATGAGGGCCTACCAGGGGGATTTTGGACCTTTGAGGAAAATACAAGCAAGACATATGTAGAATCCTTAAACAGACATCAGAATATAATATATAGTTAAAAAAATAATAAAACTGAAGCAAAGGATATATGACTGATTAGGCAGCCTTTGCCCCTAGTTGGTAAAGTCTGTGGGGATCCATCTCAGATTTTCTATATGGGAGAAAATGAAACTTTAAAAACAGAAGCAGTTGGGGTTTGATTTAAAACAGGCATTTATAAAAGTTGATTTTCTTTTCTCCAACAACAACAAAAATTACAATGAATATTTTAAAGTTCATTTATGTATAAAGAACCACAAAGTTATTTCCTCATTGCAATGACTATAATTGTATTGCTTCAGATAACCCACAGGCATTTCTATAGGACAGAGAACTATTCAGTACCATGTGAATTCAATCCTTTTCAGAATTATCACAGCTGGTGAATAGGGAATAAATGACTGAATGAAGGTTTGCAAAATCCTGCCCTACATTGACACAATGATTTCAGCTATTCATGGGATTGTTTTGGGAATCTCTTCATCAAGTAAGATATTTTATCTGTAAAGACTTTTCGACGGTCCTATGTTTAACAGTACATATGTTCTTTTTTCAGTTTTGCAATCTGTTTAAGGTCTATGTCTTTAACACTGACTTTCCAAAGACTTAAAAACCTCTTGTGATGCACTTTGGGGAATTTTGTCTAAGTGGAGGATTGAAGGTTGATTCCTGTGCTTAGACATTTTGTTTGAAGATGAACAGTAACGTGAGTTTAAAATGTGCTTGCTGTCCACATGGAAATATTTCTCCTGAAAACTTGCCAGTGAGAGAACAGAGTCTGAGTCTATTGCCAGGTGAAAGAAGTAAAATGCTGTCTTGCTGGTTTAGTTTTCTAGTAAAATCAGTATTTAATACTGATGATGTCCCTGGAGTTAAAATTTAAAGGGTTTAAAAAGAAACCATTCAGCTGTTATCACTGTTTAAGACCTACAAAATTAAGACGATTGAGCCATACTTAATGTTTGCACAAATGACAAAAATGCTTTTCTTTACATCTGTGTTTTGCCTAGCAGTCTACTGTCCCTTCCTCTTCCTTTCTTCTACCCTGATACACAAGTTGCATGTGAGTTGGATGCTTCTGAAAATAAGCCATTAGAATGAAGGATAATCTTTCTTTACAGTTTTATTTTTATCAAGGGAAATACTTGCTGTAGTCAGGTGTGAAGGAGGACCTGAAACCCTCCAGCTAACATATGAGAAAGGGCCTATGGACAGGCACTGAAAGGATACCTGTAGTCTGTGACTGAATTGTGCACCCCCTTTCTCTCCTTGAAACTTTGCCTAGGTGGATAAAGCAAAGAAGCAGGGAGATAACATAGAATGAAGAGTTTAAGAAATACTGAACCAAGATAGTTTTATTTATTTACTGATTTTTTTATGGACAATACTTTAGGAACAATACTTCAGAAAGGGGAAAAACATATCTCAACTTTCAGATGGAATAATTTTACTATGTTTATCTGTGTTGCAGCCATTTTCTGCTACTTCTCTGGCAGACATCCCACAACTGTAAGTCTTGGGGAAAGGCTGACAGAAAGATGATGCTGTGGGAATTTCAATCTCACTGATTTATAATTTTGGTTGTGCTACTTGGTTAGTGGATTATGTGTTATTTTTTCCAAATGACAAGCTGCAAAAACAGGTGATATTTTTCTCTGAATTTCCATATTGACTTTGAATGCACGATGGTTTAATATTCTGCTGTTGTTAATGATTTAATTGACAGCATTAAAACATAAAAAACCCCCTACAAACAACAAACAACTAGGGATTGTATGTGCTTTATCCCATTCAGTAGGCTCCAGTTTGGAGATGGATGTGTGCTACACTGCAGCTAGCTAGTCAGGAAAAGTGCTGCGCTAGTCAACTAGCCCAGTCAACTAGGACAGGTGTTTCCCAGGAATACTACTTATGGCTCTTTCTGTCTACATTGCAAACAGTCCTGACAGAGACAAGAAATGATATGTTTTCCTTTTTTATGTAGAGGCAGATGGGAATTAATTTGAGGGTTTCTTCCACTGACAAGCATAAGTTATATTTTCCTTTTCTCAGGAAATAAAGTACTGTTGTTTTGCAATTATACCCAAGAACTACCTTATCTTCATTTTCTGAGTAATTTCTGTTTCTAAAGATGGCATTATAGGCTGAGTTGTCCCTTGCACCTGAGGCCAGGTTGGTGCTGAAGAGTGGATAAGGATTGTTTGGATTAGTGCAGTTGTTTGGTGGTCTTGTCAATGAAGGACCTGTGCAGCAGAGATTAGTTGTACTAAATCTCAGACATACATGAGGCCTAGGACATGGTTCCACCAGCACTTCATGAATGCAGTTTCCAAATACCAATGAGCTATTAAACAGCATAATTTAATTCTTTTTGTTGTGTTACTGGGTGCAAGAACCGTATGTTTTTTTGGGTGGGGGGAAATGGTATGGTGCCTGGCAGGTTACATGGGGAGAAGGGGTAGATTTGCAGAAAGTCTGCCTAAGGAAGGGTTTAGACCACTGATCTATGTTGCTGTTCTTATTCACTTGTGTGTATGCATTTGGTGTATACTGAGATAAGCACTTAAATCTTTGCAACCCACCTTGGTGTTAATAAGACTGTTTCTATAGGGTGTTCACTATATTCTACTTAAATAATCTTCCAGTGTATGCAAACCAGTGTATTTAATGAGCTGGTATAGATCACACTCTTAATTGAAAACCACTGAGCTCAATAACATTCCAGGAAAATGTCAATAGTATTGCTTATTATATCACAACCTTTTCAAATATTGTTTCTCATAAAGTAATTTAAAAGTTAGTCACAGGATGTGGTAAATAGCAATTTAAAGAAAAATATGACTGATTATGTCTAGATTCATGTTATTTGCAGACCAAATGCCTGATTGAATTTCAAATGGAGGTAGTGAAAAATCTTTGTTTGACTTCAATTAAAGTTTTGTCAGACTCTCAAGCCTCCAAGCAAATTAACCGATGTGGAAGGAGGGTGTTAATGTGAATGAGCAAGCTCTGGCTTAAACTTCTAAAGATCTGAAACATGTCTGCCACAAACTGATGTTTTTGAATATTTCTGATAGACTGAACTGGTCAGAATTTACTTGTTTTCTAGATATTAATAGTGATTTGAGGAGAAAAATTTGAACTACCTCCAGTATAAAGAGAGATACTTCTTTTCACTATTTCAGATTTCCTTGGGTTACAAATTATGGCAACGAGGACTGAGAGTAGCAGAATGTTTTCTTTTTGTATTAAAAAAACACATTTTCATAATAAATAAGTTTGTAAAACTAGACTAGGCATGAAAGGAATACTTACTATTTGCATCTAAAGACACTTGAGGAAGATGGGCTTGGAGCACCCCTGTGCAGAGACTGACATGAGGAGAGCCATGCTGTAGAGCATTCTGCATGCTCTGAAGACTTCCATGCATGGCTTGCTCTGAATTTACTCCCCAAATGCACCACTGAATGTGAAATGTTCTCAACAGAAAGCTGCATAGACCTTGGTTTATCACTTTTTAATTACTATGCACACAAACACATTGACATTGAGAGTTAGTGCTACACATTCCCCTGGTTCTGAAACTCTTCTCTTGTCTGTCTTTTACCCAATTTTACTAGTAGTGGTTGAAATACTACTTACCATTCTTATGTACTCAAGTTCTCTGTCATTATTTGCCTCCATGCTAAAACGAATAGCTTTTTTTTTACCCCAGTAGTATGTTCTGCTGCTAAATGTCTCTGTTAGTCTCCAAATGATAATAACTCACTAGTGAACCTACCGAGGAAATAAAACCTGCAAGGCATTTTTTTCAATTTTGACAGACACTGAGAAGTAGCATTTGGGAAACCATGCATATATAACTGAATATAAAGCAAAAGCCTTATAATTCAGTATCTAGAGGAGATGTGTATGCCTGCCTACTTCAGCTTGAAATGTGTGAAATCATTCCATTTCTTGGATCTGCTCAGGATGGCAGAAATATAATTAAGGCAACATTTCACATTAATTCCTTGGATTTAGCCTTTGGAGCTTCCAAAGGATGAGCAATAATGCAGTGATATTTGCTGATGGATTGGAAAATCCAGGTAGCCTGCACCAAGATATGAAGGGATATGAGTTAAAGGCATTCCTCTCAGGGTCTGCACATCCATAGGTTTAACACCCTTTCTCTTCAGCAATTAGGCACAAATATCTAATTACAGCATGTTTCATAGATGTATGATCCTCATGAAATAGTTCAGAGACTCAAAATATTTTCATTTTAGTATCTTGTCATAACCAGGAGTAAGAATTTGAAGTTCAGCAGAATCAACTAATTGTTTTCCTAAATGACCAATATCTTGATGGCTGTAGGTTGTTTGAATATGAATCTTTTTTGTGATGCCATTTAATTTAACAGGATGTTATCCCATTAGTCTGTGAGTTTTTTCACATGGCATTGCCATTCAGCTTTCCTGAGGAGTCTACAATAGATGCTCTGTGAACAATACAAGATTACTGTCTGCTTACAAAGGGCTTGAAGGAATCTAGCTCAAAGATCAGTCTTCAAACAGTAAATTGTTGTTTGCATGTGAGAAGGACTTGAGGCATTATGTCACTTCTTTTCTCCTTTAGCTGGACTACTTCAGATGGAAACAAACTGCAGACTGAAAATGCTATTGACGATCTGCTTAAATATTAATTTGCCAGGCATGTACGGTGTTTAAGAGCAGGTACAGTTGGTTCATACTGAAAAGTGAGATTTTAATTTGTAGTGCTCATGATGAATTCATTACAGAATAATTGCAGATATGTTATTTTCTTTTTTCTTTATTGAATCCCTAGCATATTTGGTCAGAAACTTTATTGAGAAGATACCAGAATCTTATAGGTTTTCCCATTTTCAAGAAAGGCTATGATGTCATATCACAGGATGTCCCAGGGCTTCTGTGAGTAAATTCAGAATTACTAAAATGATTACTTTTATCTCTACTTTAAAGGACAGAGTAAAAATAAGCTATGAAATCTCTTTCTATTTATATAAACAATAGGTTATCTGACATAGGAGTACTCATGCCAGTACAGCTTAATGAATTTACAAAACCACTTTGTTTGTTTTTAAGTATAGCACTGATAAATTTTAAAGATAAGGTTAATTTTAAGGACTTGTATAAATTTGTTTTAATGCTGAGATGTGACTTTAAATCCATGACATCTGGAACAAACTTACTCAGCACTTAGTAACCATAAGTTTTCCACAGATTAGCTTACACAGGAGTATAGTTAATGTAGGTGGAAAGAAGACTTCTCAGAACTTATCTTCTGAAAATGTTTCACACTATCTCTCCCTAATTCAAACATGAAAACATAAATTGCCCTTTGATATTGGTTTTAAAAAACTCAATATAAAAACAGGCTACAGTAGTCAAATACAGGTGTATGTGCTTCAATACTATAAACTGTGGTTTAAATTACAGAGTGAGTTAACTGAGTTGGCTGGTTTTGGATAAACTCCTTTCTATCTTATCTGTGTACTCTAGAAATTGAAAAAAAGTATCCAAGTCAATACATTATGGTTAGAAATTCCTTAATTGAGAAATTGTAGAGATTGGGTTTCTGTATATGAAAAATTCCCTTGAATATGGATTTCATAGCCAGTATCAATTAATATAATTGCACATATATCAGAAACACATGTAATTCTGATAAAACAACAATTCTCTTAATTTAAAGGAAAATATTTATTATATTTGTATTCAATTACAAAAATATTGTCAAGAACCTCCAGGAAGGAGTTCTTGGGCCACTGGTGGTTCACAGTCATAGCTGAGAATGCCTGATGAAAGGTACCTTTCAGTCATCCTTCTGCTTCATTGGTTTGTGTTGCTTGATGATAGTGTTTTGTCTTATTTTTTATAACTCATGGTATATTTAGTAAAGCTTTGTCTTGCAGCAGTTCTGAGCCCAGGTTTTCTCGGCCTTAGCAGCCCCACACTCAATGTACATCACAGAAATAGTCCCTGTTGAAAAATGACTCATGCTATTTAGTTTAGCCTCAGCCAACTTTATTACAGTTTTAATCTTCTCATTCAGATACAAGTACTTTTTCCCTCTGAATTGCTATTATTATTCACACTTTTATAGGCCCAGTGCAGACTAGGTGCCTTGCATTATGGGTTGAGGGACAAGTAGTAAAGTCCCATAGCCTAAAACTATCTTTACAGTCAATGAAACTAGGATTTTCACATAAATTCCCATCCCCAAAGAACATACAGAATAATTCTGGTCACAGCACAGCAAATGGAAAGTTAATGCAGACCGAAACTTAAAACAAACCAGAGTGGACTAATTAGGGTATTTATTGTTCATGTGCTTATGTCAATGAGGAGAATCTTGCAGAACAAATCTGTTTTGTGGTTTTTGCTGATAAGGAATGAGAGCATGAGGGCTGGGGGAAAAAAAAGGTATATGCTACATAGATGGAAAGTTAGGGGAAAAAAATAAGTCCCTTGCTGGGTTTAGTTTCCAATGGTTAACATTTTTATATTCGGAGCCAGATTATCAAGTGAGATCTCAGTCCTGGGAGAGTTTCTGCCCACAAAGCCCACCCACTCACAAGAACCACTTAATATGCAAAAGTCAGCTGAAATCTCTAACTTGCTGGTATACAAAGCAACCTGTAGGTCTTCCTGTCATCTGCAATTTTAACCTTTAACATAACAACAATCATTCAGCTCAATTTGTGCATTTGGAACATCACTTTGTCTGAAGCTGCTGTGTTAATATATAACCTACAGGTTATTTCACTGCTTTCTCCATCTAGAAATAACAGACCATTATTTTGTTTTAAGTACAGAAACAGTACCCTGGACTTCGCTTCATATTTACAACAAAATCAGAAATATTTTTCTGGAAAGAGCTAGAAAAGAGTTTAATTTTAAGAGATTATAGAACCACTCTGTTCTTCTTCAAAAGAAGACAGAATAATAAACAGACATAACTCCTCTTTCACAAACACACTCACTGACTATCATTTCTAAGCTCTGTTGCTGGAGCAATTCCTATTCTATTTCCAGCATCCCAAAGAGCAATGACACACTGCACTCACTACAGTGCTCCTCACATCAGGAATAAAAGGAACAAGAGCAAAATAAAAGTTAACAAGAACAGATTTTCCATTACTCCCATTTTCTAAAGTAAATCATTTTTCTCTCTTATGATGTGCCCCTGCACAGAGCTGGTAGATGAATGCCTCCCCTTACTTTAGCGGAACCATCTGTGTTAGTAAGGCTTGCAAGAGAGAGCTCTATTCAGCAACTAAGAACTCCTGCTGGCTAAAAAAAAAAAAAAAAAGAAGTGGCTTTCACAAACTATTTGTTCTTAAATTTCTCTATTTTCATTATATTTTGTAGCATCACATATTTTACTCCCTAAACTGTAAAAATTATTTTGATGCTTACCAGCTCTAGAAATTATTGAAGACGAATATTCAAACACCTAGCTTTGAACAAGGAGCTAGACTGTCAACATTTTTGGATTTTCTGTACTCTGCAGGGCTTCTAGAAGAATTAGGTAGTTTTATGTTAAAATTCTAAATATTCTGGTTTGGCCTAGGCACCGCTATTTTACACTACATAATTTCACTGTATCAAGATTATTTGTTATGCTTTAATGTTGGATTTTTTTCAGAAGAATTTAAGACTTGAGCAATAAGCTGATAATTAGATTATTCCTTTTAGTGCACTAAACACATCCTTGTCTGGCATGCTTTACAGTGAGTCCACTATGTATGATATTGTCTTAGTACAAAACTTGCCCTGTCTTGTCTTCCTGATTAATTAGAAACAGATTGTAGCCAGAGCTTTGACTGGTGGAAAGTGATTGTTACACAGCCAGGGACAAATGATTTTCCCACAGAGCCACTCCAGTATTCTAAAGCCAAGTTTAAAAATATCACAGCATTTTAATATTTACATTCATCACTCAAAAAATAATGAACACATGGAAGAATCTGTAAAATACATTATTACAACAGGCATTGTTCATTTTATGGCATAGTACAGAAGCTGATCTAATTCTTCAGTTGTTACAGCTGGCAAAAAAGACTGGTTTCAGGATCAAATTCTTGCACCATCTGTGTATAACGATCCAGTACAAAATTGGCAATGAAATGCAGTTTATAGGCAGGAAACTGTTTATCCTCTGTTATTTTCTGTATGGTTTCCTATATCATGCTTGGGATCATAATTTAAGAAGCTTCTTTCTGAGCCACAACGAGGGGTGGGGAAAAAAACCCAGCATCTCCACTTCTGTTTTATGTTGTTTGTACACTCAGTGCTTCCCCAGGGGAAGAAAAGTTTACAAGGGTGTTTCATTTTGGTTTTACTTCCTCTTGTTGTTATTTTCTCTGTTTATGTTTATTTATACTACAGAAGCAGATGCAAAATGTTCTAACCTGCCTCTGTTCTTGAAGCCATCCTTCCTTCCTGGGAGCAGTTATCCTACAACCCAGAGTAGCTCCTCTTCTGGCTTCTCTTCCTTGGAGAAGACTAAAGCCTGAGCTTCAATGGACTGAGTTGCATGGTGACAGAGGAGTAAAGCTTTCCATTAGATCTTTCTTCCTAGATAATACTTAGATATTTCCTTTCAGTACTGAAAGGAGGCCAAACAGAAAAATTGTGATAGACTTTTTAGTAGGGCCTGTAGCAATATGATAAGGGATAATGGTTTTAAAATAAGAGTGTGGATTCAGACTACATATAAGAATTTTTTTTTTCTTTTTTTTTTAAATGAGAAGAGTAGTGAAACATTGGCACAGGTTGCCCAGAGAGGTGGTGGATGCCCCATCCTTGGAAGCATTCAATGCCAGACTGGACTGGGCTCTTGATGTAGTTGAAGATGTCCCAGCTCATTGCAGGGAGATTGAACCACATGACCTTCAAAGGTCTTCTCCAATCCAAACCATTCTATGATATTCTGAGTATAGACCACGAAGGACTAAACTTTATGAAATGTGCCAGGTTGACAGTATGAGCATTATCATGTTTGTAGGCTGCACCCAGCCTGTGGAGCAGACACACGTGCCCTGGCTTTGTCCTGCTTGTTATCAGGGACATACACCTGCACCTGCACTCCCTTCTTTATCTGTGCAGGGATAGCAGGGAGCAGAGAGCAAACACATGCTGAGAGTAGCACAAAAGTAGGCAACAAACCAACATCCAGAGGTAGAAACTACTCTGGAATCAGGTTACACACATCTATAGAGGTCCTTCTTTATTTTTCCTTCACAAGTAAAAGGGCAAACAGATTTTCCAGCAACTTCTTCAAACCAAACTCATGTCCTGGCTCTTCGATGCTAATGGGAATAGGCCTATAATATAGATGTTCAGGGAGAATTTCTCTTTGGTTGCTTTGACCAGATCAAATGTCATCTATAGCTCAAGTGCCCTAGTTGCTAAGGTTTGTTTTATTTAAAATTTGGTTTGTATGCCTGTTGTGAATAAAATTCAGGATGTAAGTCATCTGAGAATTTTTTCCTTCAGCTTCTTGCATTGAGGGGTTTTTTTGAGCATCTCTTTAGTAGCTACATTTTCAGGACAAAGCCTGTCACCAAGATAATACCTTTTAGAAGAAATAATGGAACTCTTCGGAGTCCTATAAAAATATAATTTATTAAATGAATCTAGAGTTTTCTCCTTTTTTAACTCATTGTGTAACATCAATTTAGCAGAAAGTTGATGTTACTTTTGAAAGACTTCTAAAGGTGCAGACACTTTCTTGTTCTGTTGTTCAGTAGCATCTAATGCCCCAACATCCATGGACTGTGATATCTCTAAGAATAATGTAATGTTTACATCTTCTCTAGATCAATCACAAACCAGGAAGCGTAACACAATCAGTACAGTAATATTTTGTACAGCATAACATGAAAAAGATTTGTACTCCTTATTTTTTTATTTTGGTGTTTAGAGTAACATTTTCCAGTGCAACCACATACAAAAATAATTCAAAATGTGTATATGGGCCACTTAACAGAGGTATGTTTTGTTCTTTGGGTGGTTAAAAACTGCTTTGTTTAAATATGTTACAGTGATCTGGAGGAGAGTCTTGTCAGCTAAATTAAAGTTGTTTTGTAGCTGGCACTTGTGTGCTGCAGACAAGCTTCTACAAAGAATATTATGTTTACACAGTAATTGCTTAAAGTATTTGGGAAAGACTTTACCTTTCTCCATTAGGTAAAAGAAATGTCAAGTGAACATGGAAAAAAAAAAGTAATGAAAGGAAGCTTATAAGGATATATTTCTATGGCTAACACTTTCATCAGGTTTTGGACCAAGTCCCTCAGCTGCACTCCTTGTGAAAAATTGCATCCTGTTATGTGATTTCCAAATCTCGACTGCAGATGTACCATTCCTTAGAAACATCTCAAGTTATTTGCTCAAAGAGAAAATCAAATCTGTGTGAATTCATTAAGTCAGACACAGGACTGTAAGTATGTATGATGAACCATATGTTTCTCTTAAGAAGTGCTGAATCAAATGAATGAATGTTTACACAAATAAATAGATGTATACACAAGTGACACATCACAGATACCATTAACAGATATTACACATCCCTTCCTGAATCCAATGCTTTTTTCTACCCTTAAGCTGGGGAACAAACTTAATTAAACTGTAGTAAGTTACTTTCCTCTGTGAAAATTATTTTCAGATACTTCCTTCTGCTACAGCCACAGGTTTCCACAAAATGAGCACTGAACTGTCACATAACCCTTCGGTCAGGAAAAGTAAATACACACACACACTGAAGCTAAAACAGAGTTAGGTTTTTATAAGTTTTAATAGTCTCATGTGAAATACAGAAGCAACAGCTGGGAGTTTTAACATACATCCCACTCACAGCCCAAGTCTTCTACCCATCTGTAGAACAGCTATAATCATGTCCATTAGCTTTTGTGAGATTAAATTCATATTTCTGTAGCTCTTTGATATACCTAGTTTTAAATTTTTTAGAGTAAGGTAACAGGTTTGAATTGCTTCATCCTTTCTCGTGGGTATCTTTCCATCTTCTTAAGATATTTTCTGTCTATTCTGATGAGTATTTAAAATCTAAAAAGACTATGGATTCCAGCACCTGCTTGTCAAATACACTCTCCACTTTCAGCTGATATTTCAGATCTATCACAAATCTATCTTTCAGCTCATTAAACTGAAAATATGTCCAATTTTACTTTAAAAGAGCAGATGTTTAAGACTCAGGACCTTCCAGGCCCCATCTGGCATTAGCCCAATAGTAAATACTTTTTCTACAACTGTGAAAGCATCATGTTCCTGGAAGAAGTCAGAGGACAATGGAGTTCTGTGGAAGGAAGCTGGGATGGAAAGATGCAAAAATCTGTAAATAAATCACATGTATTTGCAAACTCAAAGTAACTATAGCTGCCACTTAGAGGCCCACAAAAACACACTGGTTATACCTGCTAGTGGGGTTTGTGGTCATATTTCATATGACTGTATGTGTTTTAGAGACTGGTTGTGTTAATCTTCAGGTTATCACTAAATATAGGAACATGAGAGCAATTGCATTAGGTCAGATCAAAGTTCCACAGCTGTCTCACGCTGCTCACTGAAAGCAGATGTCCAGAGACAGCGTCAGACAGGGCTAGATATTTCCCTCTGAGAGCCTCTAGCCACTTGTAATTCAGGGCCTTTCTGAACCAGACATCATTTCTATCTGTTTACTAATCCTCAATGGACTTAGAAGGTTTTTTTTACCCAGTTTTCCCTTTCATTAACTTCTGCAGTCCTTTCAACCTATATAAAATACTTCCTTCTACATCAGAGACTGCAAAAAACAAACTAGTGCCCCACTCTACCAAGCGGGACTCTGTGACTTTAGTAGTAGAGAGAAGCATTAAATTACTCTAATAAGCCGTTATGTCTGTTTCTATATCAAAGGCCACAAAATAATTACTTTACATAATTTATTGACGTTAAGAGGAAATGTGCAAATAGATTTACAGTGGGTTTTCATCCTTAGAATAGATAAGTTATTTTGATTAGTAGGCTTCTGTCATCTGTGTGATGTACTGTATGCATGGAAGTATTACCATAATAGCAATGGGTCATGTCAGTGATGTATGCGTATTATATGAAGTAACAAAATTGGCATGTCTCTAAACTTTGCACATCAGTTATGCACCATCCCTGTGGACTGAAATTCCATACCAATGTAGAAAAAGTATAATAACAGTACTGTATGACCCAGCTGGAAATGGCTAGAATGACAGGGCAGCGCACCTGCTGGAGATGTGGGAAAGATGGCAAGGATTAATGAATGCAGGCATCTTGTGTGGACAAAAAATAAATATGAACAAAAGAGCTAAATTAATCTTTTTGCAGTGGTGCTTATGAAAAAAGGAGCTTGAGGAAGTTCTGAATACAGGAATATGTGTGTGAGGAGCTAACAGGTTGCAGTGCCCATAGGACTGCCTTGAGAGGAAAATAACAAGAGGAGTAGTAATAAATTCTGACGTTCGTGGAGGCCTAATAAAATTGTCTGGCAGCAGACCTGAAATGGAAAAAAGGAATACTGTTTCTCATAATACATAATTCAACTTTGGAACTCATTTTTACCTTTCTTAGTAAATGCAAAATTATTGATGGGTTCATATGGTAATAAATACAGTAATGAAAGAAGACTCATCAAAGCCATAAAGCAAAATTTACTGACACAACCTAAAACTCAAGAAGTCTCTAAACCATAGATACATGAAAGTTAGGGATACTGCAAGAATAGTGACTCTCAAGTGGCACCATTTCTGAAGCATCTGTAGTGACCACTACTAAATACAACACTGAGTGTTAGGTGGTTCTTTAGTCTGACCCATCTCAGCTGCTTTTGTGTTCCAGGTACTCCAGTAAATGGAAGATAGTACCATCACTTTTGCAAATCTGGGCATAAGTACTTTGTTATAATGGAAGAAAGGCTTTTTGTACTTCTAACTGCAAGAAAAATCATTGCAAATAAGAATCTTCAAATAGTTTATAATAGAAGATGGGCATTTTCATTCTGGCGGGCTTTCATAATGTCATCACCCCTTTTAAGAATAAAAAATGTACTGTACGTATAGAAAGAAAAAGATAATTAAGAAGGAGATTATTTCTGTTTGTATAGTAGTTAAAAATCGCTATACAAATATTATTTGTGATCTTCACTCATACTGTGCCAGGAAGATACAGCTGTTTCAACAAAGATAAGTATGTAGTGAAAAAGAAAACAGACTTGATGGGAAAAAAGGTAAAAATATATAGTATGTAAATTGTATGCTGTGAGGAGACAAATTTATTTCTTCATTCTCCACCCTGTTTCATTTTATGTATTTTTTCAGTATCTGCAGACAAAAGATGACTGTTCTGCCATGCAATTACTGTGTGTTGCAGTATGCAAGATGCCCAAATATTGGTCTGTTGTATATGAATACAGCAGATATGAATTCTGTTAAATGTGCAGAATATTGAAATGTTCCTACTGAGACTTTGAAGGCAGAATTCAATTGGTGACAGGGTTTTTTCACCTGTAGTCTATGAAGGAAAAGCTGATTTAATTTTAACTCCTAAAAAGCAAAGCTAGTTTGATTAAATTTTAAATTGACTTTTTGCTCAGCATCAATGAGCAAGAAATGGGACAGCAAATCTGTAGTTTCCTAGATTCTTCTTCTTGCTCTCCTTGAATGTGAGTGACATCTTCCCTCGCCCGGTCACCAGGGATCTCCCTGACTGTCGCAAGCTATCAAAGATGACAGAAAATCACTGTGTGACAACGGCAGCCAGCTGACCCAGCACCTTGCATGTGTCCTACCCAGTCTTACAGACTTGTGTTCCGTTTAGCTGGCCTAAGGGATCTACAATTCAGTTTTTATTTTCTGTTAGTAAAAACTCATCCTCTGGACTCTGCTACAAGCCAGTTAGAAATGGAAGCTCTGAGACAAAATCTTCTCAAGTAAAGACTGAGACAAAGAAGGTACTGATAGTTCAGCTGGTTCTGTATCCTTTCTCACTAGCAAAAAGCAACCTCATTTTCCTTAGCCTTCCTCTTGCTCCAATGACTCTTTAGGGGTCTTCCTTGCTGCCTTACATGTTCCTCACCAGTTACAACCCCGGCATATATTTAGCATGCCTGGTTCTGGCCCTGCATGTCCAGGATATATTTTTTCTGTACTCCTCCTGGGTAGCCTGTCCCCCTGTTTGCTCCCTGTATGCTCCATTTGTGCTGCAGCCCTTTCAGGAGTTCTTCATCTCTCTTATTAGGTGTTCTCAACTTCCCATCCATCAGGATACTCTGTTCTACTCTAAAGAGGTTGTCCTTAAAGATCACTCAGATCTTCTGGGCCGTTTGCCCTTCAGAGCAGCCTTCTGAGAGATCTTGTGCCAGTTTGCTGACTGAATCCTAATCTAACCTTACTTTAGTTTGCATCTAAAAAGCCTGTGTCTTTCCATTACATTACCAAATTTCTCTGCTTCTAGAAATACTGACCTATGTTATGTGGTTATATGAAGATTTCTAACTCCTGCTTGTTTCCCACACTTTGGGCATGTGTGCGCTCACACTTGAAAATGGTCCCCACTCATGATACTTTCTCAGGGGATGTCCAAGTGTCTCCCCCGAAATGTGGTTCCCCTGGACATCCTTTCTTTGCTCCTTTTTATTCATTTCTCTTTAGACTTAGATTTTTCACAACACACCCACACCCACGGCAGTCCTTCAAAAATAACCTCAACATTCAAAGCCATGTTCATTAGTAAGTTCATTTAGTAAACCTGTTGGAAAAAAATGCTCTTGCTGCACTTTGTCAGATGGGTCTCTTCTAACATACTGTGCCTCGAATCTTGACCTTCAACTTCTCCATTTCAACATCAACTTGTTCATTTTATTCTTGATCTTTGCAGCCATGCTCTATATTAAAAAAAAACAAAAAACAAAAAACCCCAAAGCAAAACAATTAACAAACAGCAGTATGTGAATCTGTTCTGTTTGCCCTCTCTTTTTTGGTAACTCTGCAGTATACTGGCCAAACAGCCAGCAGCATATATTTGTCTTCTACATTTGCTCTCCTAGCTATGTAGTCTACACTTCCCATAGCCTGCCTCCACCTGTTTAATTCTTTCCACATATTTTTTTCCTTTTCAAATATAATCTGGATCCAATTAAATGGTTATTGCATCTTAAGTGTTATCCTTCATTGTTCAAAATGTATCTCATTATTGAAGATGATCCTGTCCTTTTCTGCTGGGGGGAACTGTATCTGTATAGTATTACTACCATACTAGTGCAGTGTCTTTTATTTAAAAATTACTTTCCAGTTGTTTGGTAAATATGGGTGAGGAAAAAATTCTCACTCAAAATAACCATAACATTTTTGTTTATTGTCAGAATCTGCCATTTACCATGAGGTTATCACTTTTTCCATCCTCCTGGGCATGCATCATGGTACAAGTAAATTGCTGCAGCACATTGATTCTAAACTACTAAATTACTGGTGTCTATCACAGTATTCAAGCAGGTTTTAAGAAAAACATCTTTGCCATTGCTGAGTGCTCTAAAGTAAAAGTAGATTAATAATTTATGTTTCAAACTTGCTTCCAGCCTACTCAGCAGCAAAGCTCTCATTGCTTACAGACAGAAGCGTCCTGCTTCCTACACAGAGTTTGGGGAGACTGTGTGGACACAGCTGAATGAATTAAAAGTTCCCATCAATATACCAATCCATGTGTGACAGCATTGTGAAGAAAGCACTCCTTTATTCACTGAGTGACAGTAACCAGACTTGTTCAGTTGAGAACATTTAACAAGAATGCAATTGGACAGATCTTCCGTCATTCTGACCAAGGCTAAATTTAAGCAGAAGCACCAGAAAATATAGGTCACTGATTAATTCACTGAGATTCTGCATTCTTGCTCTGCAATAATCACTTAATGACAAGTTACAGCAAATGCTTCAATGTGATAATTAATTCTGGTTACACATTATTAAGGTCAGAGGAGCTAGCAGATTCACTAATGATTTCTATTTTAGAACATGGGACATTTCAATCAAGCGTATATAAAATAGTAAATGTAAAGGAATTTAACAGTATTTACTGGCTTAGTACATGATTAAACATTGACTACTGCTCAGCACATAGAGGTATTAAATATTGCCATTCTATCAGAGGAGAGACCCAATACTTTTGCTGAAATAAGCACTTTCAAATCTTTTCATTATATATAGTTATGATTTAATAAAAAATCCTGAAGATAGTTAATATAGAAAAATAGTTCTGATCTCTACTGTGTGGGAATAATCAACAGATAGATACAAAGTAGAGCAAAAAAAGTCTTTTATCTGTAGACTCAAGAAACAAAGCAAGGGACATGTGAAGGTTTCCAATTCGCTCAGAAAATCCTTCCTCTCAACTCCTCACATCCTCCTTGTTTGGCATTGAGGTGGATGGGACTACATTGTTAAGGTTACCTGAGGTACCTACCATACAAGAAGGCTCCAGGGAAATCCATATTCAGAGATTCAAACCAGTGGGGAACTAACTGGTCTTTATACATTATTAAACACCTTTTCTCCTCACTAGAATTTACAACAAACCTATCTGCTTCTTTCTGGCTCTTGCCTTTCCTCTTCAAACTAGGCAGACATCATAGAAAAAGGTTTTCATAGATTCAGGAGAAACAAGAACATGCTCTACTTCTTCAATATCCCTTTTCTAGAGATTTAGAACCTTTCAGTGAGTAGGAGAGGGGAAACCTGTATCTCTTGCTGCTTTTTTCAGTTCCTTTATATTGCTATTGAAGTAACTGGAAGTTTTTATATGACAAAAGCTTAGGAGACAATTCTGAAAAATGACCATTCACTATGAATGTGTTATCGCCACTACACTGATAGGTTGTCTACCTAATTAATCATAACATTGACTGAAAACTAGCATCAGTCCTATCTGCATCTGTCATATTTAGTTCTAAATGACAATATGAAGTGTTTATTAATCTCATTGAATGTCTTATTCATCTCACTGACAACCCTTCCAAGTCATATATGCTTATTTAACACCCTGATCTCTGTCGAGCTCTCTCAATTTGAAGATGTTTATGGATGGTGAGAGCACTCCTACCTTATCATTCCCTCTCTCCTTCAGGTCTAGAACAAAGTCCTAAAATAATATAATGATGAGTCTGCAAAGAATATTACTGATTTTGACTGCCTGCAACTCACCGCAGTGTAGCTGTAGCAGGGAGGAGAGATCTGGATATCCTTTCTTTGTTTTTTAGTTTTGTCTCTGGATGGAATGATGTGTTCCTCCTGTTTGTTTTCTAAACAACTTTGCAATGTGTTGTCTGATTCAAAACAAATTTAAGGTAAGGGGAAAATGTTCAGACATACGAAGCTTCTGTAAGTTTTATGAAAACTGATAATCAGACACTGCATTAGAAGGACACTTGGGTTAGTACCTCCACATTGAAACCATATACTTCAAGGCTCAGCACCATTTTGTTCTTTCTGGCACATACCAGTGTGGCAAAAATCTGGCTGCGGCATAAATTCCTTCTTGCATAGAGAGGAGTCAAAGAAGGTGCTGAGAGCCACGGTACTTCCAGAGAGATGGTGGACATTGGAGAGGGTGATGCAATAGCAGAAATGAGAAGGCAAGCTGGAATTGCTGGAAAGGTCAGGAAGTGTAAGAGTACAGGGCAGAAAGTCCTAAAGAGGATGGGTTGCATTAAGTTTACTGGTCACTAAAATACTTGGTAAAATCAAGATATTTGTGTGAATATACTTGCTGTTTAATCTCATCCTGATTCCTTGTCTGAATTTCTGAGATGCATTCTGGTATTTGTAGGTTACAGAGACTAAACAACCTTTAGTCTTACTGACTAAGATCCAGAAGTGCTTAAATCGCTTAGGCAATATAATTCAGATAACTAAAACTATGTGTAATTTAGCTTACTGACAGGCAAAAACCCCATTTATTGAAACTCTTCATACCTGAAGTTTGTCTTTGTCTTTTAAAATTTTACATTAGCCAGAAGTTTTTGAAACCTATAGTTTATACTCTCTTCTCTGTTTGCAGTCTGGGTAGGTTTGTATTAATAGAATGTTAAACAAATTTCCTGGTGTATAGTCTGTTCTGATGCTTAATCAGAAGATAGACTCGTACATCATCAATCAATTTTAAAAGGCAATAGAGAAAAATATTACTTAAGGAGATATTTGCAAGTTTCAGACTTTGTAGGTATTTTGGAAAGGTCTGTCTTTACTGCTGAATTCCACATAAAGGAAAGCTGACGAAGGAGACTAAACCTCACATTTTACCATTTTCCTCCCCTCTGACATCTGGTAACAAGATTTCATATACAATGACTCATACATGGCCTGTTTTTAACATAAAAAGATGTTAACATGATCCCTTTTTTGTGGCCCATTTTTAAAGGCACTGCATCTGCTACAGAACCTCATGTATTACCACTTTGCATGCNGTCATAAAAAGATGTTAACGTGATCCCTTTTTTGTGGCCCATTTTTAAAGGCACTGCATCTGCTACAGAACCTCATGTATTACCACTTTGCATGCAAAAATCTACTTTTTGCATCTGTAGCAGTTTCACCATTCACCTTGCCCTCTTTGTCATTGTTCTGATTTAAATTACCCATCTGGCTTTCTCACAGAGATGACCATTAAGGGGTTGTTGCAAGAAGAGAATTAAATAATTGTTTTTGACTCCAAAAATCACTGAAACCAAATAAGACATTCAGCAGAACCCCAGTGGAAAATGATACACATAGATTTCAGCTTTTTTGTTTGTTTTGATTTTAGTTTAAGGATAAGATTTCAAGAATTAAAAAAAGAAAATGGTTGTATGCTTAAAAATTGTATGTAGACATATAAATTTTGTAGCAATTTTGCCTGCATTTGAATTTTGAAAGTTTCTGTTGGTAAATTCACATAAAAGGTATGGTGTCCTTTAACTAGATATTTTTTAAATAGAACTGACAGTAACATTCAGTTTGATTTTATTATATTGTATCCATAATGTGTGCTGCTGTCAGCAGGAATGGTTAACCTAAATAATAAAGACTATTTCCAAATGGATATTTAAAAACCTGTTAATGGAAACTCAGATATACTACTCTTTGAAAGGGGTTCTTTGGTCCTACTTTACAATGACCAGTCAAACGCGTATTTAGAAATTAAATGTTCATGCAGAAAACCTTGATAGTGCCTTCAGGAGTGCCAAGAATAAGCTGTAGGAGGCTAAAAGCTTTCCTCCTTAGGTCTGCTCTGACTCTGCAAATCAATACGGATGTGAAAGCCATGACTTTGACTTTGTCCAGTTACTCTTGTGGCCGCTGACATGTGTAATGTACTTGTGCTCAAGGATTACTTACCTCCATGCATGTACTCAGGAAGGACACATGGACTAATGCTAGGCTGGTATCTCAGTTTACAAGAAATGGACAGAAGGCTACTGGAATTCTTTTTCCTTCAGCTTGTTACAACTCAGTATAGTTGTAAATATTTACTGTCAAAGGCAGTTGCTGTCTCAGCTAATAAACTTCAATCTGCCATTCTCATTTAATGATTCATAAAAGACTGTAATTTCCTATCAGTGCATTATGCTACCTTTAGCTGCTAAAACATTGACTTTAAAAGAAAAAAATCTGAGAAAAGGAGGCATCAACTAAAGTCTCATTAGGGAAATGATGGCATCTTGAATATCCAGGCAGAAAGCTGCATTTCTGTCCTAACAACCAAATGAGCCTTGTAACTTACTGTTAGGTGAAAAAAGCAACTGCAAAGTTTCCCAGTGAGGGGTAAGTGCTAGAGACAGGATCTTGCCTGACAATTTACTTTTTCTCAATTCTTCCTATTTCTGAGGAAGTGGCATTTTTGCATTTACCACAACTGTGCCGTATTTCCCATAAAAATGGAAAGGAGGATGTTTAAAATGTAGAAACAAGTTTCTTATATTACCATGCAGAGTAGGTATCCAAGGAGATTTATTACATTTTATCTCAGTAACAAAAATCTAATCTGTGTTGATTGGTGGTAAAAACTATATATTTTATTTATTTTTTTCAACAATATTGAAGACTATAATAGGTAAAAGACCATTTCTTAAAACTTAGTATCAGGTATAGGTTCTTGATTCACTCTATGTTTTAAAACCTAATCAGAACTAATCAAACTACTGATTGTAAGTCAATACAAAAATAATGAAAGTAGTCTAAGATTGATATTCTAACACCTGTTTCACCATTTTATTTTATGATCTCAGCATCTGACTCAGATTTATCTCAGCAGTCTTAGAGTCCACAGTTTCAAAAATCACTGTACAGATCAGGAAACAGCACTACTGTTAAAATAAGAGCTGAGATACTCATGTATTCAGGGACACCAGAGACCAAGCTCTCAAAATTTCATACAGTTGTATGACAGTTAAACCACAGCTTGCCATTGTTGCAATAGAATTCTTCACTGTGTGGCTATCTTGGCATCCTCCTATATGAGATCCACTCTTTAGATTTATTTTCATGTACAGACAGGCATCCCCAGTCTCTGCCACTTGGAAACACTTACTCAGTAAATACAAAATGGCTTTTGCTCTTTGCAACATGTGGTCCTTTATGACAGCATTTCATGTGGGATTGTAAGAGCCCTGATATTTTGCAAATCAGTGATGATGGTATCCCTCATTTGCCATTTACTTACAGTGAATTTTGCCCACTGCTGTATTTAATTGCATTGTTGATTTATGGAGATTGATTTTTTTCTGAAACACTGGCAGTTTCCAAACACATGACCTTGAGATTAGCTCAGTTGGTTAGAGCATGGTGCTGGTAACACCAAGGTTGTGGGTTTCATCCCCACATGGGTCATTCACTTAAGAGTTGGACTTGATGATCCTTTTGTGTCCTTTCCAAGTCACAGTATTCTGTGATTCTGTGATAAAGGGTATCCAGGATATGTGTATATAGGGAAAGCTTGGATCTAATAGGATTGTCCATATCAGGGTTATGCTGTGTTCAAGGCAAGCATTTCTTTCATGCCCTGTGTTGCCCTTCAGCTTCCTGACTGCAAGTAACAGCTAAGTTCATTTTCCAGCTGTCACTTCCATGGTAACACTAAAAGGATTGTGGATAAATTATAAGACTAGTCAGTAACTTCTTCACTCTGTCAAGTGCTCTTGTTATTTGTTTCCCAAGAACACACTTTTTTTTTTTTTTTTTTTTTTTTTTTGCACAACAGACTGGTGTTAGTGCTTAAAATTCCTTATCTCTGTTGTTACATGTTTCATGTAGACATTACTACTAACACTGTTGGAAATGGCTGTTTGTCAGAGATCAGGAGTGGCCTCTGGAAGCCTGTTTGCTATTGACACCCCTCCAACCTCTCATTTGCTAACGATGTGAATCTTAATGGAAGTTTCTCACTGAGTTTAAAAAAAAAAACCACAACACATCAGCAAAGCACAGCACTAAACTAATAAACTGTATAGATCAGAGAGGTGTAAAAAACCCATTATCTAGCCATTATGCCACAATTTCTTGAGAATATTTTTATAAGTTCAGAAATCTATCAAGTGTGGTTCTTTACATTATTTAACTCTTCCTTTTTTCTGCTTTTTCTTTCTCTGCATTACATTGTACTATGTTTAATAGCACTACAAGCAGCTGGAGAGCTGGTATAAAGATGCTCTCTCTGACTGACAGATGTCACAGGCACATCAATCAAGTAATAAGTTTTGGACGAGTGGGTACATAATAAAAGTGCAGAAGAAAAGTTATCATTCTCTAGAAAAACACTGAAGTAACACAAACTTAAAAGCCATGGGGTTTGGGTTTTGTTCTTTTTTATTTTATTTTTATTTTTTTGAGCCATTGCACTTAATCAATAATTCCATCAATCATATGCTGTACCTTTTATATCTAAAACTCAAAGGGAGAAAGCATCCATTTTTTATTCAGGTTGCAGGCTGAGCCATGCCTTCTCTCAACTGAATTTCAGCCTCAAAAGTAAGCATTCAAATGAAAAAGTGACTAACAATCTACACAGAAATAAAATGTCTCTGTTAGCAAAGAGTACCTGCAGAGAGGGTTCCCTAAGAAATACTATTCCATGTTTAATTTAAAGGCCATCTTCTGGACCTAAGGAATTATCTTAATCATAGTCTATAACAGAATTGACCCAAAACACCTCAACAATTTCTAATAAGCAAAGTATAGGAAAGGGAAAGCAGTACTAACCAAAAAAATTATATAATAGGGTTTTTTTTTGACATCCCAGAAGCTTAAATTACTTTTTTAAAAACTTTGAATCAGTCTGGTAGATAAGCACATGGAGAAACTTCAGACATGAATCAAGAGTAAAATAAGGAAGAACTAGTAATCATAAAAGACAGCTTGGTTTATCAACTCAAAAATCCACTCAAAGAGGCCTTGTAACACACAAGACAAGGGGAATAAGCTGTCAACTCTGATGCCATTTGGGTCATTTTCATTATGTGGAGTTGAGAGTTCAGCATCAAAACATGCCTTTTGAACGCCACAGTGTCATAAATGTCACATTAATGAAACGATTTAAGTCAGTGAGAGATGCAGGAAGCCACTCACTCCATTTCAGAAATGAACATTAACCAGTAAACACCATCAATGAATCATCTGGTGTTTTCTTCAAAATATCCCCTTCCACTCTATGTATTCTTTTTTCATTCTTTTTTTTT